>OX235266.1:6218774-6640757 GCA_944472135.2 Trichobilharzia regenti
TGTTGCCAGACTTTCTTTTTACTAATTCTTTCTAGCCATTTGATCTTTAGTATGCAGCCAAAGCCTCAGGATGGTCGGGGGTGGGTGTCTTGCGCTGCGGGTTGGCCACCCCTCCGTACACCTCTTGAAATGCTCCCATATGACCGGGCGTCTTACATAGCCTCTCCTGAGGAAGTCCTACTCACTGCCTTCACGTGGCGGAGGTGTTTTTCACCAAAATGAGAGGGCAAAAGCGGATGCCCGGCGCTCTTCACCGGGTTGACTGTCCATTGGATGACAGTCTAGGGGAGATGGCTAAACCCTGATTCCAAACCTCCAACGACTGGCGTATGAAGCTCACCGGAGCTCACCGGCAGACGTATGGACAAATGGCTTATTGGATGCCCTGGATGACTGGCCCCATTCAAAAAGGCGAATGAACCGGACTCCGGTCACCGGCTGCCAATGGATAGTGGACTCCCTACTCCACTCCTACTGCCTTGTAGGTCACACTTGGTTGTGTAAAGGCTAGAGCTGCACTCTCAAACAAAAGGCCGAGCGATTCTGGGGACATCACTCGTACCCAATTCCCATGAAACTTCATGGTTCATGAAGCCGGCTCATCCTCCCGTAGGAGATAGCCGAAGTAAAGTAAGTAAGTATGCAGCCAGCTAGCAAAGGCAGCTATTGATGAAAGTCTGCGACAGGCTGTTGGAAATCCTTTTCGTGACATGCTGGCCAAGTTTATGACCCGTATAGAAGGAGGACCGACTTGATATTGGTGTTGAAAATGCGAATATTGTTCTTCATGCTAGCTGAGTGTAGGAGATTTCCAAACTGTTTTCAGTTTGATGAAGGCGCATCTTGCCTGTCCTTCCGATTCTGACTGGCTTTGAAATCTTCATCCGTTCCGACTGTCTGTAGTTGAAACGAAGCTTCTTGTGTGAATAAGTGAAGGAGGCAACCTCTGTTAAATTTCTTCCGTTGAAGATGATTGGTGTTAGTTGTTGTTGTTGTTGTTGTTGCTGTTGATTGGCTATCTTCATCACTTCTGTCTTCTTCGTATTCACCTGCAGTTTTGTTTTCGCTGTCTCTTTAGAGCCAGTTTGCTGGTTTTCGCCTATAAGTCTTCGACTTTGTGTGACCTTGGACATATATCATCCACACGTGTCATCCAGATCTTTTAGAGTCTTCTTATCGGTGGTCCAGCGTACTCCTGACTCCTCGCCCCCAACAGCCTGACGCATAATCCAGTCCACCACAATTAGGAATATCGTCTTATTACATGACTGTAATACACTTATTCAACTCCTCTTATGGAATTAACTAAATCGAAAATACTACAATTATGAAAACTCATAGATTTTTCTTTATTATCCCCATGAGTTGCCGTCAGTAAGAGAATCACTGAGAAACCTGGGAGAACTGGACAGCAGTTTCGTCTCAATTTTTGGAGCTCTTCAGCAATGCACGCCCATTGGGTCCCAATCCAATGAACGATCTATCAACCTCAACTTTTGCCAATTCGCTCTGCTTATATAGCACAACTACCACCCAGTGGCGTAGGCGAGTAACCAATTTCTTACATAACTCGGCGGATCCTGCTGGCTATGAAAGTTTACATAAATCCGATTGTACAACTAGTTAGGAAAAATGAATTTACCATGAAAACAACCTCTTTTTGGAAGTACTACTAGTTGTCTTCTTATCACACATCAATCAGTGAGTAGTATTAATCCTGTGTAATGTATTCTATATAATAGTTGATTTTATTTCAGGAATATTTAGAATTCTAATTAACACGGGAACTAGCAGTGGAATCCAGAATCTGTGTTTCGTCCTCTTATTTGGATTCATCAGTTGAGTTTTTCTTCATTTTTTTATTCAAAAACTGAAACCAACGCCATTATTGATAAGATTTTATTTTGATAAATCGCACAGTGTTGTACAGTAATATTAACTGGTGATCACGTTTCGAGCAGAAATCATTACTGCTCTTAGTCATATCAGGTTACTCACACAACGTTTTTCCTTCAATGATATACATAAGTAAAATTGATGATTGCACATTTGAATGAAATCCATATAACATAGTGTACATTGAGAAATAATATTAATGTTATCAGTCAAATACAATCAGATGGGAAATAAGACGAATGTTTTTATTATCAAAATAAGTAACTTGTTAGAATGTTATGATGTACGTGAATTGAAATAGAATTTTAAGATTATTGATTATCCTCCTCTGATTTGACTGATATTTGCGCTGAGCCATTTCTGTTACATGTGTTGAGTGTAGACTCGATGAACAAGGCAGGATTCAGTAATCAACCTCTCTCTCCACCCACCTATCTATATCACTTTTTAGAATTCAAACCCTCTCCCACCCTATTGTGTGGTTGTGCGTCAATGCATGTAGTGCAGTGCAGAGCTGCGTTGTTTTCTAAATTACTTATCTTCGTGGGATCAATCATTCTAACCTTAGCCATTAAATTCTTACGTTCTAACAGTCTGACTATCCCGGAACTACTAGTTTGACCCATGTGTAGTTGACCTAACTCACAGTCATTGCAGGGTATTTTGTAAATTATATTATTTTTTTTAAATTGGATCCACCGACTCTTTTCGCCTACAGAGCTTGTCCTCACTGAGTGAGTTTGTAGGTTTGAATGCCACCGCCGTAATTCCTGCTTTGTTGAGAATCCTACGTAGGGAGGGTCTCAGATGTCCTCTCCTCATATGGCGAAGCTGTAGATGCCTTATAAGGTCTCAAGGTGAATGTATTAAATTCACATTATAACATTCTAACAAGTTACTTATTTATTTTGACTATAAAAGTACTCGTCTTATTTCCCATCTGATTGTAATTGATCAATAACACTCATATTATCACTATTTCTGAATGTTCATTATCCAATAGTGATTTTTATTCACATGTCTAATCACCAATTCCACTCATTTATATAAATGAAGCAAGAAATTTGTGTGATTGGTGCCTTGAAATGATTATGAGTATCAATAATTTGTGCTCGAAACGTGGTCATCAGTTAATATTACTGCACAACAACACTGTGTGATTTATCCCAATAAAATCTTATCTATAATGGAGTTATACTCTACCACTGTGCCCAAGTTTTATACTTATATCAGTAATTGAAACCAGCACCTTCTACTTACCACATAGAAGTTAAAGGCTCATTTGAACCTGAAGTCAGATCAGATTAAAGTCGGCACTCACAAAATAAATCAACATTGTAGATCAAACTGTGACATTTATGATACCTGTTAAGTGTCATTCAATCCTTCTGATATTTGATAGATTTCAATTAACTAACAAACACATGGGTAATCACACTTTCTTGTAATAAAGTAAAACTTTTGAGTCATGCAAACTAGTTGGCTTTAAAAAAGAAATCACATCATTCAGTTGTCAAACGTTAACGACCATTTTTCTGATCTGTGGTAAGAAAATGCATATTAAAACACATAATAAGATCATGTGATGATTTAAATCTTTTTAAATTTGATCAAAAACATTTTTTATGATCTGCTTTTTAGCCATCCTAACCTTAATTTCATGCATTTATTCCCCCCCCCCCTTGATGAATTTGAATAAAGGAAGAACAACAGTGGAGGTTTGTGCAGAATAACAAGATGGTACAATCATTGCTGATTTCGTTTGTTGGCTTCTCATCAGCTCAATTGCTGCTTACAGGCTGAATAAATTATGAGGTTTATGTAAAGAAAAGTTATAACATATTCGCAAATTTTTCTACATAATGTCAGTTGACAGAAGGTTCCACAATTAGTGAACAGTGCTCAGAAAATTCCACTTATATAGTTTTTACACAGGCAGTTCAAGTTTAAACAAAATAATAAATGTATGCATATAATGGTAAAGGAGTAACGTAATAAAGATGACAGATGCATAAAATGCAGAGTGACTAATAAATTAGGTAATAATGGACTGAGCTCAACTTAAATCATATAAAAGGGGGTTAAGTTAAAGACAAAGATTACGTAATCAAATGAAAGCAAGAATAAAGACATCCAGTTACCAGGATTGGCAAGGAAAGACTGATGATAACTGCTTCTTTCTGAACACATAAATCTAGTTTCAAACGTTTGATAGAAATGGCTTTGACAAACTTGAGGAGAATCGAGCTACTTTGTCTATGGATAATTTTAAAGGATTTCGCGATTTCCACCTACCTCATGACCCATATCGAGGAGATGTCTGATAATAGCGCTATTATAAGAGTTTGTTCCATTGGGACGTAGGCTTTTCGGAATTTATTCAGAAAATCGGATAAACCTTTATATATATATACGGATTGGAAGGAACGCTACCTTGTGAAAATACCAAAAAGAAAAACGAATCAGGCCTCTGTAAGAACTTACAGGCGTGAAATAATGCTCTTGTCATTGCCAAGTAAACTTTTAAGTCACGACATCCTGGAGAGAATAAAACATGCACTGGATAGAGAACTCCGTCCCATCGACCAGAACTAGCTGGATTCAGGAAAGGCGAATCATGTGCTGATCAAATTGCAACTCTACGTATCCTTGTCGAATAAAGCATAGAATGACAGTCGAATCTCCCTCCAACCTCAACTTCATCGACGTTAAAAGGCCTTCGACAGATAGCGTTGACTGAGAAGTAATCTGGAGACAACTTCAACACTACGTAATGTTCCAATCTTCAATAATCTCATTCAACAGTTAGCTATATGACAAAGGAAAACTCATCGAAGCATTTGAAGTGAGGACACGAGTGCAACAGAAGACTGCTGACTACTATTGATGATGATTCAAACCGTGGTCGACTGGATTATACGCCAGGCTGTGCATTTCTGGACTTCGCGGAGGATTTATGCCTGATATCACATAAATTACCTACCAACCAACCATCATCATTAAAAAAAGCTTGGAATGGCAGTCACCTCTCTATCTCAAATTCATCGACTTTGAAAAGGCCTTCGACAGCGTCGATCGAGAGGTGATTTGGAAACTATTCGCTACTATTGTGGTGAGAGCAGGCTGCTAGCCGATTGGTTGGCACTAATCTACGTTAAGGTCTAGGTCACTAATATGGGCCGTGAGAAAATATGAACAAGGCTGAGTCAACAACCAATCACAGCAAAGTTAACGTGGCAAAATATGATTCGCAGATAGAGAACTCTATTTGTCAAGGAATCCCGAAACAACCAATCAGAAGCCTGCGTTTGTCTACCTAACTTCTGATAAACAACCAATCAGATGACTGCGCTTGTCTATAATAATGTAGTTGAAATATGTATAAATACGTGTTGATTTTCATAATAAAACGATCTGTTGCTTCGCCCTTGTCTTCTGTTGTTACATTTGGTGTCGCTGCCTCCAGAAAATGAAGATCCCGTGGCCAGCTGCGTTTGAAGAAGGAGACATACGGAGCTTCTTACGTGACTTCGAGGCTGTTGCTGAGCTGGTGGGTGTCAAGGAGCAGGCGGCGAAGGCAGTTGTCCTGGGGACGCTGTTGAGAGGCCGAGCGAAGGCTGCATATGACAGCGTAGACAGGTCAAATGGCACAGCGTCTTGGAAGAAATTGGTTGAACGACTAGTGTCCGAGTTTGACAGCGAAACAGACAGACAGCTAGCAATGCAGCAGTTCCGGTCAATGAAGCTTGGACCTGATGGAGACCCGCTAGTGTTGGCGGTGAAACTGACTAATCTACTTCGACGCGCGCTTCCCACTTTAGATGAAGAATCAGAAGCGCAGTTACTGTCTTCCCAATTCATCGAGAGTGTCCCAGACCACATTTCTCAGCGATTACAACTGGTTAACGCAACGCAGCCGATGGATATTAGTGAGCTGGCGAAGGTGACCAGACAGCTGCTGAGCACAACGGTAGCCGCTATAGACCAACCAAAACCAAACGAATATGAGCAGAAAATTGAAGCATTGCAGCGGGAAGTGGCGGCGTTAAAGTTGGCTGATAGAAAAGACCGGTGTTTTGAATGCGGTAAGCCGGGACACTGGAGAAGATACTGCCCAGAAAGGCGGAAAAGAAAAAATTTCAGACGGTATAATGCTTGTTCTTTCTTTCGTATGAACCTAGATTTAGTGGGGGCTATTGAGAAAGGCGCTCTGTATTCGAAGTTGCGAGTGAATGATCGAGAAGTAGTATGTTTGATAGATACAGGGGCGGCCGTGTCGTTAATAGATAAGAATTTATGTAAGAGTGTTAGCCCGTGTTCATTGACAGTACAAACAGTAGGCGGGTATGTGTTGCGTATAACGGGTAGATCGAACTGTACGGTCGTTGTTGGTGGCTGCGAGGTGACGTTTCCTTTCATTGTTGTACCCGAACTACAGCGAACGATATTAGGAGCGGATTTTCTGCGTGAGATTGGTGCCATAATCGACACGCAAGCGAACGTGGTGGTCACGAAATACGGGCATATCAACATGTATGAGACCAGCGAGATAGCAGCGATTAAGCTGTCGACGGTACACAATGTGACAGAGTTAATTAGTAAATACGATCATCTGTTCACTGGAGATGGCGACCCATACGGTTATTGCGATAAGGTGAATCATGAAATTCCGTTAAGTGATCCGAAAGTAAGGTCATTTACAACGCGAAGAGTTCCATGTCATCTGGAAGGCGAAGTGGAGCGACAAGTGCAAGAGATGTTAAAAGATGACATTATTGAGGAAGCTGATAGCCCGTACAACTCTCCAGTGCTGTTAGTAAAAAAAGCGAATGGGAAGTATAGATTCTGTGTTGATTTTCGACAGTTAAACAGTATGACAGAGTTAAGACCGTGTGCCATGCCAACAGTGGTAGAAACTTTAGATCGCCTACAAGGTGCGAATGTGTTTTCGGTTCTCGATCTTCGCTCAGGATACTGGCAGATACCGATAAAACAAGGTGATAGAGATAAGACGGCTTTCATCGTGGGTCAGACACAATATCGATTTAAACGCATGCCGTTTGGACTAGCAGGTGCACCGTTTACGTTCAGACGACTGATGAAGCTATTACTTAGGAACTTGAAAAACGTGGAGGTTTATGGTGATGATCTCGTCATATACAGTCAAAACGAAAACGATCACGTCAACCATGTAGAAGCCGTGCTGCGACGCATCGAAGAGTTTGGACTACGCGTCAACAAAACCAAGTCCCAGATAGCCAAAAAGAATGTTACTCTGTTGGGACATAAAGTGGGAAATGGTGAGATTAAACCACTGCCGGAGAAAATTTTGACGATTAAAACGATTCCAGCCCCGAATTCAAAGAGAAAACTGAGACAATTCTTGGGTAGAGCAGCGTTTTATAGTCGCTTCGTGAAGAACTTCAATGAGATAGCAGCCCCTCTATACAGGCTACTAGGTGAGCCAAAGTTTGTTTGGTCGGAAGAATCGCAGAGGACATTCGACAGAATTAAACAGCTGCTCGACCACCAACAAATGACGCTAAAACTACCTGTGCCAGGAAGACAGTTCACAGTGTGCACAGATGCCAGTGACTACGCTATAGGTGCGGTCCTAAGACAGGACGAGGGAATCGTTGAGTATGCCAGTAGGGTTTTGACACTCGCAGAGAGAAAGTATTCAACGATAGAGAAAGAATGTTTAGCAATGGTATGGGCAGTCGACAAATGGAGACCTTATTTACTCGGCCGGCGGTTCCACATCGAAACTGATCATAAGCCGCTACAATTTTTGAAGACAGCGAGAGACCCACGGGGGAAGTTGTCACGGTGGATGTTGCGTCTTCAGGAGTACGATTTTACGATCTCACACGTTCCTGGAAGTGAAAATGTCTTGGCAGATTTGTTATCGAGACCAGAAGATGAGTCTGAGTTGCCCGAGGTCGCTTACGGAGTGCATGCAGTAGAACAAGACCCACTAAGACTTGCACGTAGGCAGAGGTTGGACGATACGCTGAATACAGTAATACAGGTGATCACCAACGGAATAGAAGTGGATCAAACTACGGCGAGTAAGGAGCTAACCACACTACTCAGACAGAGGGATCGACTCAGAGTGAATGCCTACGGGACTCTGACCTGGCGAGAGAACGACGGAAGCTGGCTGGCTGTCATACCTCAATCGTCGCGCCACGACATGATAGAAGAATGTCACCAGCTAGCGCATACAGGCGTGGCCAGAACGACCGATCTCCTAAGACAAAGTATGTACTGGCCAGGTATGAGAGAAGACGTAGCAAGATACGTACTTGGATGTCCACGGTGCCAGCTGATGAAAGGTGACCGGTGTATACGACCACCACTTCAGTCGATTCCAGTTACCGCGATAGGTGACTTGTGGTCCGTAGATGTCATGGGTCCATTTCCTCAGACATCCAATGGTAATCAGTACCTCTTGGTGATGACGGAACACGCGACACGATGGGTAGACGCCGTAGCAATCCCAGACCAACGTGCAAGAACCGTGACAGATGCAGTAGTTAGACACATTGTTGCAGACCACGGCGTACCGAAGACAATACTGACAGACCAAGGTCCCTGTTTCGAGAGTGAAGAGTTTACTTCCCGTTTGCAACAGCTGGGCATCAAGAGGATCAGAACGACCCCATACCATCCACAAACGAATGGCCTAACGGAGAGAAACAACCGTACACTGAAGGAGTGGCTGGCCTCGAAGGGCGGGAACTGGGAAACGGAGCTTCCACTGATTTTACTAACACATCGGGCTACCACTCAGGAAACAACGAAGAAGTCACCCTTCCAACTGATGTATGGTAGAAAACCACGATTACCGGTACACAATGAGACCTGGCCCATGCACCAAAAGTGGAGTACGACGAAATTAAAAGCAGAGAGGAAAGAGGCAGTCAAGAATGTAATACGGAAGCAGCGCAGTGATGTCATGAAGTCTCAGATGAAAGAAAGGACGCAGTGCATTACCTTTGCAGTCGGGGACCAAGTGAAGTGTAGAGACAGGAGATATACAGTTGGAGGCGGGCTAGGTTCACGGAAACTCCTTCCAAAGTGGGAAGGACCATACACAATCACAAAAAGACGGGGTCAAGTATATACCATCCGAAGAGGTGATAAACAGAAACGAGTTAACGCCAGTCAGCTCCAAAGATGGGTACAGTGGGACAAGCCGGTCAGTAACAATCCTCAACTAGAGGATGTAGCACCCAGAAGGTCGGAACGTCTGCGCACGAAGCTATTTGACGGGGGGACGAGTGTGGTGAGAGCAGGCTGCTAGCCGATTGGTTGGCACTAATCTACGTTAAGGTCTAGGTCACTAATATGGGCCGTGAGAAAATATGAACAAGGCTGAGTCAACAACCAATCACAGCAAAGTTAACGTGGCAAAATATGATTCGCAGATAGAGAACTCTATTTGTCAAGGAATCCCGAAACAACCAATCAGAAGCCTGCGTTTGTCTACCTAACTTCTGATAAACAACCAATCAGATGACTGCGCTTGTCTATAATAATGTAGTTGAAATATGTATAAATACGTGTTGATTTTCATAATAAAACGATCTGTTGCTTCGCCCTTGTCTTCTGTTGTTACACTATAAGGTGACACGCCGACAATTATACATCTCATCCAACAGTTGTACGACAACGCTGCATGCCTAGTAATCCACAACGGGAAACTTACGGAAGCCTTCGAAGTGAGGATGGGAATGAGGTAAGGCTGTCTACTATCGCCAATAATCTTCCTGATTGCAGTAGATTGGGTAATGCGACAGACAGCTGGCCGGGAAGCGAGGAAACAGGAATAAAACGTACACACACAAAAAACTTGGATGATCCGGACTACGCCAATGATATATGTCTGATTTCCAACAAACTGGAAGACATACAAGTGATGAAAAGCAACAAGTTGGCCATAGAAGAAGCATGCAGAGAAGATAGGAGTTCAGGTCAACATAGAGAAAACAGAGGTGATGATGAAGATTCCTAGACAACACCAAGAGCAACAAGATTAACAGACAACAATCAGCATAAATGGGGGAAGTCCGAAGGAAGCAACCTCCTTTACCTACATACCTACCTGGGAAGCATCGTTTCAACTACTGGCTGACGGAACTGATGCGGATATCAAAGTGAGGATTGGGAAAGCAAGGCAATCTTTCATTACTCTCAAGCCTGTGTGGAGATCAGCACTCACCACTCAGTATGAAAATTAAAAACCTGATTTTTTAATTCCAGTGTGAAGTCAGTGCTACTATACGGATCAAAGACTTGGCGCCATGTCATGAAGAGCACTTCATATAAACTACATACCTTCATTAATAGTTGTCTTCGCTCAATACTCAAGATCAGTTGATTGGGCAGAAAAGATCAGCAACAGGGAGATCTGGCAATGAGCGAACCAACCAGGAACCGATGTGAAACAAATAAGCAGAAAGAAATGGAGGTGGATTGGCTGGCCATACTCTGAGGAAACCATCAAGTGACATCACTAGAGAAGCCATTGCTCGAGTGGAACCCGAACGGGAAGCGGCGAGTTGGTCATCCAAGGGTAACTTGGAGGAGGTGATGTGAAGAGGAGATGAATGCATATGGGCAGACTTGGAGCCAGGTGAAAACTTTAGCAGAGAACCGAATGCAATGAAGACGCGAGGCCGAAGATTCCCCATGTTCCTCTAGAAATCAAAGGAAATAATAATAATAATTATATATATATATATATATATATATTGTAATGGCAGTAAATTATTGTGATTTTTAACACAAAAGAAAGTACCTATTGAATATTGAATTGAACTTCATTTGTCCTTTAGCTTATTGAATATTGAACATTGTTTGTTATATTGAACTAAGTAATAATCATAATTAGGTGAAATCAATGCTGTCTTTGTCCTTGAAAGTTTAATGCAAAAGAGTATTCACTTTATTCATAAGATTAATTGTATTTCATTGTTTCTTTTATGCATGCATATATCTATATTTGCATCAATCATATAACATTTTCTAATAGTTAACTGGTTCCGAACAACCATTACACACTAAATTCAAATGACAAAATTTAGAGATATTTATTTTCAACTTGATAGGAATTACATGAGGCTCTGAGACACAGGGGATAGAACGAATTACAGGTGTGAACAAAATGAGCATGGAAACAAATTGAAATCAAAATTTTTCAACTTGAAATTTAAGTTAGAAGGTGTGAATATAGATTACTAGAGGCATGGAAACAAAAAGCAAATTACACAAGATTAGAATGTAATTGTAAAATGTTTATTCTAAATGGATTACAAGTGTGATCAGGAGAAGCATGGAAGCAAACTTAAAATAACTGATTTTATAACTGAAAAAAATATGGGATGAATTGAATGAAGACAAAGAGAGGAAATTACACGCACAGATAACAAAACAAAAAACTGAAGGGAACATACCGAACTAGGTCCATGGTAGTTGTAAAGGCTGGACTAGTTTCTTCTGAACAAATAGCTCCGGCTTTTCGATGCATATGGTGAGAGCTTCCGCAGTACAAAGAAGTCGAAAACACACTGACTGCCTTTGGTAGATTTTTGTTTACTTTGTAAATGACTCTAAATGATGAGTCAGTTGAGATTCTGTTACAGGTATTGACGAGATGTTCAGTTATTGCGCTTCTGATTAAACCAGTGCCTCCTCTTTGCATCCATGCTAGATGATGTTTTATTTTATTTTTTGATTTACAGCTTGATTCCAAACTGTATTTTTGGTAAAAGTATGGAATTTTCAGCATGGATATCGGTAGCCCAAATTTCGCAGACCGACCATGGATATCAGGTGTGTGTCGGCAGGGAATGGAACCTTGGACCATATGGATGGTCGGCGAGAGTCCTAACCACTGTGCCACCAACGCACACGTTTTGATAAGACCCGCATTGAACGAACTATGAATTCCAGATTCAAATAGAGTGTCTTCTTTTGCACTGAAGTGTATTCTTCTCTTTTTTGCCTTGATTTCATGTTCTTCTCCACAAAACGAGGTGGGTATCGAATTTGAGCCAGGATGCTTTTGAGAAATACGAGCTCTTCTTCTAAACAGTCATCGCCACAAATCCCTCTGGTACGGTGGACTAACGAGATGATTAGAGCTCTTTTACAGCTGATAGGTATCCAATTGTAGAAGTTTGTCAGTTGGCCATTCCATGTTGGTTTTCTATGGATAGATCTTTTCAGAGTTATGTCATCTCTTCTTGTCAATTCGACGTCCAGGAATGGAATGTTTGATTCATTTTGAACTTCCATTGTGAATTTAATTGAGGGATGGTAGTTATTAAACTCCTGTAAGAAATATTTGCAGATTTGTATCGCTGATGAGTGCCTAAATGCGTGTAACCGAGCTCTTCAGCTTCCTCATGAATCATTTCAGTCATCCAACATCAAGTTGAATGGCTTGCTGACGACATTAGTAATCAACTGGAATCATTCAATACAGAATTCAACCTTGTTTTCACTCATCAAGAAGACGTATCTAGAGCTTCTAGGGAAGTCATGTCTCCTGATAAATTCAAACTCAAATCACGAGATTCTAAAATCAGAGACTTCACTACTGCTCTCAAAATGGACTCCGACTTCCCTCACTATATCGACGCCTCATGTGTATTCAAATATTTGAAGTGAAAACATTCCTATAGGATTCTTACACGCGCTTTGCTGACGGGTTGCAGCATGCACGAAATCTTGATCTAGCGGATCATACTGATTGCCACCAATCAATTTTTTCTTACAGCTTGATTCCACACCGTATTTTCGGTACAAATATGGAATTTTCAAGTATTGATTTTGTAGGGATTTTGTTTGATTGCATGGAGGATTTATTCATGAGCTGACATCAGTTAGAGAACCACTGGAAAACCTGGGAGTACTGGACAGCTGTTTCGTCAGCCTAGTTTGGGACTCTTCACAGTACGCACCCACCGGGATTCGAACCCAGGACCTTCTGGTTACAAGGAGAGCTAGCTAGTAGACCATTGAGCCACTGGGACCCGATCCAATGGTCCAGGGGTTCTCTAACTGATGTCAGCTCATAATTAAATCCTCCATGCAATCAAATATGGAATTTTCAGCGTGGATATCGGTAGCACAAATTTTGCAGGCCGACCATAGATATCAGGTGTTCGTCGGCAGGGGATCGAACTTCGGACCATGTACATGGTCGGCGAGAGTCCTAATCACTGTGCCACCGACGTACAATCGACATCTATTGACACGGAATTCACTGATAGAATTTAATCACCAATTAGGATAGGATAAGGCACAAACAGCGAAGGAAATTTTCACTACGATGATTCATTTTCATAAGCTGCTGTACAATCAAAATTATAATTAACAAAGAAATCTTCAAACCAATCAGATGCTGGTAAACTTTGTCCTTGAAAAAGTGTATTACATAATGTAAGGTGTAGGAAGAGATGACTAATTATAAGTTAGGAAGCAGACAGAAGTTGGTATGAAGCAATAAGTGTGAGATAATGACTAATTAATAGACTCTGAATCTACCATGGCAATATGCCTTACTTATTATTCTTGAGTAATTTAAAACTATCCTTTATCGGTTGGATTATCTTAACTCACTTCAACACTATCATTATTATTGTTATTATAACTATTACTATTGATATAACTCTGTTTGCAATTCTTGTTATATTCTCCAATGTCTTATCGTTTATCTAAGCGATGTAATTGAAGCGTAATTCAATACACCTTAATTTTGATCTCTCATACTCTCTCGCTCTCCCCTTATCTATTTGAACATGACCTGAAGGACATTCGCACGTGTCTTTCTGCCTGGCTAATTCAATGTTGTTTATTTGCTCGCTTATCAGTCATATATCTCCCAATGTAATTTCAAAATTGTATATATATCCGTGTATGTAGAGTATCCAGCAGCTGACGAAGAGTTCCACCGAAATTTGAGGAATTCATGATTAAATCCTACTCTACTAACCTGCTTTGTTGCTTGTTTCAGTAAGCTCGTATAGAATGGAGAGGAACTAGTGGAAAGGCGATAAAGTGTTTTTGTATAAAATCTGTATGAAAAAGCAATGTTATTATTAAACAGTAATACAGTGGCAATGAAATATGGATGATGGGAATAATAATGATAATAAAAGTATTAAAAACAATAATAATAATAACAATAGTGAACTTACATAATAAAGGAAAGAAGCAAAATTGTAGTAAGAACTTTACTCTGGCTAAGGAAGGGCAAGAGAATGTGTGTATGGCATTTGAATGCAGAAGTCTACTTTCAGATCTCGAATAGCTAATTCTTCATCTGTGTACAGATGGCGTATCCGAAGTCCCTTTGTACGATATTGAGGGACTATGTGTAGCACTGTGAAGCATTCATGTGGGGGTCGGGGGAAGAGTGGGGGCCAGAGTAAAGTTCTTAGTACAATTTTGCGTCTTTCCTTTATAATGTATTATTATTATTGTATCCTTTAGTTCCTAGAGGAACATAGGGTTTCAGCTGCGCACCTCCATTGCCTTCGGTTTTCTGACAACTTTTTCACCCTGCTCCAGGTCTGTCCACATGCTTTCATCTCCTCCTCGCATGACCTCCTCCAAGTCACCCTTGGACGACCAACTCTCCGCCTCCCTTTCGGGTTCCACTCGAGGGCTTGTCTAGTGATGTCACTTGATGGTTTGCTCAGCGTATGGCCAGTCCATCTCCATTTCTTCCTGCCTATTTGTTTCACAATCGGTTCCTGATTGGTTCGATCCCAGCCTTCATTATGTAAGTTCACTATTATTATTAATACTTTTGCTATCATTATTATTCCCATCATCCACATCTTATTACCACTCTATTACTGTTTATTAATAACATAACATGCGTTTTCATACAGATTTTATTTAAAAGCAATTTATCGTCTTTTCACTAGTTCCTCTCTATTCTACACGAGCTTATTGATTAGTCATTATCTCACAGTTATTACGCCATGCCAACTTCTGCCGACTTTTCTAACTTAAAATTAGTCCTCCCGTCTGGACTACACTTTGTATAACGTAATACATTTTCTGAGGACAAAGTTTACCAGTATCTTATTAGTCGTCTGATGAACCTGTTTTATAAAATATAATTACGATTATTGTACAGCAGCTTATGAAAATGTGAACAGTCGAAAAGAAAATTTTCTTCTTCGCTGTTTGTGACTTTTTCTTATAAATCAATAAATTTTTGCTTTCTTCCAAAAACAGTACTAAATGATACAGCAAGGAATTTTCAGCATTTCAGTACAATATTGCATCTAATTTACTCAAAAACGACAGAAATAAAAATTTAAAAAATACACATTACATAACAGTAATAAAACGATTGTTATAGCAGCTACGTAGCAAAATACTGTATGCCATACGGAGAAAATATGCATAAAGTACAAAATTGTAGTAATAATAGTAATACCAACTAAAATAAAATAGCTGAGTAATAATTAAAAGATAGAAACTGTGACACCATAAAATACAGAAAGATGAACGATGAAAGAGTCGATTCACTATGCTAATTACATAGTGACTTGTAAGTTTCACGTCTAACAGAGTCTTCGTCACATAAAGTACGCGCTAAATAGGGTATTGTAGAATTTCTATACTTAGTAGTACGAGCATATATCTTTTTATATTGACTTCTCGTCCTACCTGATGAGATACAAGGGGACAGGTGTGAATAAAGGGGGTGCAGAGGGTCTGACAGTATAGCCTTTGCCCATTTTGTACAGGAATTTATATGCCTCTCGATTATAGTATTGGCGAGCTCATTCAGTGGCAGACCACATGCCTTACTCACAGCATTTAATACTCTTCGTAATATGATATGATAGTCGTTTTTGAGAAGCCCAGGAAAGATTAATGGAGAGCAATAGAGTACAATAGGTAAAATACAGGAGTTTAAAAATTGCAAAACTAAAGGTTGGTTGATACCTGTTTGTCTTAACTTTTTTTAATGTAAAAGGTAAGACGAAACATTTTCTTAGAGATAGATAAGATGTGGGATGACCATGAAAGGTCAGAGGAAAGAACTAATCCAAGGTATGACTTGGTATGGTAATGTTTCGTTCAAGGATAGGATAATACGAGTTCTCTTGTACTCCTATGACCAAGATCTATGAAAGTGTAAAAGAATGAAATCTTCAACAAGGCTGCCTATTATCACCGATGGCCTTCCTACTTGTGGTTGACTGAATTATGCGTCAGACTGTTCGATGGAAGCGAGAAGACAGGAATACGCTGTACTGACCAATAAGAAGACTCTGAAAGCTCCGGATTTGACAAATGATTTATGCCTGATGCCACATGAACTCGAAGACTGACAAGCAGGCGAAAACCAACAAACTTTTAGAAGAGGCAGGCGGATAAATCAGGGCTCTAGGTGAACATACAGAGATGGATGTAATGAAGACAACAAACCAGCAGCAGCAGCAGCAACAACAACAATCAGCACCAATCACTATCAACAAAGGTTACTTTCTTCACTTATCTAAGAAGCCTCGATTCAATTACAGGCAGTCAGTACAGATAATGTCAAGATGAGTCAGGATTGGAATAGCAAGACACTTTCACCATTCTAAAATCGGGTTGTAAGTCTGCTGCCTTATACTGCATACACGGATCAAGATTTAGATTTTCAACACCTGTTCACAGTGACACATGGAAAATTCTACTTCCCCTACGATGACAAATAGGAGAGAACAAAGAAAATTATAAAACTCAAGTTCTGAAGTCGTGTGATTATAATTGGTGTTATGATTATGAACAATAAATTGTGTTCAAAACTTTGTCATCCAGCAAATAATACTGTTTCACTCACTGTGTGATACATCTAATAAACAAACTAATATGGAATTATTTACAACCACAGTGCCCAAGTTTTACACATATATATATTAACATCTCCCACTTTATTTTTATCAGTTCCACGACTTTTATTCCTCATCAACTTCTTATGATTAGCTACTCTAAGTCAGTGGGATGGTCGTTCGGGACGGCATATCTAAGTTTACTTCTCAGTCAATATTGCACATTTGATGATAAGAATAAAGATAATTAAAATGATGTATTAAGCGAGGGGGGGATGGGTAGAGTTGAAGTAGATGAATTACATAAGTTTTAAAGATTATTAAATAAGTGAACTGGTAAAAGGATTCTTAAATTGTAGGCCAAAGGTTCTCTGAAATAATTAACAGTGTGATGATGATAACAGTAAGGACAGCGAAGATGAAGTGAATTGTGGAATGAATTGAAGTGGTAAAATAAAAATAAACTAAAAGAATATAACTATAACTTTGCCCAGTTCGAGGACGCACTGGTCCGCGCTCGGGTGCGCTTACGACTGAACGGACATAGGAAACAGCTGGCGGTAAAACCATCACGTCCCCAGCTCGATCAGGAAACTAAATCCGTATTTGAGGAAGAACTAGCTAAACACATATCTGTGTTCGACAGCTGTGCTCACCCTGAAGAAGCTTGGAAGAATATTCAGGCAGCCATAGATACAGCTGTGAAAGTTGTGAATAAGTTAAACCCAAAGGTGAGTAAAAACCACTGGATGTTCACCGCCTCATTTGAACTGATAGATGCTAGAAGACTTATTCCAACGAGCTCCGAATTCAATGAGGAGCGAAAGCTGCACAAAAGGAAACTTACGAAAAGTTTCCGCAAGGACCGTGAGCAGTGATGGGTGACAAAAGCGAAAGAGGTGGAGAAAACTTCGAGGATAGGCAACACCAGACAACTATTTAGACTCATCAGGGAAACGGGTGGGAGATGACAAATCATTAGTGAGACAATCTCGGAAAAAATGGCACTATAATTAGCTCCCAGGATAGACGATTGGATCGTTGGAAAGAGCATTATGAGGAGCAGTTTAATTGGCCCATAGCCACGTTCAACCTTCCGAACATCCAACACCTCCCTGAATGGGATATAGACACAGGTCCTCCATCCCTAACTGAGGTTACTAAAGCTGTCACCAATCTGAAACAAGGCAAGGCAGCGGGACCTGATGGAATGACTCCAGTGGTATTTAAGTACGGTGGATACAGTTTACTGTCTGCATTAACTGAGGTACTAGGCAATGTCTAGGAATCAGAAGAAGTCCCCTCGGGTTGGTGTAAGTCCCGATATATAAGAAGGGAGACAAGTCTTCCTGTGATAATCACAGAGGGATTAGCTTGACTAATATAGTATCTAAAGTCCTGGGCTCAATAATCATGCGTGGACTGAGTGGTTCTCGGGAGGCTCAAACACGAGAGAGCCAGGCAGGCTTTCGACCAGGAAGAGGGTGTATTGATCATATCTTCACCCTTCGACAGATTCTAGAACATAGGCATTCTTACCGGTGCCCAACAATCATTATATTTCTTGACCTTAAGGCGGCATTCGATTCTGTCGATCGAATAATCTCGTTGACTTAGAGTATGCAGACGATATAGTCCTTCTAGACAAGGACGCTGACAAAATGCAGAGTCTTCTAAACACCTTGAGCTGCAATCTACGAATGTTTGGCATGCGATTCGCTCCCGTCAAATGTAAGATGATGGTACAGGACTGGACTACAGCGACTCCTAGATTAGAAATAGAAAGTGAAGTGGTAGAGCACGTTGACCGCTTCATTTATTTGGGAATTACCATCAGCCAGCGTCAACGGGTTGATCTCTGAAGAAATCTCAGCACGAATACAGGGGGCTCGTTTCGCATTTGCCAGTTTACGCCGACTCTGGCGTAGACGAGATGTTCGACTATCGACCAAAGGGCGGGTGTACTGCTCATCAGTCCGCTCCATCCTCCTTTATGGCCAGCTGTGAGACCTGGCCACTGAGAGTGGAAGACATGAAAAGACTAGCTGTCTTTGATCATAGGTGCCTGCGCTCTATTTCCCGTGTAAAGTGGCATAATAAGGTGAGCAACATTGAAGTTGGGCGTCGAGTTCTAGGTAAACAGGGGAAATCAATCGATGAGGCTGTGAAGTTACAAAGACTGAGATGGTTAGGACATGTGTTACGTATGCCAAGCCAGTCATCGCCTCCCTCGACGAGCTATGTTAGCGGATATAGGGTCAGGCTGGAAAAAAGCTAGCGGCGGTCAAACAAAAACTTGGCTTCACCAGTCAATGAAATCCACAACAGTTGGTCTAAGCCACGTAGGAAGGTGTAGACTTCCTGACTGGTTGGGGTCCTCGGGACGGTAAAAATCTATGATTGGAAACAATTGGTGACATGGCTATCTCAAAATCGTTCTCAGTGGCTGGTGCAGATGCATCCACTCCTTGTGACTTATGATTTCCAATTAAACTATGTTCTTCGTTACTACTATTCCTTTGTCTCACATCTCTGTTTACTGTCTCTATTATGCATTTCTTCTACTTTCTTCTCTTATTTTGTGTGCTACGTGGAGTGTGGCGACTTGAACTTCCGCACATTTGTGCAAAGTTCTATGTCGAAAACAGATAGACAGACAGTTCGAGGATATCATAAGAAATGCAGATAAGGGTTGAGGGTTAGGGATAAGTGATTGTCAGAAAAGTTAATACATCATGAACATGAATAGATATCATATTACATGATCGATGTCAAAATGTGAAATTAGTCCGAGAACGTTCAACTAACTAAATGAAGATGACATTATAACAAAAAGACTTATTGAAACATGAGATATTGAGTGAAGAAAATGTTGTCAATGTGAGGTTATCTAAGTGGGGAGGAGTACTAAATAAACTGCTTGAATATGTACAAATGATATTCATGGTTTAATCTGTGGACGGCAAAGATTTCAGATATACAGATTAGATGTATACAAGGATTATTTGCGATATTTTATAGTATTTGATGCATGTGCATACAATTAGAAATTCCTACCCATTACGTGTGTGCGACCGGAAATGTGGTGTTGGAAAACGGAAATGTAATGAATGATTTACGTAATACTGTGGCTAATCACATTAGTTGGTAGAGATTCGAGCCTAGTCATGTGAAGGATGCTGGCTGGAATCCGCTCTAGCCTGACAATTATAGGCTGTTAGAGGAAACCTAATTAAGTTAGGGCTTCACTGCAAAACCAGTCAGGGAATACTGGATAGCTGTTTCAACTTCGTTCGTTTGCGATTCATTTACAGTACGCATCCAAGTTAACCAGTGGGTAGGTCAACACTTTCACCACATATATGACACTGACTGCTGGTCGCCCTACAATCACTGATTAGTAGAAGCTAGAATTCCTTGATCAGCGCCATCGAATCAGATCCTAGTGACTGATTGGTCTTTGAGTTTGCTTTCCAGATGAAAGGTTCTGAGTTCAAGACTCAATTGGTGCGTTTTTTTTGTTTTTTATTCCTTTACGTTCCCAGGGGAACATAGGACTTCAAGCTAGAGGCTTGGAATTTCGGTAGCAGTGGCATTTGTTTTCACGTAGTGAGGTTGCTAGCCTCATGCTCAACCTTCCCTCTTAACCACTCTTATTACTAGCTTATCAAGGTGAAGGAAATTCGTCAACCGGGAATCGAACCCCTAGCCACATGAGGCGAGGTCGGCGAGCATTCTACCGATGTGCCACCGATGCACACCGTTGTGTAATCTCAATAAATCTCGAACTAGAATGAAACAGCCATCCAGTACTCTCTGATTCTCAGTGGTTCACTAACTCATATCGATCCGTGTGTGTGTGTGTGTCTCAGGAAATATGGTGTTAAAAAACGGAAATATCAGAAATGGTTTGCATAATACAATCGCTAATCGTATTAGTTGGTGGAGATTCGAGCCTAGTTATGTGGAAGATGCTGGGTGGAATCCATGTCCGAAGCTATTATAAAAAAACTTAATCCAGCACTTGATCACCGATTGAAAACAGTTAGAGAATCATTGAAAATGAATGAAGCAGTATTGGATAGCTGTTTCGTCTTAATTTGTAACTCATCAGCAGCGCGTACCCACAGTGACTAGTAGGGTCAACCAGGTAGCCACATATGACACTAACTGGTGGTCACCGACTGGTAGAAGTTAAAAACATTTATTTCCCGATACGAATTTAAAACATGCAACATAGCAGGTTAATAAAGCAGGATTTAATCATGAATTTCTCAAATTTCGGTAGAACTCTTCGTCAGCTGAATACTCTACATACACGGATATATATACTATTTTGAAATTACATTGGGAGGTATCAGACCGATAAGTAAACAAACCACATTGAATTAGTTATGCAGAAAGACACGTGCGAATGTCCTTCAGGTCATGTTCAAATAGAAAAGGGGGGAGCGAGAGAGTATGAGAGATCAAAATTAAGGTGTATTGCATTACGCTTCAATTACATCACTTAGATAAACGATAAGATATTGGAGTAATATCAGTAGTAATAGTTATAATAACAATAATAGTAATAAGAGGTAGAATAATAAGTAAAACGTATTATCACGGTAGATTCACAGTGACGACCATCTCCTTTTGCATACAGAGACCACCGGGTTTATAAACTCGAATTGCACAAGCCTCCTCTGCAATAATTGCAAACATCTTCTTGTTTCTTTGTCTGCTCACTGACAACAGTGAATGACTTGATAGCATCGATATCGTGTCCGTAGAAGTAGAAATTAGAATTCATTGATCGGTCATTGAGTCGGGACCCAGTCACTGAATGGTTCTCGAGTTTACTTTACTTTCTATCTAGAAAGTTCTGTATTCGAAACCCAGTGGATACGTACTACCAGTGAGTTCCAAACTAGAATGAAACAGCTGGCCAGTACTCCCTGATTTTCAGTGGTTCATTAACTCATATTGATCCATGTTCAAAATTGAAACACGTCAAATCTGTACAAATAAACTCTTGAAAATTAATCGATTGTATTGATTTTAACCAATGAATATATGAATCAAGTAATTATATTTCCCAGACAGGTCGATATATAATACAGGAAATCTCTAGACATTCCCTTACCATCTGTCTCTATTTGTATGTTTTACGAATTAAACAAAATGTTAGACATTTACACACACAAATAGACACACACACACATACACACACTACAGACCAACAGACAATTGTTCGCATCGCTGTATTATGACTGTAATTATAATTTTTATTGCCTTGTAAATATGTTGATAAATATATGTAACTCTGAAGAGATCGATTTATCGTAAGCTGTTATGGAATGGTCAACTGACAAATTTCTATAGCTGGGTACCCATTGGTCGAAAACGAAACCTGGTCCGGTCGCTTACAACTCGTATTCGGCGCATATGTAGCACTGATACTGTGGAAGATGAGTTATACATTTTGAGGAAAATCCTAATGGAAAATGGATTTCCACCACGTTTTATAGATAAGAATATACATTCAAATCCTATAAAACAGGACTTATCATCCGTACCCAAGAAAATACTCTACATGAGCTTGGAATTCAAAGGGGACTTAGCTTCCTGTATCATGAAAAGAAGAATATCACAGACCCTGAAGAGAACATTCCCTGCTGCATCCTTGAGAATAGCCTTTACTAGTCAACCATTAATGTTCAATAACCTGAAGGACAAGATCCCGCTGTTGACCAGCTCTATATGTGTTTATCAGTTCATCTGCTCTTGTGGAGCTAGGTATATCGGTCGTTCGACTAGAATTTTGTCGAAGAGGGTGCAAGAACATTATCCTGCATGGCTACGAAAAGGTGGGAGTGGAGCAATAAGAAGCACGATCATAGAACATCTGGTCGATAATGATCACCCTATCTCTATAGCTTCCGCCTTTAAAGTCATCTAAAAGGCAAAGAGCAATCTACCCAAATCCCTACGTACCCGACTCATCTGTATTGCTGAAGCTTTGGCTATCGAAACAGAAAAGCCAGATCTCTGTGTAGGGAAAAAGTTCGTTCAACCCCTCCAACTTTCATGATCTTAATCCCTCTATGCTAAAGTATGGTAATCCCCAATCATATTTTAGCTCTACCAATTTTTCATTTTTTCATTTTGTCTATTCAATTTGTATACTCTTCCTTATTAAGTCAATTGTTACTATTACTACTCTCACTTTGAACTGTCCCCGGTATTATTTCACTTGTTCCACTTGTCATTCTTAATCAATTGTTTTTTACAACGATACATTCTATGCTATTAAATTTCACACAATATTAGGTAACGTTTTTGTTTTATTCGATTTGTCTACTAATCCTATAATTGCACATCCTTTTTCAAGTTCTGTCCCTCCTATGAATTATTCTATATAAGACATTAATCTGCTTTGCCACTTGACATTTAACTGTGATTATAATCACAAACATTTTAGTTTTAATCAAACTTCATATGATTATTATTATTATTTTGTGCATTCACACCTAAGATTCCATTCCCTCACCGGATATAACTTCTGATAAACCATATATATACGACTGTACAGCTTGATGATAAATTCGTTGTTGAAAAGAGTCTCTTCGGTGAATCACTTGTTTTGATTTTCTAAATGTTAGAATGGGAATTTTCCATGAGTTAAAAATATATGTACACCGGAAAGAGACAAGCTTCATCCTTATTTATGTTCAATACTATCATCACTCTTGATTAGGTTAGATCATGAATTAACAACGCTAGAGAATCACTCATAATCAGGGAGTACTGGGAAGTTGTTTTATTGCAATTTGACACTGTTTAGTGATTGGTCGAACACGGAGAAGACAGGGATGATGATGAAGATAACCAATGAACCAATCAACAGCAACAACAACCAGTACCAATCACCATTAAACGGAGACATTTAACAGATGTTAGTTGATTATTTGGAGGATTTCATCATGAGCTGACATCAATTAGAGAACCATTGGAAAACCAGTCAGGGAGTACTGCCAGGCAGCTGTTTCGTCAGCCTAGTTTGAGACTTCGCTTCAGCAGTATGCATCCACACCACGGGGTTCGAACCCATGACCTTCTGGTTACAAGGCTATCGAGCTAGCTCGTAGACCATTAAGCTATTCACTAGGACCTGAGCCAATGACTAGCCCGTAAATTTTGACTCCGGCCAATTTACAACATAATGTGACCACTTCTCAATGTCTTCTTCTTCTTTTTTAAATGAGTGGCTGTCCTCACCTTCAACCTGCTGCACCTAACTGGCCATGGCTTCCCACTAGAACCTCAAGTTAACTGCTGGGATAGGACCAGTCGCTAGTGATCAATTTTCAATTATTGGTTTGTTATTTTTTTACTTCTTGGTTACTTCGTTCATTTATCTAGGAAATATCAGAACGGATAAAGATGTCAAAAAACGGAATCAGAGAAGCAATCAGAGACGCCTTCACCAACCTTGAAACCGGTTTGAAAATCTTCCGCTCTTACTCAGCCAGCATAAAGAACAAGATTCGCCTTTTTCAACATCAATATCAAGTTGGTCTTTCTATATGAGTTAGAATCTTTGTTAGGGTTTCACGGAAAGGATTTCCAACAAGTTGCAGTATTTTATCAGTAGCTGCTTACTTTGCTGTCTGACTCCATAGTGAAGATCAAATGGCCAGAAAGAAAAAGCAACAAGAAACTTTAGGGAACAAACCAACAGGCAAGAGCTGATCGCTCTACAAATATGTAAGAGAAAACAGAAGTGGTGTAACAATAGAAGACAAGGGCCAGGCAACAGATCGTTTTATTATGAAAATCAACACGTATTTATACATATTTCACATACATTATTATAGACAAGCGCAGTCATCTGATTGGTTGTTTATCAGAAGTTAGGTAGACAAACGCAGGCTTCTGATTGGTTGTTTCGGGATTCCTTGACAAATAGAGTTCTCTATCTGCGAATCATATTTTGCCACGTTAAGTCTGCTGTGATTGGTTGTTGACTCAGCCTTGTTCATATTTTCTCACGGCCCATATTAACGTAGCTTAGTGTCAACCAATCGGCTAGCAGCCTGCTCTCACCACAGTGGATTGATCGGGAGTACATTGAATAGGCCGCTGAATGACATCGAACTCCAACCAAGCTGTTGCTCGATAGGAATCCCGATGGGAAATAACGAATGGGTCGTTGGTACCAAGGTGAAATAGAGGAGATCATGTGAG
Organism: Trichobilharzia regenti; assembly: GCA_944472135.2. Lineage (NCBI taxonomy): Eukaryota > Metazoa > Platyhelminthes > Trematoda > Strigeidida > Schistosomatidae > Trichobilharzia > Trichobilharzia regenti. The sequence goes on from OX235266.1 coordinate 6,243,761, forward strand.
GAAGAGATGAGGGAGACTGAGCAATCGTGGACCCTGCTGAAGAACACGGCGAAAAACAGAATAAAGTGGAGATATGTTGTTGAAGCCCTCCCTAGATATCCACCACTCGGAACGCAAGGGAATATTAATAAAAATAATAATTAAGATTAGTATCTATGACCACACCAGCGACCGAACCCATAAATTTCAGGTTAAAATGCCAGCCTGTTAACTACTCAACCACTGAGAAGCCTTCTAGTGACCAGCTGACGGATTCTATTTTTAATGCTTACTCCAGATATATGGTGCCACTGCAAGCCAATATCATCAGTGTGCATTTATCATAACTGACGGTATGGTGAATCTTTTGGGGTACAGCTTCTCACTAGAATTCCAGATTGATTTTAATGTTTTCACCTGTGTGAATTTTATCAGTTTTAAGTTACACCATAAAGTGATATCAGCTAGAAGTGGGAACTGATGATTTCATCGGTTAATTTGATTGTTGAAAGCGCGAACATGACTGCCGTTTTTTTTAAAAAGAACGTTGCATAAATAAACAAAGTATAGATTAAATGAACAACACTATTCGTGTCAACGTCATATAATCTGAGGCTCCGAAGTTGACCTATAGCAGCCATTTCAATAAATGGCCGCCAACCAACAGTTAGAGTTACAGGTGGTATAAACAGATGAAATTGTGTTATGTCTTGTGAATCAGACTAAAGAGTTCCAGGAAGATCGGGTTGCTTGATTTCTGCATGAATAATGGGATAATCCGAGTAAAAAACAAATCAGGCCTTCATCAAGGATACTTGACAGAACAGATCATATTTTTTTGGGAAGATCACAATTTTAGAATAGATTAAGGATCAGAATCGTAAAATATAAAGAGATCTCAAAACTCTATGATTTATAGTCATTCCTTTTTTTGAAAAACAGGTTCGCGAGTTCTCTTCCTCCTTAACTCTCTGTCTCTATCGGTTCGAAGTCAATGGGAGGTTTGATAGGGGTATTTGGTATAGCTCTCAGGAACTTTATAGCCAGCTCATTAACAAAATAACTTTCAGAATAAAAAATCCAGGGTAATCAACTGATAGTGTAACAGTATATTATAAAAAGAGAGTAACGAGTTATATATATTAATTGGTTACTTGGTTCTACAGTTAAAATGCGCTGCTACAAATTTTAAATATAATCCACAATAGTGTACACTGTTGAAGTCGTGTCTAATGGTAGAAGCTGTGCGCTGATTGTAGAATAGTCTTCGGATGTGGAGGATGAGAGGTTCCTGCAAAATTCAAAGTATACAACATGGTTAGTAGTGAAACAGGTAGACAGTAAAGACTAGTGAGAAGACGATGCATAGAACAACACACTGTCTTTTAAATTATACTCCACAGTTGTGTATATTTCAATATGAATCGTTTTAAACAAAAGTTTAAGATAAGATAAGATAATAGCTTTATTCCAAATCAGTACTTGTGATACAGAATGGAATTCTCAGCATTTTTTTTACTACAATATTGCATCAAGTTAGTACATTAACAATAAATAAAGTTCTACATAGATTAAAGTTATCTCAATCAGTTTTGACAACAACATATTAGCATGTCGGTAGCGAAGCCAAAATTGAACAGAGTGTTTGAAGATGTTAGAAAAGTAGATGGAAGCATATTTACTGGCATAAGCGATAGCAAAAATGGTCGAGATATACAGAGTGTGAAAGAACGAACAAGAATGTTTTAAGTAGAGTTTGTAAGGAAGAGAGAAACAAAACAGCACATAACAAAAATAAATACAGAATGAAAAAAAGGTAGAGAGAAAACGTTGTACCTGTAAATGATGTGAGTTGGAAAGACGAGATCTATTTGTTCTACTGACTATTTAATAAGTTAAAGGTTTCACTCCTAATGCTTTCTTTATCGCACAGAACACGAGTTAGGTAGGGTATGGATGAGTTTTTGTACTTGCTAGTGCGGGCATATAGTTTCCTATATAGGCTTCTGGTTTTCCCTGAAGAGATACATGGGGAGAGTTGTGAATGTAGAGGGTGTTGTGAGTCAGATAAAATGGATTTCGTCCATTTTTCACATGAGTCCATGTGCCTGTCCACCAGAATATTAACAAGCTGGTTAAGTGGCACGTAGCTTACCCTGCTGACAACCTTTAACATCCTGCGTAATAAGGTATAGCCTTTCTTCAATAGCCCAGGAAAGACTAAGGGGGAACAATAGAGAATAATAGGCAGAATACGGGAGTTAACAAATTGTAGGAGTAAGGGTTGGGTTACACCAGAATGTCTTAACTTCTTGATGTAGAAGGTAAGACGGTATATTTTATTAGAAATCGTCAAGATATGAGACGACCAGGAAAGATCAGAAGATAGAGTGACGCCTAGGTATTTAATTTCCGACTTGGTTTTAATTTCAGTGCCATCTATGTTGCACACCTCGTGAGTGCTAACCAGTTTGTTTAGGTCAGATTTGTGCCTAAAGGTGAAATTAACTGTTTGGCATTTGGAGGGGTTTAAGGTGAGACTGTTTTCCTTGGCCCATTGGCTGATTTCTGATAAGAAGCCATTTAGTTTAGAGCAGTCACTTTGACATTTGACAGGTAAAGATACAGTTAGGTCATCAGCATATTTAACAAAATTAATGTCATATGAAGATGGTAAGTCATGTAGAAAGAAAGAAAGAAAGAAAAGAGAAGTGGTGTACAATGTTTCTAATTTCAACATCTAACAAAAACAAAAGTGTACAGTCGTATTGTTCAGACTCCACATAGCTTAACTACACCTAATCTCAAGATATCATAGAAAATGTCGATAAAGGTCGAGTATTAGGAATAAGTTTATATTAGAAAAGTTAATACATCATGAACATTATTAGATATCATATTACCTGAATGAAGGTGGGAGTATACCGGAAATACGAGACAATGAGTCATGAAAATGTTGTCAGAGTGAGGTTCATATGAGTGAAAGACATTAAATAAAACTGTTTAATCTACTGATAGTAAAGATTTTGTATGTTCAGAAAAGATGTATACGCAGATTACTTGTCCAATTTTATTGTATTTTATGCATTGTACTATTAGAAAATTTTGTTCATCTCGTGTGTGTGTGTGTGTGACCGGAAATATTGTATTACAGTAAGTGGTAATTGAATATTATTGGGTGTGTCATTATTCATATTGATTTCATTATTGATTGATTGTACAGTCAGTCTTTGAAGGCAACTTAATCGATGAAGAAAGGTGTCTTTATTGTTATTATATTATTATTATCTCCTTTAATTCCCAGAGGAACATAAGGCTTCAGTCTCATGTCTCTATTGCGTTCGGTTCTCCAACAACGTTTTCACCTCGCTCCACCTCTGTCCAAATGCTTTCATATCCTTTTCACATCACCTCCTCCACCATATCAAACTAGCACTGACGATCAACTCACCGCTGCCTATTCAGCTTCCACTCGAGCAATGGCCTGATGTGTGATGTCACTCTCTCACTTGATGGTTTGTTTTCTCAGAGTATGGCCAGCCAATCCACCTCCATTTCTCCCTGCATATTTTTTGAACAAGCGGTTTCTGCTGGGTTGGTTGACTCATTACCAGAGATCTCTCACTGTTGCTGATCTTTTCTGGCTGACCATCTGATCTTTTGTATTACTGAGCGAATTTATTATCAAGCTGTAGTACAATCGTATACATACATATGGTTTTTATATTAAGAAATTATATCCGGTGAGAGAATTGAATCCATAAAATAATAATAATAATAATAATAGTAGTATGAAATGCGACAAACTGCCTAATTTCGCCTCATCCATGTGTATCTACCAATTTAATTGCTCCTGTGGAGCCAGTTACATAGGCCGCACAATTAGGCGTGTTTCTCGTCGAATTTCCGAACATCACCCTGCGTGGTTAAGCGAAGGCTAAACAAAATCTATCCGTAGCGCTATTTTGGCTCATCTGGTGGATACAGAACATAGGATTGATGTTAATCAAGCTTTCAGGGTTATTTATCGGATACCAACAAATCTCAACTTCGCCTTAAGAGTTCGATTACTAAATATTGCTGAGGCTGTTGGGATCCACATTAAAAAGCCTAATTTGTGCGTCCAAAAGAAGTTAGTTCAGACGCTGTCCCTACCTTGGCCATCTAGGTTTGAATGATTCTCAATTTTCGTGAAAATTTCCTAATTTTAGTTGATATCCTACTCGCTATTATATCTTTATTACTATTATAATTTAAGTATTTTTAGTGAACTGTAATTGCATTGATCTTGCTTTACAAATCGATATTATTTAAAAAACACTGATATTGTTATTAACTACCAACCTTGAATATTCTGTGTATATAAACATGTATATAATTGTAGAGCCAGAAGAGGAATTTATTGAAAAGAATATTCATTGCTCGATTATGTTGTGTTTTATAAAATATTTGTGATTATAATTATAATTAAACATCTACTCAGCAGTATGCATCCACTCCCTGCGACTTAAAATAACCAATCAAACTCTAATGTTCTTCGATGTTACTATTCTCTTTGTCCCATATCTCTTTTTGCTGTCATTATTTTGCATTTCTTTTTACTTTATTCTCTTGCTTTGTGTGTGCTACACGGAACTGGTGCACATCGGTGCAAAGTTCTATATTAAAAACAGACAGACAGACAGTTACACGACACACCTTAATGCAAAAAACACGAGTAAAATGATTTCAACTATAAAAGTTTTAGTTCTCTCTTCGGTTCCGACTGGAACATGGGACTTCAAGAGGACAATTATATTTCATACTGTTCTCTGGCCCCTTGTAATGACTATAAGCTTTCATCTGCTTCTCACGTGATCTTCTCCATGCCACCCTAGAAGTGATATTAAACTCATTGTCTGGATTTTGTGTTTCACTTAGGTGTTTCCAGGTATACAATATCACCCAATTTTCCCCCCCCCCCGAAGTTGTGTCCAATCCATCTCCATTTTTTTCGGAATATTTGTTGAACAATAAGTACTTGGTTGGTTCGTTCTCAGAGTTTCGTATTGTTCTAATTGGCACTTTGATCTTCAGTATGCAGCCAGAGAAGGCGGAAAGCCCTGTCACAGAAATAAGAAGCCTGTCTACAGTATATTCTGTGACACGATGACTAAGTTTCTAACCCAAATATTAAAAAAAACTGATTTAATATGAGTGTTGAGAATCCAAATTTTGTCTTCTTTGTTGAATGGAGAAGATTTTTCTAGACTGATTTCAGAGGGATGAGGATCTGTCTTGCCTTTCCGACCTCCTTCAAATTCTTCGGTTACCAATATAGTGAGAGAGGGATAATCAAGCTATATGCAACTCAACTCTTGTTTCTATGCAAAATACGAACTTTGCTCCACCAACCCACTCCGATCTTCCTTAGTTAGACTACAAAAAGTGAGTGAATCACTTTTTTTAATTCTAAATGATTTATCTGGTGACAGCATTTGTAGAAATATGTTGCTTGTGTTTTCTATAAATTCACAGAAAATTCCCATTGTAACATATAGAAAATCAAAACAAGTAGTAATTCAGCGAAGAGACTTTTTTCAACAATGAATTTATTATCAAGCTGTACAATCGTGTGTATAAATGGTTTTTAAGAAGTTGTATCCTGTGTGGGAATTGAATCGTGAGTGTGAATGCATAAACTACTAATAATGGTAGTAGTGTGAAATGCAATTAAAAATTAAAATGTTTGTGATTATCATCATAGTTAAATGTAAAGTGGTAAAGCAAATTATTGTCATATATAGGTATATCGGTCGTTGGCCTCGAGTTTTTTCCAAGAGGGTGCAAGAATATTATCCTGCATGGTAGTTACGAAGAGCTGGAAGTGGAGCAATAAGAAGCGCCATCATTAAATATTTGGTCGATAATGATCATCCTATCTTTATCTATAACCTCGGCTTTTAAGGTCATCTACAGGGCAAAGTTTAATTTACCCAAATCCCTACATACCCGACTCATCTGTATTGTTGAAGTCATCTTTGGCCATCGAAACAGAAACGCCAGATCTCTGGATAAAGTTTGTTCATCCCCTCCAGCTTTCATGGTCTTAATCCCTGTATGCTAAAGTATGGTAATCCCCAATCATATTTTAGCTCTACCAATTTTTACTTTTGTCTATTCAGTGTGTATACTCTTCCTTTATTGCGCCAATTTGTATTATTACTATTCTTACTTTGAACTATCCGCGGCATTATTTCACTTGTTCCACTTGTCATTCTAAATCATTTCTTTTTTACAACGTTAAATTCTATGCTATCAAATTTCACACAATATTACGTAACTTTTTTATTTTATTCGATTTCCCCACTAATCCTATAATTGCACACCTCACCTACAAAGTCCTATCCATCCTATGAATTATTCTGTATATGAAGTTAATTTGCTTTACCACTTGACATTTAACTATGAGTATAATCACAAACATTTAAGTTTTAATTGCATTTCATACTACCACCATTATTAGTTTATGCATTCACAGGATATAACTTCTTAAAAACCATATACAGCTTGATAATAAATTCGTTGTTGAATAGACTGTCTCTTTGCTGAATCACCGCCTGTTTTGATTTTCTATCAATAACTTGGTCCCATTATGATAAAGTTATGTTCAGTTAGATGTTTTTTAATTTATATTTTGACTATTGTTTTAGTAGTATGCAGTTGACAAACATCCACAAAGAGAAAGTGGCTTTTATTATCTTACAAATATCTTTTTTCCGTCTTTGTTTATACTAATTAAGAGAAAAAGCGGCTGAAATAGCAAATATTCAGAGGTTCACTTGTTCTTCTCCAGACTTATTACCCATTTTGAACATATCAGGATAAAATGTGTGTATTTTGAAATGTGCTCACATTTTCTGTTTCTAGGCACTTCTCTTCACCACCACCAGACTGTAACCAGAAGAACCGATCTGTTCAGGTCTGAACGCAGGATACGCATTCTGCTGCATGGGGCACACCAAAACTTTATTGATTCCTTTAAAGTCACAAAATACTCCAATGATAGCAAATAGACAGTTATTTGCAATAAAATCTGAGGCAATATTTGACAATAATAACATAACAAACCAACACTTGAACATAACAAAACGTCGGAATTACCTCAAGAATGCCGTTAGACAGCTATACAGACCTAGAAGAAGAATATTTCCAACAAGATGGGATCAAAAACTCTGTCCAGAAGAATCATATACCAAACAATTCTCTCAGACAGTCCAGGCTCAGAATCCCTTTGACTCACTCAAACCAGAATCGAGTCGTAAAGTATTATTATTATTATTATTATATAACCACAAAGTGAAGCATTAAAATTATCGATCAAAAAGGAACAAAGACGAATAATAAATAAATCGGATCCCAGTGGCTTAATGGTCTACGAGCTAACTCGCTAGCCTTGTAACCAGAAGGTCCTGTGTTCGAACCCTGGCGGCTAGTGAGTACTGGCGAAGAGTTCCACACTAGGCTGACGAAACATTTGTTCAGTACTCCCTAAGTGATTTTCCAAGGGTTCTCTAACTGACGCCAGCTCATAATGAAATCCCCCAACCAGTCGAACAAAAAATATCCCTACAAAACCAATTCAAGCAGTTAACCTGGGATTTTACTTGGAAGCCGTGACCAGTAGGATGTAGCAGTTTAAAGGTGAGGCAGTAACTCAACAAATTATTATTATTGTTCCCTTGGGTTCCTAGTGGAACATAGGGCTTCAACTGCACGTCTCCACTTGCTTCCGTCACCTGCATCCATGTTAGTCCATACTCTTTCAACTCCTCTTCACATCGTCTCCTCCATGTCACCCTTGTACTAACGCCCCACTCGCCGCTTTCATTTCAGCCTGGTTCCACTCGAGCGCTTGACGCAGGATGTCACCCAGCGGTCTCCTCAGCCAACGTCCAATCCATCTCCACTTTCTCCTGCATATTTCTTGGGCGATTGGTTTGTTCTTGTTTTGTTTGTTTGTTCCCATAGTTTCTTGTTGGTGATTCTTTCCGGCCCGGCCATCTGATCTTCAGTTTAGAGCGAAGACAGTTAGTTGTTGATAAAAGTCTGCAACAGGCTGTTGGAAATATTCTCTGTGACCCGCCCACCAAGTTTCTGATCCGTATAGAAGGACTGACTGACTTCACGTTATTTGTATTGAAAATCCGAACGAATTTTGTTTTTGTTGTTGTTGGTGGTGAGTGACGAAGATTTCCAGATTGGTTTCAGGTTGATGAGTGAATGTGTTTCTCGCTCGCCTTCCCGATTCTCGCTCGATTTGACATCCTCGTCCGTTCCGACTTCCTGTAGTTGAGACAATGCTCCCTAGCTGGATAATTGAATGAAGTAACCTCTTTCCAATCCCTCCCGTTGATGGTGATTGGCGCTGAATGTTGGTGCTATAGTAGTAACTCAACAAATAATAAGAATTAAATCAACATATGATATGCTTACATCGGGGCAGTCATATATACAGCCTAGAAGAGGAAAGGGATGTCAATGAGAAAGTTAAATGAACCATCAAAATGAACATCAATATTGTAATTAGATAGTTCAGGAGGGGTTTTTCTAACAATTATTCCGCTACACAGACAACCTAAAGATATACAAAGTGTTAACATACATATAATGGTTTATATGGTATATTAATGGTATACGAGCTCGCCTTGTAACCGGAAGGTCCTGGGTTCGAATCCCGGTGGGTGCGTACTGCTGAAGAGTCCCAAACTAGGACGAAACAGCTGTCCAGTACTCCCAGGTTTTCCAATGGTTCTGTAACTAATGTCAGTTCATGATGAAATCCTTTCACCGATCAACCAAACCCCTACAAACCAACACTTGAATTTTTATTTTATTCAACAGAAGTTTTGTAGGAAGGTCCCATCCAGTTTAAGGATACAACAAGGCTGAAATACGATGACTTAATGATTACAACTGACAAAATAAAAGAAACTAATTTTACAAATGGTTTTAACAAAAATTCAAATTAACTACCAACATACAATGGGGAAGATGATTACATAATAAGAACATACAAAAAGGCATTTAGGGTTAATTTAAAATCAGCTGAGTGTGATGAGGTCAATAGGTCAAGATACAAATTCATGATATTATTCATAATAGTAATACTCATGGCGAAAAACAATAAATAATTGTGTAAGAGATGAAATAACTGTTGACAGGGTAGACTGTCTGTGAGTTGACGGTTAATTACTGTTTTGTTGTAAAACCATTTGTCAAAAAATTCCTTCAATATTCAGCCTAACGTATAATTTATAACTAGTTTACATATCGTGTCAGATGTAACGACTATGTGATCACAGTCCGCTCACCCGATGTTTCTTCATGTCAAACATAGTTATATTATTAATAATAGAGAATATTTGTAGCTCATGTGGATGATTTGCAATTAATAGTGTTCTCTGAGCTGTTTGGTTTAGTTGCGGGGCTTTCGTCGTCCTTCTGGACAATATCCCCTTTCAGCTCAATATTTAGCATAAAGTGAAGTGATTTAAATTTCTTCATGAGTGATATAATTGACTCTCCCGGTAACCATCTTTACATATGTATTGACCAAGTAGAAGACAATGAAATAATCGTGTCCTATGATTACGTCACAGCATTATACACTTCAATTAGTCCAAAACTAGCAACAGAAACTATGCAACAATTACTCTTTAGTGGTGAAAACATAAAAACGCAATATTCAACTTGGATAGAACTCATTGAATTATGTCTTACAAGATACTTCCAATTCAATACTCAAATATATGAACGGATAAAAGGAACACCGATGGGATCGTCCATATCAGGATTAATAGTTGAAGCCGTTATGCAAAGATTAGAATTAATAGCCCTTCCTACCTATAATTAAACCAGAAATATGAGTACGTTACGTTGATGACACATCTGTAATAATTAAAATAAATGATTTAGAATACACCCATAAATTAATAAACAACATATTTGAAGACATCAAATTCACCACAAGAGGAGAAGAATTAGACGACAACAAAATCCTATTTTTATATGTCTTGATCAGGAAAATCAACACAGGAAATTTAGAAACACAAGTATGTAGAAAGCCAACTCACACAGATCAAATACTCAACTTTACTAGCAATAATCCAATTACCCACAAACGAAACTGTGTGCAGACATTGTTTAAAAGAGTTCAAACACACCATAGCACTCCAGAGTTGAAAAGAATGGAAGAAAAATACCTACAAACGGTCTTCAAAACGAATGGTTATCCACAAAATTTCATCAAAAAGTTTTTGAAATCGAATGAAAACACCAACAAGGAATCATCATCAAAGACCACAATAAAATTCATCCTACCATACATGAGAAATACCTCTGAAATAACAACTAGAATACTGAAACCGTTTGATTTAGATGTAGCACACACACACACCAGTCAAATCACTTAATTCGATATTATGCAAACCGAATGATCCAACAGAAAAAGGAGATCAGATTAATACCATTTACAAAATAAATTGCATGCATGAACTGTAACAGACATTACATCCGTCAACTAAGTGGGCGTCCCCGTCGAATTACAATCCAAGAACAAAAACCAGTCGTGAAAAGACATGATATATATATTCCTGTTTCATATCAATGCATGTAGATAATTATGGACATGAGTTTAATTGGGATATTGTCGCAATTTTAAACAGAGGAAACACCAAAAGTGCAGTCGGGGAATTCCTAGAAGCCTGGTACTCAAACGAATATGCGATTAACAAACATGTTAATATAGACCAAATCTGCCAACTAATAAAAAGTAAATCACATGTGACGAGAAAGTTTAAAATCCAAGTCAATAAAATATGATCAATACACATGTAAAGATGGTTACCGGGAGACTCAATTATATCACTCATGAAGAAAAATTTAAATCATTTAACTTTATACTAAATATTGAGCTGAAAGGGGATGTTGTCCAGAAGGATGACGAAAGCTCCGCAACTAAATCAACCAGCTCAGGGAACACTATTAATTGCAAAAATTATTAATAGCATCTTTATTCTGGACAACCAGTTTCTAGACAGTACAGAATTTTCAGCTTGGTTTCATCTCTGAAATGTTGATATTGGATGGTTCGAGTCAACCGGAAGGAAGCCCTGACTGACTGACCTAGGTTTTGCGCCAGTTAGCTCTCGTCAGGAAGGTATATATGAAACCTTGAAGGAACTCACGTCCTCCGTCTGGGATTGAAACCCGCGTCACACAATGCTGTCAGATGTCAGAGATGTCACACCAATGAGCCACTGGGGCTCGCGATCGACCTCCTGTAGCATTGTAAGGGATACTTAGACTGGAAACTAGTTAGTCATTAGTGTAACGTGCCTAGTTGTTTCTTCGGTGTGCAATGTGACCACCATGCTAGCCGGCTAGCAATAATAATAATAGAAATTCAAAATTCATCACGATGATCAACCGAGTACTAGCATGGTGGCCACGCTACCGACCTGACTGGTAGAATTCAGTCTGTATCAAAGGAGGGATTCGACGCATGGCATTCGCTCCAATCATAGAAATATCCGTGTATGCAAAGTATGTACAGCTAATGATTTCTACCGAGAATTCGATGAATTCATTGAATCTTGCCTTTTAAGAAGATTATTAGTTGTTTCTTTTCACTACAATATTTAGCACATTTTGGAGCTCAAATAATGATTTTCAGGGATTAGAATTATATCAAGATTAGTAACAGACTGATTTTTTTGATTTATTTTTGATTACAGCTTGATTCCACACCGTATTTTTGGTACATGTATGGAATTTTTAGCATGTAATATCGGCAGGCCGACCTTAGATATTAGATGTGCGTTGACAGTGGGTCAAACCTCGGATCATGTGCATGATAGGTGAGAGTCCTAACCACTGTACCACCGACGCACTGAAAACTGGTAGGGAGCACTGAACTGCCATTTTTTTTACTTGTCTGGTGCTCTTCGATAATACATACCCGTGATTCCATCTCATTAGGGATTGAACCGAAGACCATCAGACTAAGAAGCCTGCTGACTGATTATTGAACCACATGGATGGTATCCAGTAGCGGAGGATAGAATCCCTGAGCTATCTGATCGCATCCCGGTGACTGAATTGTCATAGGGTTCTCCTTGTGACCTGGAGATAATAGTTAGGTGCCGAGAAAAAAGGCCTAAACTAGGACAAAGCAACTATCCACTACATTCATTTAATCATTTTTTCTGATTAATTCCATATTTACTTACTTACTTTACTTCGGCTATCTCCTACGGGAGGATGAGCCGGCTTCATGAACGTCTCGAATCATCGCTGCCCAGGCGCGGCAATTTGTAAGAGAGTTCATGAAGTTTCATGGGAATTTGGTACGAGTGATGTCCCCAGAATCGCTCGGCCTTTTGTTTGAGAGTGCAGCTCTAGCCTTTACACAACCAAGTGTGACCTACAAGGCAGTAGGAGTGGAGTAAGGAGTCCACTATCCATTGGCAGCCGATGACCGGAGTTCGGTTCATACGCCTTTTTGAATGGGGCCAGACATCCAGGACATCCAACAAGCCCTTTGTCCATACGTCTGCCGGTGAGCTCCAGTGAGCTTCATACGCCAGTCGTTGGAGGTTTGGAATCAGGGTTTAGCCATCTCCCCTAGACCGTCATCCAATGGACAGTCAACCCGGTGGAGAGCGCCGGGCATCCGCTTTCGCCCTCTCACTTTGGTGAGAAACACCTCCGCCACGTGAAGGCAGTGAGTAGGACTTCCTCAGGAGAGGCTATGTAAGACGCCCGGTCATATGGGAGCATTTCAAGAGGTGTGCGGAGGGGTGGCCAACCCGCAGCGCAAGGCACCCACCCCCGACCATCCTGAGGCTTTGGAGGCAATTCCATATTTAGCCAAATAGAATATTTTACTCAATTTATGTAATATGATGTCGACTAAGTTTGACAAATTATTATTCACTGAATCAAAAACATTTATTTCCCGATACGAATTTAAAACAAACAACAAAGCAGGTTAGTAAAGCAGGATTTAATCATGAATTCCTCAAATTTCGGTGGAACTCTTCCTCAGCTGAATACTCTACATACACGGATATATATATATATATATACTTTTGAAATTACATTGGGAGATATTTTGACTGATAAGCGAGCAAATAAACAACATTGAATTAGCCAGGCAGAAAGACACGTGCGAATGTCCTTCAGGTCATGTTCAAATAGATAAGGGGAGAGCGAGAGAGTACGAGAGATCAAAATTAAGGTGTATTGCATTACGCTTCAATTACATCACTTAGATAAACAATTAGTCATTAGAGAATATAACAAGAATTGCAAACAGAGTAATATCAATAGTAATAGTTATAATTACAATAATAATGATAGTGTTGAAGTGAGTTAAGATAATCCAACCGATAAAGGATAGTTTTAAATGACTCAAGAATAATAATAATAAGAGGTAGAATAATAAGTAAAACGTATTACCATGGTAGATTCAGAGTGACGACCATCTCCTTTTGCACACAGAGACCACCTGGTTTATCGACTCGAATTGCACAAGCCTCCTCCGCAATAATTGCAAGCATCTTCTTGTTTCCTTGTCTGCTCGCTGACAATAGTGAAAGACTTGATAACGTCGATAAAATGTCCACAGTCCACAAGATGTTTTGTTGTTATTGAGGTTTCTGGCACTTTTCACTCAGCAAATGCTTCATCATGCGAGTACTTTCTGTACTACCTATGTATTTGCTTCCACAATCACACTCAAATTGATATACGCAGTTTGAAGTGTCGAGGACTGGTGACTGGTCTTTCACAGATTGTTGAACCACTCCCTTAGTGGTGTTAAGGAAAACAAGTTTTGCAGCATAATAAGTTCGCCTGATAGCCTAATCGAGTCTTCGTTTGACTACTTCCTGTATATCATCTCCTTTGAACGGCAAATTGATATAGACAGATTTCTTCGAAAATGTTTGGATTGTTTTGCAGGGGCTGATTTCTTTAGAGTATTTATTTATGAACTTCTCAGAATATCCATTCTTGGATAGAATATCCTTCAGAGATTTTATTTCATGCTCAATAGTATTGTCAGAACAAATTTTCCATGCTCTATTGAACAGTGTTCTGACTAAGATCTTTTTATACTGGATTGGAACAAAACTCTTGAAATGCATGTACTGTCCTATCCATGAATACTTTCTAAATATAGATCTTTCGATTGTGACATCATTCATTTTCGCTAGAAAAACGTCTAGGAATTTAATAGTGTCGTTTTCTTTGTGTTCTACTGTGAAATTGAGATTTTTGGATGGCATGAGTTGAATTTTATCAACAGAAGGTCTTCAGCTTTTGATCTGCTTCCACACAAAATAAAAATGTCATCAACATATCTTAGGTAAACATCCGTTTCTTGTATATGTTGTTGCTGCAAGGTACCGGTGAAATACATGGATCACGAATCTTTGAAGTATATGAACACTTTCTCTGATATATTCAGACTGTTTAAATTTGAAATGAATAGTTCTGTAAAGATGATCAATACATTCTTAAATTAGGAACCACAGGTTTCTATATATCACTTCATTGTATTCACAGATATTGTTCGTATTTTCTAGAAGAGGTTCAAGGGTTGTACAGCATTAGGATTAACTGACTGGGTCATCATTTGAGTAAAAAAAAGTCTGCTTTTCGACTCTGACTGATGTCGGTTCATGATCTAACCTGAAACCGTTCGAATCCCTACAGCCGAACACTTGAAAATGAATCTGATAGTAACTAGTGAATGACTACCACAGAATGGAGTATCTGGAGTTGTTTCATGAACAGATACATGTCCAGTGGTGTTCACTAGATCTTGGGTTTGAGGACAAATACTTACGAATGACATTAGCTTGCACTGAGTGGAGTTATATTTATTGCTAGTTAAAAGAAGAGAGAATTCGTCGGCTGGTCATTCGAATGCATCCCTGTGGCTGAATAATTAATAGGCAAGTTTCATGACCTGATAATTTGAGCTTCAATCTCTAATAAGATCATAGCTGATTACCACTAAATGTTGTTAAGAAAATTTTGAAGAAACATTTATCCAATGCTCCCTAATTATCAGTGGTTCTTTGACAAATATGAACTTGTGTGCATCAGTGGCCCAGTGGTTAGGACGCTAGTCGACCATGAACATGGTCCGGGATTCGATCCCTAGCCAACGCACACCTCATATCAATGGTCAGCCCACTAAATTTGGGCTACTGATAACACATGGTGAAAAATTCATACCTGTGCCGAAATAGTGCATGGAATCAAGCTATTGGATGGGGAATTTATCATCCAATCAAACAAAATCCCAATACAAAACCAATACTTTGGAACCAAGCTAGAAAAAATTTTAAAATAATTTAATTAATTAAATTAAAAAATTAATTAATTAATCAAACAACAGTTAATCTTCATTATAATAAAGATTATTTGTATTTCCCAGGGAATGAAAAACAAAACAATATTGAAATCATCATCCAGAAAAAGCATTTTAGAAATCACAAAAACGTTTAATATCATCAGAAGCACTTCACATCATCAAATGGAATCCAAACTGTGTAAATGAAAATAATGGAGTAAAACAGAATTTAATCTGGTTACAACACATACACACACCCCACTCCTCCATGAAATGACAAAATCAACACTAATGTGATAAGCAATTTCGCTATCTAAGCAGACGCTGTTTGTATAATTTTATACACTTACTATCACCAATGATATCCCTAATTGTGGTGGAAAGGATTATGCGTTAGACAGCGAGAGGGAAACGAGAAGACAGGAATATCCTGGACCGACCGACGTGAAGAACCTAGAAGACTTGGATTTCGCGCATGGATGATTTATGTTTGATGTTACACAAAATCGAAGACTTACAAGCGAAAATCGACCGACAAACTGGTCGAAGAAGCAGTCGGTGAAGACAGGACTCCAGGTGAACATAGACAAGACGGAAGTTATGAAAATAACCAACCAACAACAGCAATAACAACAGCAGCAACATCCAGCGCCAATCACCATCAACGGGTGGGATTGGAAAGAGGTTACTTCATTCAATTATCCAGCTAGGGAGCATTGTCTCAACTACAGGAAGTCGGAATGGACCAGGAGGATGTCAAATCGAGCGAGAATCGGGAAGGCGAGCGAGAAACACATTCACTCATCAACCTGAAACCAATCCGGAAATCTTCGTCACTCACCACCACCACCAACAACAAAATTCGTTCGGATTTTCAATACAAATAACGTGAAGTCAGTCAGTTCTTCTATACGGATGGATCAGAAACTTGATGGGCGGGTCACAGAGAATATTTCCAACAGCCTGTTGCAGACTTTTATCAACAACTAACTGTCTTCGCTGGATCTATACTGAAGATCAGATGGCCGGGCCGGAAAGAATCACCAACAAGAAACTATGGGAACAAACAAACAAAACAAGAACAAACCAATCGCCCAAGAAAAATGCAGGAGAAAGTGGAGATGGATTGGACGTTGGCTGAGGAAACCGCTGGGGGACATCCTGCGTCAAGCGCTTGAGTGGAACCAGGTCGAAATGGAAGCGGCGAGTGGGGCGTTAGTGCAAGGGTGACATGGATTTGATCGTGTGAAGAGGAGTTGAAAGAGTATGGACTAACATGGATGCAGGTGAAAAGTACAGCAGAAGCAAGACAGAAGCAAGTGGAGACGTGCAGTTGAAGCCCTATGTTCCACTAGGAACCCAAGGGAGCAATAATAATAATAATCAAATCTAACAATCTACACCTGGTTTTGTTATCTCTATCAATTGACCAATTTGACAACAAAAATGCCCCCATACTGAGGAACGATGATTAATTTGTTAAATATAGGCTTAGATTTTGTAAATTCTGGTTCAACATTATTTTAGTAAAGCTATTAGCAGCAGCATTATATGGCGAAACGTCAGTGAACACAATCATATCGTATTGTTTTTCATTCATTCTTTGGAAAATACAATAAAAACCATTATCATAATGAATATCATATACCTAATGCCAAAATTTTTGCAAGCTTTTAAAAGTGAACTTTGTTTGGACACATAAAAATTAAAGTTATTCAATAATGAAGACAATATTGAACATAGATAAGGTTGAAGCTTGTCTCTTTTTAAGTACAAAGTTATCAATAAATTGACATACGATGTGAGGAAAAATACCCACCAGCGGTTATAACGGCGGCCAGTTAATGCGTGATATCGTGAATTTTCGGAAGTTGGAATTCATGGGTAGGCTACTGGATTGACTCCCAGGAGGTTAATTTCCTACCAACTTGCCTTGTAATCGGAAGGAGATGAGTTAGAACCCTAGTGGTGGGTGTGCACTGACAAAGAGACCCTAATTAGGCTGACGAAACAGCTGTACACTACTGATATAAAGATAAACCTTGGGCATTGTGGTAGAGTATAACTCCATTATGGATAAAATTTTATTTTGATAAAATCACATTATGTTGTGTAGTGACATTAACTGATGACCATGTTTCGAGCACAAACTATTGCTTGTCATAATCATATCAAGTTACTCACACAACTTTTCTCCATCATTTATATACGTGAGTAAAACTGATTAGACATTTGAATAAAAATCAACAATATATGATAAAGTACATTCAGAAATAATAATATGAGTGCGTCAGTGGTATAGCGGTTAGGACGCTCACCGACCATGCACATGGTCCGGGGTTCGATCCCCGGCCGACGCACACCTTTACCTCTCTAAGCCAGAAATAATTCTGGTAAAGAGCAAAGGCTGGGCATGAGGCTAGCAACCCCATCCTGTAAAATAAACTCTGCTACAGAAACTTCAAGCTACTAGCTCGAAGCCCTATGTTCCACTGGGGAACGTGAAGGAAACATTTTTTTTTATTGATCAAATACAATCAGATGGGAAATAAGACGAGTGATTTTATAGTCATAATAAGTAACTGGTTAGAATGTTGTGATGTGTTTGAATTGAAATAGAATTTTATGATTATTTATTATCCTCCTCTGATTTGACTGACTGGTGGTAATAATATCTTCCATATTTCAGGTATTATCGATGATGAATCACTTCTATTGAATGTGTTGGGTGTAGACTCAATGAACCAGAAGTCAGTAATCAGTCTCTTTCTCTCCGCTACTTATATTCCTTTTTAGGATTTTCACTCTGTCCAACCCATCCTATTGTGTAGTTGTGTGTTAATGCACTCAGTACAATTAGTGAGCTTTTTTCAATTACTCATCTGTCTTCGTGGGGTCAATATTTCTAACCTTAGCTAAATTCTTATGTTCTGATAATCTTACTACTCCTAACCTACTAGTTTGATTATGTAGTTGACCTAACTCGCAGTCATTGCAGGGTATTTTGTAAATTATATTATTTTGTTTACTTGGTTCTACCAGGTCCTTTAGGCTACAGAGCTTGTCCTCGCTGAGTGAGTTTGTAGGTTTGAATGCTACCCTAATTCCTGCTTTATTAAGAATCCTACGTAGTACCTCAGATGTCCCCTCTTTATATGCTGAAACTGTAGATGCTTTGTATTCTTTCGTATTTATGTTATCATTATTAGTTTCAGCATTATTTTTATTGTTCTTTTGGCCATCTCTGATCTTTCTGATGCATTTTATAGGATAGTTATTTGATACCAACGCTTATTCTATCTCTTTTATTTCTTCAATTAAAGCTTTCGATATACTCCTTAATGCTACTGCTCGGTTTGTCAGACACTTAATTAAGCTTACCTTCACAGATAGATAGTGGATGAGATGAATTAAAGTGTAAATGTCCAGTATTAGAATGCGTTGGTTTTCTATAAACACTAGTGTGCAGTTTACCTTCTTCTATTCGTTTTATTTTACAATCTAACATCACTGCTAATTCTCCTTGTTCATTTTCTGATTCAAATGTGAATTTTATTCCCTCCACTAGTGAGTTTGTGTGTGTCAAAAAGCTAGAGAGAGACACTGTGAAAGTGTCATCCACATATCTCCACCATATTTTTGCAGTAGGATTAAACGTATTAAGAGTAATATTTTCCCAGCTGTCCATAAATATACCTGCTACGATAGGGGATAATGGTGATCAACCCCATTGCTACACCTTCCGTTTGTCTATATATTTTGCTTTGGAATTTAGAGATAGTAGATGTGAGGCATAATTGAATTCCCAAAATAACTTTTTCAGTTGCCATCTTTGTCCTATGAGTGAGTTCAGGATCTACAGTTAGTTCTTTTTTAACTGCTTTTAAGGCGGGCATATTGATTGGTATATTAGTATAAAGACTACTTATATCAAAAGTGACCATTTTTGTCATTATTCTCAATTTGAATGTCGTTTAGTTTACTTTTCATCTCATATGAATTAGTTAGTCTAGAGTTTGAACGATTTCTAATGGGGCATAATATTAGAGCTAAGTGTTTTGATAATTCATAATTCCAGAAATCTGCTATTGGTCTTATGACGTAACCTTGTTTATGATGTAACTATGAGCAGTAATAAATTGTGCTAGAAGTGTGGTCATCAATAAATATTACTGTATAACACTGGGTGATTTTAATCAAAATAAAAATTTTATCCATAATGCAGCTGTCCACCACTCACTCCATGGTGGGTTTTCAACAGTAGTTCTCTAATCGGTGTACAGCTCATGATGAAATCTTGTAATCAATCACTCAATCGATATCCCTGCAAACAAACACATTATTATTATTATTATTATCATTATATCCTTTAATTCCTAGAGGAGCATAGGGCTTCAGCTGCGCACCTCCGCTGCCTTCAGTTTTCTGCCAACTTTTTCACCCCGCTCCAAGTCTGCCCACATGCTTTCATATCCTCTTCACATCACCTCCTCCAAGTCACCCTTGCACTGACGACCAACTCGCCGCTTCCCATTCCGTCGGGTTCCACTCGAGCGATGGCTTGTCTAGTGATGTCACTTGATGGTTTCCTCAGAGTATTGCCAGCCAGTCCACCTCCATTTCTTCCTGCATATCTGTTTCACAATCGATTCGTGGTTGGTTCGCTCATTGCCAGAGATCAATCACTATTGCTGATCTTTTCTGGCCGGCCATCTGATCTTGAGTAGTACTGGGCGAAGACAGCTGTTGATGATGGTCTTTAGTTTGTTTGAGGTGCTCTTCATGACGCGGCGCCAAGTCTCTGATCCGTATAGTAGCACTGACTGACTTCACATTGGAGTTGAAAATCCAGATCTTAACTCAATCGATATCCCTGCAACACAAACACTTGGATGGAATTATAGTTGAAAACAGAATAATACAACAATGTGAACTAGTGTTTGTTTATTCGTTTATGTGTTTGTGTGTCTGTGTCTGTACGACACCTGTTTAACCCATTAAGCGTACACGGAGAAACAGATGGTGGAATTATTATTATTATTATGTGATTATTAAGTGATCACATGTTAAGAGATTATTATTTTATCTGAAGATTGTCTATAAAGATCAGAGATGAAGTTATTTTGATTGGACACCAGGAAGGCGGCCTGCTTAAATCATTGGGCTACCGAAATTACTTTCCTCCAAAATGCTTAATTTCATCTGGATTTATCATTGTTTTAATCGTCCAGTTATATCAAATGACCTATACATAAACTTGCGCGATGATTTAACTTGCTCCCAAGTAAACGCTGTACAGTTCTTCAACGAAATGAAGATATACTTCAGATTATTATTTTACATGTGAATCCTATGTGAAGAAAAAAGTACTTAAGAACTAAATGCGCTGAAAATTTTTGTACCGTATACTCGCATACTGTCTTCAATAAAGCTTTACCACTATTATTATTATCAAAAAAAGTGACGAATGCCATGCGTCTAATCCTTCGTTTGGTACAGAGTGAATTCCATCAGTCAGATCTGCAGTGTGGCCACCATACCACGGGTGACACGCCATCATGGCGAACTCTCAGTTGTTGTTGTTATTATTACTAGCCATCTAGTGTTATGGTGGTCACACACTCCAAACTTTACTGATAGAAACGAGTCTGCACCAAAAAAAACGACTGGATATATTACACTAATTGCTAAGTTGCTGACTACTTACTGCATTGTGTGACATGGGTTAGGATCTCAGACAGGGGAAATGAGTTGCTTCAGGGTTTCACGTATACTTTTCTGATGAGAGTCAACTGGAGCGAAACCTAGGTAAATCGATCCGAACTTCCTTCAAATTGCCTCGAACCATCCAATATCAACAATTCATAGATAAAGTCAAGCTGAAAGTTCAGTACTGTCTAGAAACTGGTTGTCCAGAATAAAGATATTATAATTAATATTACTACGTTTGGTATGAAGAAACATTGGGTGAGCGAACTGTGATCACTGAGTCGTTGCATCTGACACGATATGTAAAAACTAGTTATAAATTATGCGTTAGGCTGAATATTGAAGGAATTTTTTGACAAATGGTTTTATATCAAAGCAGTAATTAATATCATGAATTTGCATCCTAACCTATTGACCTCATCACACTCAGCTGATTTTAAATTAACCCTAATTGCCCTTTTATATGTTCTTATTATGTAATCATTTTCGTCGTTGAATGTTGGTTGGTAGTTAATTTGAATTTTTGTTGTGAAATTAGTTTCTTTTATTTTGTCAGTTGTAATCATTACGTCATCATATTTCAGCCTTGATGTATCCTGAAACTAGGGCCTGCCTACAAAACTGCAATTTAATAAAATAAAAATTATATATGCAAACACTATTTATATCTTTATGTTGTCTGTGTAACGGAGTAACTGTTAGAAAAACCCCTCCTGAACTATCTAATTAAAATATTGATGTTCACTTTGATGGTTCATTTAACTTTCTCACTGACATCCCTTTCCTCTTCCAGGCTGTATATATAAATGCTCAGATGTTAGAATATCATATATGTTGATATGACAGAGAAGATTTGTAGCTCAGGTGGATGATTTTGATGTGGTTGTGTTCTCTAACCTGAATAATTGATTTGCGAAGCTTTCATCACCCTACTGGGTGACATCTTCAGCGCATACTTCAATTTGAAGTGAGCATTTAGATCTCTCCACGAGTTTATAAATCATCTCTCCTGGTGACCTTGGACGTGGAAAAAATAATAATAATACTAGTAATAAAAATAATATCTAATAAACAAACTAATATGGAATTACTTACTACCACAATGCCGAAGTTTTATACCTATAGAAACCTAAAACCCTTTTATTTGTGTTATTATGTAACACCTTCCCCTCCCCCTCCCCCTTTATCTTGTTGAACATAATTGGTGTTGTAATGATTGTTGATTTCGGTGGGAGAATAACTTGGCAGTTATCAACTAGTGGCCCCGATGTCGCAGACAGCAGAAAACAGACTTAGAGACCTGTTATCAAGAAAACAATTGCAGCGAAGAAAATTTTCTTTTCGACGAATTCATCATCTAGGCTGTACATTCGTGTATTTATATCAAATGGATGGGTGGGAAAGTTCCAGAATAATATCCGGTCAAGGGTCAAATTAATAAAAATTTAAAATTGGGAATTAGAATGCCATAATAAACAGGTGGATGGATAAAACAAACAAAGTACCATCATGATAGCTAAGAAGATTGACATTGTGCAATTAGGGGTTAGAAATGTAGAAATAACAAAATAGATAGACAGGATGTTTGGATAAGAACTAATGTGATGAATAATTGTTTATGCAATTAGGGATTAAATGTGTAGAGATAGTAAAATGACAAAATAAACACGAAGTTCGGGTATGAAAATATGGTAGTTTTAACAGGGATTAAGAAAAACTTAAAATAACATGAATAAACAGGACGTTTAGATAAGAAAGGAGATGGAATGGTCATTACTAAAAAATTACCTGTTTATGGTGGGCATGGCAGGGATAAGGGTTGGATGTATTTCTTTTGGATGCAGAGAGTTATCACATAATATCCATTTGACAACCAAAGACAACCTCATTTATCCTCACCATAAATTTAGGCAAAAACAAACGATTAAACTAATGAATTGATTGGCGGTGGCCTGCTTAAAACTTGGGCTGCCAAAACTTCCATCTCAGAATCTCACAACCCTGATGAATTCTCTTCCTGTATTATCTGCTCCCAGCCAGCTGGCATTCATATCGCCCATGAGGATTTTGATGTCATTATTTTGGATGTTGTCCATTACTGTTTGTAGTTATCAGTTAAATTCCTCTTTCATCTCTTGTTCCGCGTTGTTTGTAGCACAGTGAGTAGCATTGGATAATTGTTACCTTCCTTCCTTTGGAGTTGAATCTTCCTGTCATAAACCTGGATGAAATTGGTTGCCACTGCATTAGGGGTTTGGCTGCCTTCTGGTGACATCATGATAGCCACTCACTGCCTCAGTGTTTTCGTGTTGTCGTCTGGGTGACCAGACCGGAGTAGATTACTGACTCTCCAGTTGACAATTTGGACAATCCACATCCTTTTCATCTGCTGTCGAAGATGCCCAGCACTTCTATGTCATGTCTTCGCATTTCGTTGACTACATGGGCAGTCTTCCTAGTCTCGTACATTGTGCAGACATTCGATATCCTCATTCGTATACTTGCTTTCATCGAGGGAAGACAAATCGACTGGCTGACTGGTTTTCTCAAGGCTGGCTTTCGCCAGCCCACTGTGTCATTTCGCCCCCCCCTCCAATTCAAGCGAAGAATTAGATTTTTCAAGTATTGGTTTTGTAGGGATTTTGTTTGATTGTATGGAGGATTTAATCATGAGCTGAAATCAGTTACAGAACCATTGGAAAACCAGTCAGGGAGTACTGGACAGCTGTTTCGTCAGCCTAGTTTGGGACTCTTCATCAGTACGCACCCACCGGGATTCGAACCCAGGACCTTCTGGTTACATGGAGAGCTAGCTAGTAGACCATTGAGCCAATGGGACCCGATCCAATGGTCCTTGAATTCTAACTTCTGCCAGTTCACGACATAGCGCGACCACTTCGCAATGTGTCGGTGGCACAGTGGTTAGGACTCTCGCCGACCATGCACATGGTCCGGGGTTCGAGCCCACGCCGACGCACACCTGATATCTATGGTTGGCCTGCAAAATTTGGGCTACCGATATCCATGCTGAAAATTCCATACTTGTACCAAAAATGCGGTGTGGAATCCAGCTATAATAAAAAATAAATAAAATGTCTTCTTCGATGAGTTACTGCCTCATCTTCAACCTGCTGTTTGTTTGTATTTTTGTATTTTTAATATATTTTCTGTGTGTTGAGCTTTGTCTAGAGGTCTGAAAGGTTTAATGGTGTGAGGCTGTCCATGCACGACCCTCTTTCTTTACTCGGCCTTGCGACCGGCTGGAAAACTAGAAAGCTAATTAACTAGGTGAGGTTTGTTTAAGTAATAGGGCATAAAAACGAAGTAGCACCAAGGAAAATCTAGGACAGGAAGCGAAGAATATAACTGAAGTTTTCAAACTTAATAATAACCACCACAGATTAATCAGGATATACGTAGGGAAGTTTAAAAATAATATTAGTAATAATAGTAAGGATGAAAGGCATGTTAAACATGTGTAGAAAGATGACAACACCAAAAATAAGGAATTTAAATCATCATCAGTAGTACTTTCATACAAAGAAGGAACCTCGGAAACCATCTTACGGAGAATTCAGTC
The DNA here is from genome assembly GCA_944472135.2 of Trichobilharzia regenti. Lineage (NCBI taxonomy): Eukaryota > Metazoa > Platyhelminthes > Trematoda > Strigeidida > Schistosomatidae > Trichobilharzia > Trichobilharzia regenti. The sequence continues at coordinate 6,268,438 of OX235266.1, forward strand.
ACCCACAAAATCAATTAGAAACAAGCTTTGTTAGTTAAAGGATCCTGCCAGTGGAGCTAATTAAACAAAATCCCAATTTAGTTTATCTAATACCTTCCTTGAATGACTGTTAGGTCAAATACATAGGTCATACTGGTAGTAGAACAGGGTCAGTCAGTCAGTTAGACTATTGGAGTACAAAAGCCTAGCAAAATCTAGATTAGTTGACCCAAAATAAGATTAGAAATCTGGAAAAAGTTCAGCTATACTATACACTACATGTAATTACACATAAACATAACAAAGACTAGGAGAGAATAACAGTGGGTGGCAGCCATTGATAACGGGAGCGTTATTTATTGATTTAACTAAAATTCCATGAAACAGGAATGATTCAACACCTGTCAACCCGGATATCTGGGAAGTTTTACTACCCCTAGAATGTATAGGAAAGAATAAAGAAAACTATAAAACTCAAGTTTCGAATTTGTGTGTAGTTATAATTGGTGATATGAATATGAACAATGAATAAATTGTGCTCGAAACTGTGTCATCCAGTAAATAATACTGTTTCACTCACTGTTTGATGTAACTAATAAACAAATTAATATGGAATCCTATTTCAGGATGGATGTCTATCCTCTTGAATATGTGCAAATAAAAATGATGCACTGTACAATCAACAATGTCTAACATATGCCTAATAATAAGACAACAATCTATAGGCAATGAAGTTCTATAATGTGTCATATTAAAGCATATTCAAAGAATAGTCTTCGACACATTCCTGTTATTATTTTTTTATTTGTCAACCCATTTTGTTTCTCAGATGAAATTTGCAAACAAGGTCCTTATTTTGACAGTATGGACGTGTGTATCAATGCATTTAATCCTGTAACACTTAATTAAGCAGACTGTATTGTTAGAACACTGTCTGGACATTTTTATGAAAACCAATTAGTGGGTTATCAAAAGGTAGAATGTAAACTAACTGGCATGTAAATATATGTGTAAAACTTGGGCACTGTGGTAGTAAGTAATTCCATATTAGTTTGTTTATTAGATATATCACACAGTCAGTGAAACAGTATTGTATACTGGATGACGTTTCGAACACAATTTATTGTTCATAATCATATCAATTGTGGTCACACGACTTTGAGATTTGAGTTTTATAGTTTTCTTTGCCGTCTCCTATTTGTCGTATGGACAGTAGAATTTTCCATATATTTGGGACAGGTGTTGAATCGTTTCTATTACATGTATTTGCCGTTGATTCGATAAACAAGGCCTCTGTTATCAATCTCTCCCTATACCCTGTGACATTAGATTTTAAAACTGTCATCCTATCCCATCCTATTGTATGGTTGTGTGTAACTGCATGTAGTGCTATAGCTGAACTATTCTCTAGATTTCTTATCTTATTCGGGTCAACTAATCTAGATTTTGCTGCTAGGTTTTTATATTCGGCTAGTCTGACTGCCTCTGTTCTACTAGTTTGGCCGGTGTATTTCACATGACAATCATTGCAGGCAGGGTATTAGATAAACTAAATTGTTTTGTTTTAATGGCTCCACAGGATCCTTTAACCGACAAAGCTTGTTTCTAATTGAGTTTGTGGGTTTGAATGCCACTTTTATTCCTGCCTTGTCATTATCATTACTATCACTATTATCATTATTTATTTTATTTTTACATTTGTAAAAATGAATTTGTAAAAATAATATAAATAATGATAATAGTGATAGTAATGATAATAATAATAATGATAATAATAATGATAATAATAATAGTGATAATAATAATAATATAAATGACGACACCAACAATAAGGAAGCTAAATCATCAACAGTAATTCCATACAAGGAAGGGACCTCGGAAACCACTTTACGCAGAATACTTAAAAAGGCAGGAATAAAAGTGGCATTCAAACCCACAAACTCAATTAGAAACAAGCTTTGTCGGTTAAAGGATCCTGTGGAGCCATTAAAACAAAACAATTTAGTTTATCTAATACCCTGCCTGCAATGATTGTCATGTGAAATACACCGGCCAAACTAGTAGAACAGAGGCAGTCAGACTAGCCGAATATAAAAACCTAGCAGCAAAATCTAGATTAGTTGACCCGAATAAGATAAGAAATCTAGAGAATAGTTCAGCTATAGCACTACATGCAGTTACACACAACCATACAATAGGATGGGATAGGATGACAGTTTTAAAATCTAATGTCACAGGGTATAGGGAGAAATTGATAACAGAAGCTTTGTTTATCGAATCAACGGCAAATACATGTAATAGAAACGATTCAACACCTGTCCCAAATATATGGAAAATTCTACTGTCCATACGACAAATAGGAGACGGCAAAGAAAACTATAAAACTCAAATCTCAAAGTCGTGTGACCACAATTGATGTGATTATGAACAATAAATTGTGTTCGAAACGTCATCCAGTATACAATACTGTTTCACTGACTGTGTGATGCATCTAATAAACAAACTAATATGGAATAACTGGCATATAGGTTTTCTAAAATAATATTTCCAGTCACACACAATAAACAGTGAGTTCTATTATTGATATTCGACGGTTAGATGCAGTTGAAAGGAAACGTCGTCCTGACCTAGGTTTCATGCTAGTCGGCACTCACCAGTCAGTCAGCAAGGGGATTTTGTAATCTTGAAGGAACTCATGGCCGCCATCTGAGATTTGAACCCACGTCACACAGTGCAGTCGGCAGTCACAGACTTTACACCACTGAGGTATATGGGCTGGAGATTGACCTTCTGTAGAACTGAATTGGATACTTTCATTGGACACTAATTAGTAAATAGTGTGATGTGGTCACCATGTTAGGTGGCTCGATATCACGATACACTCAGAACTGTTGTTATTGAGTTGTATGAGACCCTCGACAGGGGAGACCTGTCTGACCCAGGGTTCGTGCTAGTTAGCACTCATCAGTTAGCAAGGCTTACATGCAAACTTGAAGGAGCAGATGTCCCTTCTGAGATACGAACCCACATCATCCAATGCAAGTGTCCCTGCAGATTGCCTCCAACCATGTTATATCAAAAATTCATAGAGCCCCGTTTTGGAAAGCCACCTAGAATATTAGCCACATTTCAAACTTTGCTGACTGATAGAATTCAGTCTGCACCGAAACAAAGGACTAGAAACAGTACACTAATCACCGAATAGTGTCCAATCAATGTAAGTTCCATTAGTTTGATGCATAAATTACGATAAAATAGTAGGTATAGCCTTTACATACATCTATTCTGCACGGTTAATGCCTCCCTTTTCCACAGATTAAACCATGAATAGCAAACCACGTCTCTGGCATAGACGTGATATCCGGCTGCCTGTAGACCAAAAGGCGCGTAAACTGCTCAGCAGTTCAGCTTCGTCCGCCTTTATGGCTTTGAGACCAGGCCATTGAGAGTGGAAGACATGAAAAGCCTAGCCAGCTGTATCTGACCATAGGTAAGATCATAGGGTGAGCAATAGTGAGGTGAAGCATCGAGTGCTAGGTAAAGAGGGGAAATCAAAAGACGAGGCTGTGAAGTCACATCGATTGAGAGAGTTGGTTAGGACATCTGTTACGTGTACATCCCTAGCCATCGCCTTCCTCGACAACAGGCTGTGTTAACTGACATAGGATCAGGTTGGAAAAGAGCCAGTGGTGCTCACACCAAAACATGGCTTCATCAGTCAATCAAATCCACAACAGTTAATTCAAATCGGCCACGTAGGAAAGTGTAGACTTCCTGACTAGTTGAGGTCCTTGGGACGGTGAACAGCAATGAAGGCTGGAGATAATTGGTGATATGACTCAAACTCATCGTTCTCAATGGCTGACACAGATAAATTCACTCCTTGTGACTTATAATATCCAATAAAAATATATTTCAGGATTTCATCATGAGGTGACATTAGTTACAGAACCATTGGAAAACCTGGGAATACTGGAAAGCTGTTTTGTCCTAGTTTGGGACTCTTCAGCAGTACGCATCCACCGGGATTCGAACCCACGACCTTCCGGTTACAAGGCGAGCTCGTAGACCATTAGGCCACTGGGAGCCGATCCAATGGTCCTTGAATTCTAACTTCTGCGAATTCACGACATAGCGCGACCTCTAGCCAATCCCGGCAGGTGCGTACTGCTGAAGAGTCCCAAACAAGGACAAAACAGTTGTCCAGTATTCCCAGGTTTTCCTATGGTTCTCTAACTAATGTCAGCTCATGATGAAATCCTGAAACCAATCAAATCCCTGCAAAACAACACTTAAAAATATATATTTTTCGTCGATATTACTATTCTTTTTGCCTCATATCTCAGTTTACTGTCTCTGCTTTGGATTTCTTTTTACTTTCTTCTTCTTCTCTTGCTTTGTGTGCTACATGGAGGGAGTGTGGCGACTTGAAGTGCTGAACACCGGTGAAAAGTTCTATGTTGAAGCCCAACAGACAAAATAGATGAGCAATCACCCCTTTTTTAAATTGCTTTCACCTAGACAACCTCATCCTAACCACCCCCTACTTGACTTATTTAATCACATATCAATCCATCTTTTGTCACATTCCCATTTTCATTCAGTTGATCATTTTCGGATTAATTTTACGATCTAAAGTTTTAGATATATTTTCTCTTAGATCATGTAGTATGATATTCACTCATTTTCATGATATATGATCTATACTCACATGAATAATATCCCTGATTCTCGTCCTTTATCAATATATTGTCCATGATCTTCTCGGATTGAGTAAGTTTAAAATATGAATTAAGCAAATTCGTATGCATTTTCGGTGACAACTCGTCAGACTTACTACATTTAAATAATCAACTATCAGTCATATCAGCATTTGAATTAATGTGGTTAATAAAACATGTAGGATCAGAGTTCAGGGATGTGAATTAATTGTGGATAACAGACAAGGTGATCACAATAATAATAATAATAATAATAATAATAATTACGAGGATAAATTCATTTCAAGGCTTCATATAATCTAGGCAATGGTGATTGAGAAATGCCTGCTAACGGTGCAGAAGAAACGCGTATACATGACTTTACTGATATGTATCCATATATATATATATATATATGTATGTTGGTCTCTCTTTCTGTTTGCTCGCTTAGTCTGTGACCATTTCACTTTGATGAACCTGCCTCCTTTAACAATGTATATTCTCCTTATATTATATATAATATGAGTGTTTGTTGACAGTCCGTTGCTTGGTGACATATATCCATATATGGTGGTTGTTTACATGTCTGTTATATTTCGCTATGTATATATGGATCGATACTTCATTATAATTAGCCATTCATGTTAAGACTGTCTAATGATTGTTCACACCCTTATCCTATATATTTCGCTCACACAATTTGTGTGAACTACTTTACTTTACTTACTTACCACTTTGGTGTGAGACCATTTATTTTCGTCTCCTTGTGTTTGGACAATAGAAGTATCATCGCAAACCTAGTGGTCTTCTGATTTCCGCCTTCTTGCGTCAGGACTATTAGTTTCTCGATCAGTCCATAACAATAATTTTGTCGACGAGTAAATAACATTTACCGTCTACAGGAGATGCAGCTACTGAATTGCCGACATCGAAACTCCGAAAAATTAATAGCTAAAATATTCTTTGACACCCCAACACTGTGCTCAAAATTTACCACTTCTTGTATAATTCCAACGTAGGTGAAGGATAAACCACCGAGTCTGGTCAATTCAGTGTGCCATCATAAATTTAACTATTCATTTGGAGAGAGAGAGTTACATAGGTAGAGAGATTCGGAAAACCCGCTGCCGCCTTCTGGAACATTTTCTAACATGGTTAGTCAGGTAAAGGAGTTGTAAAGTCAATCAAAAGTTCCATACTGGCACACACCTTTTGGTGGATGAGGAGACGGATAAAACTCAAACAAAATAGCATTACAATTACTGAGAAGATTGACATTGATTGTGCAATTAGGGTTAGAAATGTAGAAATAACAAAAGAGATAGACAGGATGTTTGGATAAAGGAAATCTAGTGGATCATAACTAATGTTACGAATAATTGTTTATGCAATCAGCGATTAAATATGTAGAAATAATAAAATGAAAAAATAGACAAGAATTTCGGATATGAAAATATAATAGTGCAAACAGGGATAGCCTTTACATACATCTATTCATTAGGCGGCCTGCTTGAACATAGGGCTACCAAAAATTCCACCTTACAACATTTTGCAAAATTGCTTTGGTTTGCTCTTTTAATTTTGTTTTAATTTATCAATAATAATCGTATTATATATAATCGCGCATTTTTAAAATCATTACAACCTACCGCGTTGTGTCATCCACAAAAATTGAGAAAAAAGCATCACTGTGGCTGGCAGCGTGCACTGAAACGTACACAAATTAATCAAATGACTGTTCCTGAACTCGTTAGCACTAATTGTAGATCCCTGTCCAACAAAATGGATTATCTTCAATCCCTAATGTATTCCAATGTTTATCGAAATGCTGGCGTTTTAGCAATACAAGAGACTTGGCTGCACCAGCATTATGATGATAATCTAGTTTCAATAAATGGATATAAAGTTTTTCGCCAAGATAGAAATAGTTCCAAGAAAAAATATGGAGGAGGGGTAGCCACTTTATAAACACAAGTTGGTCTACATCAAATCACGTTTGCTTCAATTATTCTAATGACAATATAGATTGCATAACCGTCAGGTGTCGCCCAAAACACTTAAGTAAATATTCTTATATATACATAACAAATATTTACATAACACCCAATTGTAGCCTTTCTAATATAGTTATGTTTGCAGATGAGTTTACTGAATTCGCTGCTCCTGCATTCGGAAACTCGTTGTCTATAGTCTGTGGTGATTTTAATTCATGTGATCACAGCTTTCTTACTTCACTTGGTCATGAGAATCTAGTCAAGTTTAATACACGTCTGGACAAATCACTAGACCTGGTTTTCATAAATGACCGTGATGTATATGAAACCCGAAGGAGAGCTCCTTTGCTAAATTCTGACCACTGCATTATTCGTATTTTACCGAAAGTGTACGGCAAGTTACAACGAAAATTGTTTAGTCATTTAACAAAGAAGATACATGAACGTTCATATTCCCATGACAACATTCTAGCATTAAGAAGCATGTTGCATGATACCAACTGGGAACTATTTACTGACGATAAGTTGGATGCTACTGTCTCTAATATAACCGATTATCTGAAGTTTTGTTTGGAAATTTGCTGTCCATATGAAACACTGTTTTCGAGATTTGACAGAATCTCTTCTGTGCAACTGAAAAAACTTAGAAGACAAAAAGAGAAGTTGTATAAGAATTGTGATAATACTGGTGTCCGTAAAATAAACACCCTTATAAAAATTGAAATAGAAAGGTTGAACAGACTATATAATGAAAAATTTTTATCATGTAAAAATCCTTCAAACATTTGGAAACTTTTCAATAAACTTACAAGTAAAAAACAAATGTCTGTTGATGCTTATTCTGATGTTAATGCTTTAAACAAATCATTTATCAAGAAACAAATTAATATGGTTGTACCTGATGTACCTAGTCAAGAAAATGGTCATTTTCAGGGTTTTAAAGAAAAGGATGTACTATTATGTTTGAAGTCATTAAATCCAACACACAGCCTTGGTCCAGATGGTGTACCAAGCATTCTTCTTCAAAAGTGTGCAGACATCTTGTGTCATCCTCTTACTCAAATCTTTAACGCATCATTTAACAGGGAAACGGTACCTGCTGACTGGAAAGAAATCAAGGTTGTACCTGTACAGAAATCATCTTCTGGAGCAGGTATAAAGTTTAGACCGGTCGCTATAACATCTCCTTTTTTGAAAACTATGGAGAAACTTCTTTTGAATATTCTTAAACCTTCTTTAAAAGCTTTTAGTGACCCTAAGCAGTTTGCTTATAAGTGTGGAAGAAGTACATTAGATGCAGCCATTGTACTACACCACAATATTGTTTCCTGCCTTGATAAGGGTGCTAAGTTCGTTCGAACAGCTTTTTAGACTATACTGCAGCTTTCGACTCTGTTCCTAGGACACTTTTATTAGGAAAGATGATTTCAGCACAAACAGAGTCCTGGGCAACTAGATGGCTGTCTTCTTATTTTAAGGATAGGAAACAGCATACTGTTTTGGCTGGAAAGCGCTCCACTTCTCAGCTAACTGAAAGTGGTGTGCCTCAAGGTGCAGTACTTTCTCCATTTCTTTTCTCTTTCTTTTTGCATGACCTTCCGAACTCACCCAAAGTTAACTTCATTAAGTATGCTGATGATCTGACCGTTTCTGTCCCTGTAGTTTCCACATCGGATTGTTCCCATATGAATGGCTTCTTAGCTGAAGTTAAGGATTGGTCTGGCTCAAATGGTCTTAAACTAAATCCAACTAAATGTAACACTGTTGATTTCAGCTTGAGAAGTGAAAAAGACATGCATGGATTGATTCAATCTCATGATTGTTGTAATATTGATGGTACCATGATAGAGAGTAAGTCAAGTGTTTCTTATCTTGGCATTAGTTTCTCTTCAAACCTTTGCTGGTCGTCTCATATTCTTATAGTTTCTAAGAAAGTTTTCCGTCTGACTTATTACATAAAGAAGTTGAGACACTCAGGTATAACCCAATCTCTTATCATACAATTTATTAATTCATGTGTTTTGCCCATCATTCTTTATTGTTCTCCATTATTCTTCCCTGGGCTACTCAAGAAAGACCATATAATACTACGAAGAACATTGAGGGCTGTAAGTAGGGTCAGTGCTATCCCTTTGACTCAACTAAATGACACTGTTGTCAATAGGCATATGAATTCTTGTAAACACTTAGCTAAAGTTATCTTATCTGATAGTGAACATCCTCTTTATTCACAATTGTTTCCTTGTATCTCTTCGGGTAAGACCAGAAGAAATTTTATAAACATTTATGCTCGTACTACAAAATATAAAAATTCGACCGTTCCATATTTGGCACGAGTATTGTGTGAAGAGACAAATATCAGAAAAGAACTTTTACAACTTTTGAATCATAACTAAACTATAAAATGTAATGATGCATATTAATGCATGTGTTATTTGTTATATTATTTATTTATTATTCACTATGACCTAGCAATGGTGTGATTTTGTTGGGGTTTTATTTTTTCCTATTAACTATCAATATTTTAACATTTTATACATTTATATAATTATAAACAGAGCTAAACCATTGCAATATGTAAAAGAAACGCTGAAAATTCCATGCTGTAAATTGTTATTGTTGTGGAATAAAGTGATTATTATTATTAAGGAAAACTTGAAAATAACATAAATAAACAGGAAGTTTGGATAAGACAGATAATGAATGGGATACTCACTATTTTTAGAATTACCTGTTTATGATGGCCACGGTAGGGTCAAGGGTTGGACGTATTTCTTTTGGATACATACATAGTGTGGGTTTGAGCTTTTGAATGGCTAGTACCTCGGCTATACCCAAATGTCTTGATTTCACTCCCTTTGATAGGTTTGATTGAATCTTGTATATTACTTTGATGGATTTTTCGAATGGCGCTGAATATATCCTGAATTCACCAGATGTTCAGACACTGAACTATAAAGATGTTTTTGTCCTCCTTTTACTGGCCAGGCTGGATAGTGTTTATGAGCGCGTTGCTCAAGTTAGTGCATGTTACGTCTGATGTACTCAGCTCCGCACAAGCAAGTAAAGTGGTCCAATGCGACAGCTTATCTTTCGTGTTCTGGCTGAACAATTTCTTGCAGGAAAATGTCAGTCGATTATGTGATAACTTTTTAAAAACCCGTTGTACGAATTAACTGGTCTTGAATTCCGTAATTAGTTACTTTTCACCCTTATTTCAAAACTTACATATCTTGTTACTAACGTTTATTAGTTATAGAACTCGATCTAAGCAAATACGCTTGCATTATCGATAAATTCTCATCAGGCTTACTACAATTTCCATAATGAAATACTAATCATATAGGCATTTGAATTAAAGTGGTTAATAAAACGTGTAGGATCAGAGTCCGGCGGGATACGAATTAATTGTGGATGAAATTCGAGGTGATCATCATCATCATCATTATAATAACGAGGAATTCTCAAGCTACTCTAGATTTATGGACGATACTTTAATATTGCATAATAATGAAATTGATGTGGAGGTCCTTCTGCAAAATTTCAGTATGGCTCACCTACAAATTGACTTCACATATGAAAAGGAGAAAGACAACGCCTTATCATTTCTAGATATCCCGCTGAAAATAAATCAAGATGGCAGTATTAAGAGGGATATTTTTCAGAAGAATTCATGGATTGGCCAATATATCTATTTTGTATTGATTGTTCCTCTTGTATACAAACGAAATCTCATCAGTATCCTGATGTATCCTGCTAAAAAAAAATCTGCAAAACCGACACTCTAGACGATGAAATAAGGAAAATAGAAAACGTTTTATACGAGAACGGATACCCAGAAAAATTTGATAAAGTCTCGATGAGGACAACAGATAGAAAGGAACGCATATACATGACTTTATCGTTTCAAGGAGACACATGTACTGAATTCCTGGCAACGAAACTTCGAAAAATAATAGTTAAAGCATTCTTTGCTACTAAATTTTCATTATATAATTCCAACGCAGGTGAAGGTTAGGCTACGAAGTTTGACCACTTCAATGTGCATTTATAAATTTAACTATCAATTTGGAGACAGTTACATAAGTTGAATGGCCTACTGTCGCCTTCTGTAGCACTGTCCAACGTGGTTAGTCAGGTAGAGGCGTTGTAAAGTCAATCAGAAGCAACATACTGGCACACACCTTGTGGTGCACACGCAGCACACGATTGACAAAAATTCAGCTTATGCTATTCTATGCAAGGCGCTACCCCTACTCCCTAGGTTGGCAGGTCTTCGGTTGCTAAGCATAGCTGAGGCAGTTGCCATAATGATTTTGAAACCCAAACTTTGTATTCCTCCATGCTATCAAACAAAATCCCCACAAAACCAATACTTGAAAATTAATCTGATGCTCACTAGCGACTGGCCCTATTCAGGCAGTTAACCTGGGTTTCTAGTGGGAAACCGTGACCAGAAGGGTAGAGCAGGTTGAAGATGAGGCAGTAACTCATCAAAGAAGGCATGGCGAAGTGGTCGCCCTATGTCGTGAATTGGCAGAAGTCAGAATTCAAGGACCATTGGATCGGGTCCCAGTGGCTCAATGGTCTACTAGCTAGCTCTCCATGTAACCAGAAGGTCCTGGGTTCGAATCCCGGTGGGTGCGTACTGATGAAGAGTCCGAAACTAGGCTGACAAAACAGTTGTCCAGTACTCCCTGACTGGTTTTCCAATGGTTCTCTAACTGTTGTCAGCTCATGATTAAATCCTTCATGCAATCAAACAAAATCCCTACAAAACCAATACTTGAATATTCGTAAAAAGTTTTTTCAGTTTCTCTCTCTCTCCTTTTGTTAGATTTCATCCCCAACCTAGAGTATTTAAATCCCCCGCTGATACCGGACAACAGTATATATATTATCTAATTTTTATTTGTGGTGCCAGCAGTGCTGATCAATATCATGCTGTGCTGTAGTTGTACATTTTAATCTCGGTTTCGCAATCCATTGTTATTGTTATATTACGTAATAGTCATTTTCCCCTCTACCCCTACTAGTATACGCATTCTACCTATACACTCACCGTGTTATCTAGATTATATAAACACTTGAATGAATTTATGTTCATTAGTATTATTTTTTATTATGATCACCTCGATTGTTATCCACAATTAATTCACATCCCTGAACTCTGATCCTACATGTTTTATAAACCGCATTAATTCAAATGGTGTTGTTACAGGGTTCACCAGTTTTCCCAATAGTCGCTGATCTTTTCATGAATAGATTCGAAGATAACATCTTTTTAAGCAAACTCACTTCTAAAATTTGGTTAAGATATGGGGATGAAACTTTTCTAGTTCTAAAACGAGATCTACACAGTTCACTCCTGGATAAACTGAAGAATCTATCTCCCAGAAACCAGTTTTCTTCAGAAGCAGAATCAGACGTCGGTGAACTACTATTTCTAGACTGTCCGGCTAGTTAAGAGGATGGAAAACGTACATTTTAGTATATCCCATATTCAGGAAGAAAACCTACCTCAATAAATATTTAGACTTCTAATTATGACACCCCATTAGCACAAAAGTACCAGTTGTTTCAAGTCTTCTTAGATGAGCACACTCTTTGATGTTAACGGATGAGCAAGAAAAAGAAGAAGAAATATCGAACATTACTGACACTCTCAAGAAAAATCAACTACCCAAACAACTTCATCAACAAAATCAACGCAGAAATTAAGTAATAATCGAAAACGTATTCCAAAACGTGAAACTCAGTAGGCGTCATTCCATATAATTTTTTTTTGATTTACAGCTTGATTCCACACTGTATTTTCGGTACAAGTATGGAATTTTCAGCATGGATATCGGTATCCTAAATTTTGCAGGCCGACCATAGATATCAGGTGTGCGTCGGTGCGGGCTCGAACCCCCGGACCATGTACATGGTCGGAGAGAGTCCTAACCACTGTGCCACCGACGCACAGACGTCAGACGATATTAGAGGAGTACTTAATCAGCTGGACATCAGAGTTTTCTTACAAACATCAGACACAATACGGAGCAACCATGTCCATATAAAAGACCAAACCCTAAAGATTCTCAATCTAATTGTGTCTATAAAAGAAAACGCTCGGAATGTGATGTCATATACATTGGACAAACATCGCGAGAAATCACTGTAATTAGGAGAAATGAACACTGTAGAGCAACCTCCATTAGATCACCAAGAAATCCACTTAAACTAGGAAAGCTTGAAAAATCATCAGCCATAGGTCTGTCTACATGCTATAGAATCAGGCCACAAAATTGATTTTGACACTATTGAAATCATCATACAGAAAAAGCATTTCAGAAATAACAAAGAACGTCTAATATCCATCAGAAGCACTTCATTTCATCAAATGGAATCCAAATTTTCTGAATAGGAATGATGGACTTGAACAGAATCTGACCTGGTTATAACATACACATTCTCCATGAAATGATAAAGTCAATATAAATGTGATAAGCAGTTTCATTATGTAAACACACACGCTGCTTTTATAATTTTACACACACTTATCAAATCCAACAGTCATCTACACCTGGTTTTGTTATCTTTACCTATTGGCCAACTTGACAACAAGTCAAAAGTGACCCCTCGCTGATCAACGATGATGATTAAGTTGTTATATATAAGCTGAGTGGATTTTGTAAATTCTTCTGGTTTAATATTACTACTTTGATAAAGGTATTAACAGCAGAATTTGAAATAGCGGAAGGTCAGTGAAAATGACAACAGTATCGTTTTGTTTTTCGCTCCCTAATTGGGAAATACAAGGAAACCTTTATTATTATATTGAATATCATATACCCAATGCCCAAAATTTTTCAAACTGTTAAAAGTGAACTTGGTTTGGACATATATCGCCTATGACTAATGTTTCATTATGTGAACGCGCTAAGCCTGAGGAGAATTTATCGAAAATGTATACGAATTTGCTTAAATCTTGTTCTGTAATGATCATAATAGGGATTTCTAAATTAAAGCTAAAATATCCTTACCACTCCTATCGATCTTCTCACTGACTTCGAGCAACTAACAAGAGACAGAGAGAGTTAAGGAGGAATAATAGCCGCAAAATTGTAAAAAGAGAAAGAAGAGAGGGAAATGATCACGGATGATCATGATGTCCTGATTCCGCTGTTAATTTTAACCCAAAAATCGAAATCCTTTCAAAATACGAGTTGTCCTGTTAAACTTTCCCAACGTATCTCCATGATTTCACATTAATTCACATTATTCAATTTTTCAAAGAGGAATCAAACACTCGACTTTCTCGGAACCTGTTAAAGCAATCCGGCAGAGAAGGTCTCATTTCGTTTGGTTATACCAACATAAACTCTAGGTAGTTGTGTGAGGTCATGTGCCAGGTTGTTTGGTATAGTTACACTTCATCTCTGATTGTATAGCATTGATGCGAACAAAACGTCCTGTTTATCTGATCTACGGTTTCTTAAATTATGCGTCACGTGCGTAAATGGATCACTCAGGAGAAGGGTATGTAGAAAAAGCACATTTAAAGGGCAATGCACACATTTTTCTTCTTAGTTACGCACCCATTAGATATAAAAGAAATGTTGTTAAGTGTCTTACGAACACAACAAGAAATATATGTACGGATGGTTAATTACGAAAGGAATTTGAATATATTCATGATTCCTTGACGGAGATGGTCTGGCTATCCAAGTAGTTTCATAAAGAGACACATGAAAACATCAGAGAAAAAACCTGTGACTCTGATTGCGCGTAAGAAACCTCTATTTATTAAGTTACAATTTAATGCTGACTTATCTAGTGAGATTCTATTCCAAAGACTTTCAAGGAGTATACGTAGAACATTTTACGCAGCACACCTAATTTTGTCATTCTTTAGCCGACGAATGATTGGGACGCAAACGAAGGATAAGCTTGATAGTTTTGACAGATCTATGTGCATTTATCACTTTAACTGCACCTGCGGTGACACTTCTCTTGGGCGTACTACTAGATAGCTTAGCCAACGTTTTAGTGAACATCCATCGTGGTTTGGTAAAGGACATACAAAAACAATCCGTAGCTCAATTCTGTCACATCTAATTGATAGTGGTCATGTAGTCGAGAAAGTGAGAGCCTTCAAAGTAATTCATTGTATCCGACCGAATCTTTCTAATAGACTTCGTATTCGTCTACTGCACACAGGTGAGGCAAGCGATAGACAATCGAACTATTAAACCTAAACTATGCATTCAAAAGAAGTCCATACAGCCATTGTCCCACCCTTGTTGACCTATTAAGACATAACCAACTAATGACTTCTACACCACCCTTTGTTTATATTTTCAACCCCTCCCTCTCCTATGATCCCTTAATCTTATCACATATTCATTAAAAACGTGTTTCCCTTACTTCCCTTATAATCTAGCATTACGTAATCGGTTCATTTGTCTTTACTAGCCTTTATCCACTACTAAGTTTACCTGAACATTTGTTTGTTTAATCATGCTGTTTTTCGTTATTCGTGTTATCACATATCCCCTCACTTTTTCATTCTTATTACTGATAAAACTATTATTATTATTGCTATTATGACTAGTGGCACAATTTATATTCACTATCTTACTATCCTATAGACAAAACACCATGATTAGTTTATATTTGAATTTTCATTCGTAAAGTTATGTGGGTATATTAGAGTTAAGCCTAATGAAATCTAATTGAAAGCACAATATTGTTCGCTAAATGTGTTGTTCTAAATTTTTTACTATGGGAATCCTTGACGAACACTGGTGTCATGATCTATCATACAGAAGAAAAGCCTAAAAGCCACAGAAAAACTAAAAAACTAAGCGATATGGATGTTTTTATAGGCATAGCGAATTCACAATTACTCCTTTCAAGATCCTATTCATTGTAATTTATCAGATAAATCTCCTCTTTTACTACAAAGTTTGACAGATGAGCCATACTGTGTGTTTATCAGATGAGACATTCGTATTCAGAGGCTGAAATAGTGTCTTGTGTACGCATGCCTTATGCAACGCTTTCTGTCAGTCTGGCACATTACATCTTTAAGTTTATTGCTTTTTAATTGACTGTCGACAGGAAGCCTTGCACTTAAGCGCTTTGCTTCTTGGCACTCATCAGACAATAAGCTTTATCTGCAGTCTTGAAGTAATTCATATCCGCTCTGACATTCGAAACCGTGTCGCCCACTGCTACAGTCAGATATGTAACTACTGAGCTATATTTAGGTGACATTATAAAAGGTAACCTTCTATTGGCCTACTGATATGACTGTATGGAGGATTTAATCATGAGCTGACATCAGTTGGAGAACCATTGGAAAACCTGGGAGTACTGGACAGCCGTTTCGTCCTAGTTTGGGACTCTTCAACAGTACGCACCCACCGGGATTCGAACCCAGGACCTTCTGGATACAAGGCGAGCTAGCTAGTAGACCATTGAGCCACTGGGACCCGATCCAATGGTCCTTGAATTCTGACTTCTGCCAGTTCACGATATAGCGCGACCACTTCGCAATGTCTTTTTCGATGAGTTACTGCCTCATCCTGAGTTCGAATCCCGGTGGGTGCGTACTGATGAAGAGTCCCAAACTAGGCTGACGAAACAGCTGTCCAGTACTCCCTGACTGGTTTTTCAATGGTTCTCTAACTGATGTCAGCTCATGATTAAATCCTTCATGCAATCAAACAAAATCCCTACAAAACCAATACTTGATGATATGACTGTATTGTCTGAAGTTGACAAGGAAACATTGACCAGATGGTTATCAACTGCTCCGTGTAATGCATTATATCAATGTCAGTTGGATGATTCATAGAATTCATTGAAAAAGAAACCAGGTGTAATTTTTTCCATCTTAATATATGATTGTATGAATCCATAAATTATTTTCTCCACAAAAAGTTTGATGTGTATCTAAGCAGATTTGAAGACAATAATGAATTTATGATGACCATTTCCGTATCTGTTTCTACTTGTATGTTTAGTGGCTTAAACAGATGTCATGCACACTCACACACAAAATCAACAAACATTAGTTTACATTACTGTATTATTGTAGTCAGTTAGACTATTAATTTCAGTTTCCGTTGTAAAAGAAAGTTAAATAAAGCTGTTGGTTTCTATGACCCATGGAAAATTGATGACAGTGATATAGAAATCAAGTCTGACGTTAAGTATTTTGGATTAATGCATTCTTCTGACCTATCCTGATCTTCCCATGTCTTAGAGATTTCTAAAAGAATATTTCGTCTGACCTTTCACATTAAGAAGTTAAGACACTCAGGCATAACCCAACCCCTCCTCCTCTTACAGTTTGTCAACTCGTGCATCTTACCTCTTCTTCTTTACTGTTCACCCCCTCCTTATTCTTTCCTGGACTGTTTAAAAAAAACTATGACAAGTGCCAAAAAGCCAAAAATCTAGGTCCAAGGCTTCCTGACAACCATCTAGAATACTGGCCACATTGCAAACTTGACTGACTGATAGAATTCAGTCTGCACCAAACGAAGAACTAGACACACTACCCTAGTCTTTGAATAGTGTCCAATCAAAGTATGTTCTATTAGTTTTATGCATTGTTATGTACTCGTCGCCAAATTATTGTTATGTACTGGTCGAGAATTTAATAATCCTCACGCAAGAAGGCGGAAATCAGAAGACCACTAGGTTTGCGATGATACTTCTATTTTCCAAACACAAGGTGAATCAAAAAGTGGTATCACACCAAAGTGTCACACAAGATTGTGAGAGCGAAATATATATGAATGTCCAGACAAGTGTGTGAACAGATCAATTTTTTTTTAGATTTACAGCTTGATTCCACACTGTATGTTTGGTACAAGTATGGAATTTTCAGCATGGATATCGGTAGCCGAAATTTTGCAGGCCGACCATAGATATCAGGTGTGCGCCGGAGTGGGCTCGAACAGTCTTAACATGAATGGCCAATTATAATGGAGTATCGATCCATATATACATAGCAAAATATAGCAGACATGTCAACAAACACACATATAATATGGATATATGTCACCAAGCAACGGACTGTCAACAAACACTCATATTATATATAATATAAGGGGAATATACATTGTTAAAGGAGGCAGGTTAATCAACGTGAAATGTTCACAGACTAAGCGAGCAAACAGAAAGAGAGACCACCATATATATATATATATATATATATATATATATATATATATATATATATATATATATATATATGGATACATATCATGCATAAATTACGATAAAATAGTAGGTATAGCTTTCGTATACATCTCTTCTGAATATCTAAAGTCCTCATTATCCACAGAGTAAGCCACGAATAACAAAGAAATGAGCAATCACACCGTGATTGGTTTATATTTGAATATTTATTTTCAAAGTAATATGGGTATATTAGAGTTAAGCCTGATGAGATCTAATTGAAAGCAGCATGTTGTTTGCTTAGGCAGGTGTTGTTCTAAACATGTGTATATATATCACTTCATTCCTATTACTGACATTTTTTATTGAGGTGGTTTGTATTCTACACTGAAATTGACCATAAAATCATCAGTTTTACAGAAGTAGTCTGCTTTCCATCTCTTCTTCATGTCAACTTTTTTTTGTAACTTGAAACTGACGGAACGGCTACAACCGCTACTAAACTTGAAAATTAAATCTAAAATTGACTAGTAATTGATTACCAGATGTAGTTGCTGTAATTTTAATCCCACATCGTAAACAATGGAGTCCAACTTGTCGTATGTTAGGATTAGTACTCAGTAATGGCACTAACTTTCAGTGGAGGTACATACTGTGAGTCAGCAGAAGTTGGAATCCATTTACTGACCAGTGAACCGAGTCTCAGTGATTATTATTTCCTTGCGTTGCTAGTGGTAGAACATAGGGCTTCAACAACACATCTTCACTTTGCCCTCTCATCTGCCATCCTCTTCAGCTTGGACCACGATTGCCCACAGTCTCTCATCTCCTTCTCGCCAAACAATCTCCTCCATGTCACCCGAGCAACGACGACCTACTCATTGCTTCCCATCGGGATTCCATTCGAACACTTGCCTGGCGTGTGATATCATTCAGCGGCCTCCTCAATGTAATATCCGATCCAACCATCTCCACTTTCTCCAACATATTTATTGAGAGATCGCCTCTTGTCTGTTGATTTTCCTCTTAGTTGCTCAGTGCTTATTCTTTCTGACCATTTGATCTTCGACATGGAACCAGCGAAGTTGGCAGCTATTTTATAAAAGTCTACAACAGGCTGTTGGAAATCCTTTTCGTGAAACATTAGCCATGTTTTCGACCCGTATAGAAGGACCGACTTGACATTAGTGTTGAAAATCTAAATCTTGTTCTTTATGCTGGATGAGTACAGAAGATTTCCAAACTAGTTTCAGGTTGATGAAGGCGTATCTTGCCTTTTGTGATTCTGACTTTGATATCTTTATGCGTTCGGACTGCCTGTAGTTGAGATGATGCTTCGTGTCTGAATAAGTGTAGGAGGCGACTTCTGTCAAATCTCTCCCGTCGATCGTGGGTGATTAGTGTTGGTTGGTTGGTTGGTTATTTTCATCACGTCCGTTTTTTCTGTGTTCACCTGCAGTCCTGTTTTCGTCGCCTCTTCAGCAAGTTTGTTGGTTTTCGCTTGCAAGTCTTCGAGTTTGTGTGACATTAGACAAAAAATTATCCACATGCGAAATCCAGATCTTCTAGAGCCTTCTTATCGGTGGTCCAGCATATTTCTGACTACTCGACCCCCCAACAGTCTGACGCACAATCCACTCCACCACAATTAAGAATGTCATCGGTGATAATAGGCAGCCAGCCAGCCAGCCAGCCTTGTCTTAATCCTGTATGCACTTCGAATGTCCCGCTGAGTTTTCCACTGTGGATCAGTTGACACGTGGCATGATCATATAGCCAGTCAACTGTTGAATGAGGTTGACAAAGACTTAAGGTACGCCGTAGTGTTGAAGTAGTTTCCAAATTACTTTTTTTTGTCTACACTCGCTGTCCGTCGAAGGTCTTTCGGAAGTCGATGAAGTTGAGATAGAGAGATAGAGAGAGGTGTTTGACTGCCATTCTATGCTTTGTTCCGTAATGATGATGACAATGCGTAGAGTTGCAATTTGATCAGCACATGGTTTGCTGCCTTTCCTGTCCTGTGGTTCGCTAATGATGTTAACTCGTGACTGAACATATTTTTCATCTGCTTTTTTTGATGGTATTCAATAGTGAAGACAACAATGTTGTACAACAAATATGGATGAAACTTGTCTCTTTCTGTGGTACACATATATCAACATATTGACAAGGTAATAATAACTATAATTCTGATTATAGTCATTACTATAATAATACTAATACTAATACAGTAATAAGAACGAATGTCTGTTAGTTTGTGTGTGTGTGTGTGCATGTGATTTTGTCTGACATGTTGTTTAATCCGTTAAACATACAAGTACAGGCAGACGATGAAATTAGTGTGAAAAGAAAAAAAACACAATGTCGCCAGTTTTACTGAGATATATCAACCTGTTTGAGAAATAAAATTAACTGATTTATAGCTTGATTCACCACTAGTCAAATACTAGTGTGATGTGTCTAGTCCTTTCTTTGATGCAGACTGAATTCTATCAGTCGACAGGTTTGCAGTATGAATCCAGCCAGCGAAGTTGGCAGCTGGTGATAAAAATCTGCAACAGGCTGTTGCAAATCCTTTCCTTCCGTGATGCACACTCAGTGCAAGTTTCTGACCCGTATAGAAGAAATGACCTACTTGACATTGGTGTTGAGCAGAATCCGTGTGTGGTAGTCAGTGTGGTAGTGTTGTTTTACTATCACTCATATGAGGTGTGCTTTATAAATCCTGAAGGGAATCGAAAATTCAGCAGATGACAAATTGATTGAGGAGGGAGACATACACATTTGCAGTAATATCCTCATTATAGTAGGCTTTACACTCCAGAGAGATTGATTAGTTTATTTCATCATGTCTTTGCTCAATACTCAAGATCAGATGGCTGTCCAGAAAAGATCAGCAATAGGGATCTCCGGGAGCGAACCAACCAGGAACCGATTGTGAAACAAATAACCAGGAAGAAAGGGAGATGGATTAGCTGACCATACTCTGAGGAAACCATCAAGTGACATCACTAGACAAGCCATCGCTCGAGTGGAACCCAACCGAATGGGTAGCGGCGAGTTGGTCGTCAGTGCAAGGGTGACTTGGAGGAGGTGATGTGAAGAGGAGGTGAACGCATGTGGGCAGACTTGGAGCCAGGTGAAAACTTTGGAAGAGAACCGAAGGCAATGGAGACGTGTGGCTGAAGCCCTATGCTCCTCTAGGACCTAAAGGAAATAATAATAATAAATTTCTCATTAAGAAATGAAAGTAGAAGAATAGGTCAGATTTAAACAGTTTTAAATAGTATTTGTATTAATTCACTCCAACATCAGCTTCAAGAATAGATAATGCAAGTTTCAGCTCTTAAGCAGATGATTCGATGGTCGGCGAAAACGCAAAAGTATACCTTAAGTGACGACTACAAACTACTCAGAATCCAAAGTTTTCATAATTTGCCACCTGAGAGGTCGAAATATCACAGCATCACACCTGCAAATATATCCACACCATATGAAGACATTCTAATGCATACAATTACACAATTCATAAAATCTAATCATGATAAGTATGTTAATAATAATATCAATTGATCAATATCAAGGGTATGTGATACTTCATTAGGACATTCATTAGTGGAGCACTTAAAATGGTGCAAATATTTGTGAAAATCAACAATAAACAAATGGTTACATAATGCAAAATATTGACCGAAATGATCAAATTATTTAAAGCGAATTTCATATGAACAATTAAATTTGATGTAGTTAGAATTTAATTGGTGGATGGTGACTAGCAGTGACGGGATCCAGGATAACACGCATTTTATTCTATTTGGGACTTATCTTACACAGCTTGATGTACCTGCATTCCCCACTCAGTGAGTGATGATGTTCCCACCACGGAGGCTAGTACCCAGTACCCATAGTTTCAAATGCCAAAGCGTTATTCACTAGACCGCTTGGGCCACGAGAGCCACCTCTTGTGCAACGGGTCATATTAATTATTTAATTGAATTTTAGATTTTCCCATCGATTGATTGGACCGAAGTGCTCGGTCTCAGGTTGACACGTCTGTCGGCATTTTGTGCAGATGCTTCGATGATGTCTGGGCATTTAATTAGAATTTAATTGGTGGATGGTGACTAGAGGCAATGGAATCCAGGATAACGAGCATTTCGTTCTATTGGGGTCTCGTCTCCTGGATCCACTGGGTTCGAGTCTTGGTGGGAACATCATCACTCACTGGGGATTGCATGTGCATCTGGCTGACGAGTCTCAAATAGGACGAAAAGTGCATCCTGAATTCCACTGCTAGTCACCACCCGCCGATTAACTTATAACTACATGCCCAGACACAGTTGGAGTGTCTGGACAAGAAACCAACATGTGAACCTGAGACCGAGCATTTCGGTTCAATCCACCGATGGAAAAGTCTAAAATTCAATTAAATTTCAAGTGTTGGTTTGTAGAGGGTTTATTGGTTACAGGATTTCATCATCAGCTGACATTGTGTGCATACTTCTGAAGAGTCCCAAACTGGGACGAAACAGCTGTGCAGTACTCTTAGGTTTTCCAATGGTTTTCTAACTGATGTCAGCTCGTGATGAAATCCTGTAACCGATGGAATCCTTAAAAACCAAAACTTGAATATCGATGAGACGTTCACTAGCGACTTGCCCCGTTCAGGCAGGTACTTACCTTTGGTTCTCTCGAAAAGTCGTGACCACTAGGGCACAGCAGGTCGAGTGTGAGGACGAATACTCGCCATCGAAGACATTGACTAGCGGTCGCGCTATGTCGTGAATCGGCAGAAGTTAGGATTCATGGGCCAATAGATTGGGTCCCAGTGGCTTAATGGTCTACAAGCGAACTCGCTTCGTAACCAGAAGGTCCTGGGTTTGAACCCTTATGGCTGCGTACCGCTGAAGAGTCCCAAACCAGGACGAAACAGCTGTCCAGTACTCCGAGGTTTCCCAGTGGTTCTGTAACCAATGTCAGCTCATAATGAAATCCTGTAATCAATTAAATTTGATGTACACTGAATAGTAAGACAGTTAAAAATATTTTCAAAACTTGTAAATGGCATAGTATAGTTACAGAATATTAATTATTATTATCATTAGTGTCCCCTTGAGTTCCGAGTGGAACATAGGCCTTGGACAGCACCGCTTCCAGTTTGTCCAGTTTGGCGGAAAACCGAAGGCAATTGAGATGCGCAGCTGAAGCTCTACGTTCCTCTAGGAATTAAAGGAAATAATAATAACTAATCACTGAGCGTATGATTTCGGTTTACATCAAACGGCATGAAATAGAATGTTCAAATAAATATATCCTTATTCCGTTGCCTAATGCAGTATTGAACTGTGGGAATATATGAGAATAATATTCCGTTGGAGCACACTGTCTGTATCATACCACCAGAGTAACTCAACGAGTCGAATGATTCTCTTGTTCGTATTGGACGATTCGAGGCAATTGGTAGGAAGCCCTGATTGGCTGACCTAGGTTTCGCGCTAGTTGGCACTCAGTAGTCAGCAAGGCGTATCTACAACCAAATTGAAGGAATTCATGTCCATTCTGAGATTCGAACCCGCGTCACCCAGTGCGTGCTGCAGTCAGAGACGTAACCACTAGTTACTAGTGTCCATTCAAAGTATCAAATATAGTTCTACAGGAGGTCAATCGCCGTCCTGAATAGCTCACTGGTAACGTCTCTGACTGCAGCCTTCACTGGGTGACGTGGGTTCTAATCTCAGACGAGGGACATGAGTTCCTTCAATGTGGTTGGAGATACGCCTTACTGACTGCTGAGTGCCAAGTAGCTCGAAACCTCTGTCAGGGGCTTCCTGTGGCCGATTACCTTCAACCATCTAATAACTGATTTATACATTTATAGGTTGATGTCAAAACATTCGATAAATTTTCAAGCGTTTGCTATTGGAGATTTGATTTGCCTGAAGGTTGATCACGGATTGATATCAGTTAGAGAACTACTACCAGCCAGCAGGAACTAATAGACAGCTGTTTCGTCCTACTCGACGACTCATTCGCACTACTTACCACGCATCGGGGTTCGAAATCAGGACATCTTGGTTACAAGCGAATTACGTAGGCTAATTAACTACTAGCACATGGCTCAAGAGCCTATGAATTCTCTAACTTTTGTCAATGCCTGATTGTAGCGCGACCACCAGTCAGTGTCATATATGGTGAGTATTTTTCCTCACTGGGCATTGTGGTTGCGTGCTACTGGTGAATCACAAACGAGGACGAAACAGTTATCCGATACCCCCTCATTACTTTTCAGTGATTCTCCAAGTGTTTACAATCGGTGATCAAGCGCTGGATTACGTTTCTTATAACAGCTTTGGATCGTCAGACTCTGACATGGATTATAGCCAGCATCCTCTAGATGACTAGGCTCGAATCTCTACCAACTAATGTGGTTAGCAACTGTTTTATGCAAACCGTTTCCGACACTTCCTTTTTTTAACACCATATTTCCTGAGAAACACACACACACACGTATACATGTTATCTGGACATCTGAAACATTTACAATGCACAGATTGAACCATGAATATCACTTGTACATATTCAAGCAGTTCATGTAATCCCCCTCATTTAGATATCCTCGCCCTGACAGAATTTTCTTAACTCAATATCTCTCATATTTCAATCAGTCTTCCGGAAAATTTATTTAGCCGATCATTTTCGGATTCATTTCACCATTTAAACTTGTGGACATTTTCTCTTAGACCATGTAATATGATTGATATCTACTAATTTTATGACGGAGTATTTTTCGTGACATAAACTTATCCCTAACCTTTGACCTTTGTCATCACTTTCACTGATGTCATCAGATTTGCCATAGATAAACTATGTCAACCATCCCAGTCGACCTCCCCTCTGAATTTGAGAAATCAATCAGAACGAGGTTTCGAGCACAATTTATTGCCACTCATAATCATATCAAGGTACACACATAACTTTCTAACTTCATTGATATAATTCCATTATTTTTCATACATACATACATACAATAATGAATAAGGTTAAGAAATCTGCAGCGGAATTAATACGCAGAATGAAGCCGTCACTGGGTGAGTCTAAATGGTTTAATTTAATGCCTAAAACTAATAATGCTAGTAAAATGTATGGTACTTATAAAATACATAAGCCAGGTTACCCCATACGATCAATAGTAGATTTTAGAAATACCCCTACTTATGAATTAACAAAACACACTTAGCTCTAATATTATGCCCCATTAGAAATCGTTCAAACTCTAGACTAACTAACTAATTCATATGAGATGAAAAATAAACTAAGTGACATTCAACTTGAGAATAATGACAAAAATGGTCACTTTTGATATAACTAGTCTTTATACTAATATACCAATCAATATGCCCGCCTTAAAAGCAGTTAAAAAAGAACTAACTGCAGATCCTGAACTCACACATAGGACAAAGATGGCAACTGGAAAAGTTATTTTGGGAATTCAATTATGCCTCACATCTACTATCTCTAAATTCCAAAGCAAAATATATTAGACAAACGGAAGGTGTAGCAATGGGGTTGATCACCATTATCCCCTATCGTAGCAGGTATATTTATGGACAGCTGGGAAAATATTACTCTTAATACGTTTAATCCTACTGCAAAAATATGGTGGAGATATGTGGATGACACTTTCACAGTGCCTCTCTCTAGCTTTTTGACACACATAAACTCACTAGTGGAGGAATAAAATTCACATTTGAATCGGAAAATGAACCAGGAGAATTAGCTATCATGTGAGATTGTAGAATAAAACAAATAGAAGAAGGTAAACTGCACACTAGTGTTCATAAAAGGCCAACTCATTCTAATGGATACTTGGACTTTAATTCATCTCATCTCTTATCTGTCTGTGAAGGCAGGCTTAGTTAAGTGTCTAACAAACCGAGCAGTAGCACTAAGTAGCACAAGAAGAGACCTAAATAATGAAATAAAACAGATAGAAAAAGAAGCGTTTGTGTTAAATAACTATCCTTTAGAATTCATTAGGAAGATCGTAAAAGGCCAAAAGCTAAATAAAAGTAATTGTGAAACTAGTAATGATAACACAAATAAGACAGAATATACGTCATTTGCTGTTATACCAGATAAGGAGGGGACATCTGAGACCCTCGTTACGTAGGATTCTGAATATATCAGGAATTAGAGTGGCACTTAAACCTACAAACTCACTCAGGCAGGACAATCACTGTGGGTTAAAGGACCCTGTGTTGACCTAATTAGACAAAATAATGTAATTTAGAAAATACCTTGCAATGACTGTGAGGTCAACTATATAGATCAAACTAGTAGATCAGGAGTAGTGAGATTATCAGATCATAAGAATTTAACTAAGGTTAGAATGATAGATCACACGAAGATAAGTAATTTAGAAAAAAACTTAGGAATCACACTGCACGCATTAACACACAACCACACAATAGGGTGAGTGGGAGAGGGTTAAAATTCTAAAAAGTAATCTAGATATGTGAATTGAAAGCTTGATTACTGAATCTTGCCTTGTTCATCCAGTCTACACCCAACACATGCAATAAGAATGACTCATCACTCATACCGGAAATATGGAGAATACTACTACCAATCAAATCAAGCGATGAAATGAAATAATGGAATTATATAAATGACGTTAGAAAGTTGTGTAGGTACCTTGATATGATTACGACAAGGCAATAATTTGTGCTGGAAACGTAGTCATCAGTAAACATTACTGTACAACACTGTGAGACTTTATCAAAAGAATTTTTACCCATAATGGAATTATACTCTAACAAAGTGCATAAGTTTTATTTTTATATGATATAAAAATAATCAGAGAGAGAGGGTTAAGAAGTAATAAATGTCACAAAATCGTGTTTAAGAATGATGACCATAGATGATGGTGTTTTGAAATCTGTTCATATTTATTTTTTCTGACCCTGTTCTCTATTAATCTATCCAAAAAATGTCAATCCTCCAAAAATACAAGTTTTTGTGCATGATTTAGTAACTCAAATTACTGCATTACTGATACAGTAACCAAATAGTCGACCTGTCTGATGAAAAGGTATCATTTCAGCTAGTGATACCAATTGTAGCCCTGATTTGTCTCGTAGAAGATTATGTAACGGGGGGTGGCGTATTGCTATGGTTGAACTTCACGTCAGATTGTGTAGTATTGACGAGAATAGTCCCCTACATCAGGCCTCTACATCAGGTGTGTATATATCACTTCAAATATTTCATAAAGGTCAATTATAGTTTCTTCATCTATAACATAAAGGTGTAATGAGGTGATTGATGGGTTCTGCATTGAAATTAATGGATCATATCACCAGTTCTATTGAAGCAGTGTACTTTTCATGTGTGATGTCAGTTCGTGGTGTAACTAGGAACCAATCAAATCTTCACAACCGAACACTTAAAAATGAGTCTAGTACTGAAAACAGGATGGAGAATCTAGAGTTTTCGTGAAAAGATGTGACTAATGGTTTCTGCCACCATGTTGGCTGTAAGGACAAATAGTTAACGGTGCCTTCAACTTCAAGTAGCTGTATGTAAAAATTGGAATTCATCTGCTGGTCACTGGATTGCAGTGCGTCGGTGGTATAGCGGTCAGGAAGCTCGCCGACCATTCACATGGTCCGGGGTTCGATCCCCGGCCGACGCACACCTTTACCTCTCTAAGCCAGAAATAATTCTGGTAAAGAGCAAAGGTTGGGCATGAGGCTAGCAACCCTATCCTGTAAAATAAACTCTGCTACAGAAACTTCAAGCTACTAGCTTGAAGCCCTATGTTCCACTGGGGAACGTGAAGGAAAAATTATTATTATTATTCACTGGATTGCGTTCCAGTGATTGAATTTTATTTATTTAAACGAAGAAAAACTTGGTACAATATGACACTTAGAAAGGGCTTCAGCTGAGCGTCTCCATTGCCTTCTGTTTTCCGCCAACTTTTTCACCCCGCTCCAAGTCTGCCCACAGGCTTTCATCTCCTCTTCACATCACCTCCTCCTCTATGTCACCCTTGCACTGACGACCAACTCGCTGCTTCCCATTCCGTCGGGTTCCACTCGAGTGATGGCTTGTCTAGTGATGTCACTTGATGGTTTTCTCAGAGTATAGCCAGCCAGTCCACCTCCATTTCTTCCTGCATATCTGTTTCACAATCGATTCGTGGTTGGTTCGCTCATTGCCAGAGATCCGTGTTTCTGATCTTTTCTGGCCGGCCATCTGATCTTGAGTAGTATTGAGAGAAGACAGCCGTTGATGAAGGTCTGTAGTTTGTTTGAGGTGCACTTCATGATGCGGCGCCAAGTCTCTGATCCGTATAGTGAGTTGCACTGACTTCACATTGGAGTTGAAAATCCGGACCTTATTTTTGATGCTGAGTGCTGTTGACCTCCACACAAAGTTGAGAGTAATGCGAGCTTGTCTCGCTTCTCCGATTCTGGCTTTGATATCCTCGTCAGTTCCGCTGGCCTGTGATTGAAACGGTGCTTTCCAGGTAGAGTAGGTGAAGGAGGTTGTTTCTTTCAGGTTCCTCCCATTTATGCTGGTTGATTGTCGTCTGTTGTTGTTGTTGCTGCTGTTGCTGTTGGTGTTGGCCAAGAATCTTCATCACCTCTGTTTTATCTATGTTCACCTGAACTCCTATCTTTTCTGGATGTTTCTTCTACCTACTTGTTGCTTTCCACTTACATATCTTCCAGTAAGTGGGAAATCAGACAGTGTGGCGATTTATTCAATACATGACTTGTTTCTCCTGAATCCAGCTTGTTCCTGTCGGAGTTTTGCATCCAGGTCGGCGTGTTTGATTCTCTCCAGGATGATGCAGCTTAGTATTTTGCTTGTGATGGACAGAAGCATAATTCCGCGCCAGTGTTTGCATTGACTCAAGTCTCCTTTCTTTGGTAGTTTGACTAAGTACCCTTTCTTCCAATCCTCGGGTACTTTGCCCTCTTTCCACACCTTCTACATCAATGGCGTCATCAAGTCCGCTGTTGTCTCTGGGTCCATTTTCAATGCTTCTGCTGCTTTTCTGGTTTTTAGCATCTTGATTGCATTCAGGACCTCTGATTTCGTCGGAGGGTCGATGTTCACTGGTAGTTCTGCTTCCGTTGTTGGTATTGTTGGGCGCGTTGTAGGTGGCGGTCGATTTAGAAGTCTTTTTAAGTGTTCAGCCAGTGTTTTCTTTGCTCCACTTCTTTGGTGACTGACTTTCCATTGTCATCCTTTACTGGCTTAATCTGTGTCGAACTTTTACCCGAAAGGTGCCTAGTTGTTTGATGGGTGTGGCGAGGTCTCCTTTGCCTGCAGCTTGTTCTGCTTGACTTGACATGGCTTCATAATATTTTCTTTTGTCTTCCCTGGCACTCTTCTTCACTCTTTTGTTCAGCGTATTGAAGCTTGAATTCAGCTCCTGTTTTTGTTGCTCGTCAGTGCACTGGATAATCTTTTGTTTCACCATCCTTCTCTCTTCTATTAGTCTCCAAGTGTCCATAGTGAGCCACTGTTTGTCCTGCCTCTTCTTTCTGCCTAGAACTACCATGCAGGTTTGACTCCACACCGTTTTCAATTTGTTCCAGTGCTTTTCGACGCCGACCTCTTCGCTGGTGTTGATTTGTGTCTCGTCTTTTTCCCTTATGTTTGCAATGAAGATTTCCTCTGTATCGTGGTCCTTCAGTTTTTGAGTGTTGAACTTGGCTTGTGGCCTGTCTGCAGCTCCTCCTTCTCTGGAAGCTTTTAATTTGATTTGGATTGTCCCTTGTACGAGATAGTGGTCTGAGCCAACGTCTGCTCCTCTTCTTGCTTTTGTGTCCAGTAGGCTGCGCCTCCACTTCCTTGAGATTGAGATGAAGTCGATTTGGTTTGCCCATCTGGTGACACCCATGTAGCCTTGTGGATATCTTTGTGCTTGTATACACTGCCACCAATCACTAGTTCGTTGAAGGCGCAGAAGTCGGCGAAGAGTTCTCCGTTTTCATTCATTTCTCCTAGAGCTTCTCTACCCATGATGAGTTCCCTTCCTGTGTTGTCTGGTCCCAGTTTGGCGTTCATGTCTCCCATTAGTATTTTCATGTCGCCAGCTGGAGTATTGTCCATTGTTGCCTGTAGTTGCCTGTAGAATTCTTCTTTCTTTTCGAGGTCTGCGTTGTTTGTGGGTGCATAACATTGTATAATTGACACTTTCCTTCCCTTGGAGTTGAATCTGGCGGTCATTATCCTAGACGAGATCGCCTCCCATTGCATCAAGGCCTTGGTGACATCATGATAGCCACGCCCTCTGTGTGCGTGTGGTTATCTTCTGGGTGACCGGAGTAGATCACTGACTCACCCGTTGATAATATGGTGAGTCCATTCCCGTTCCATCTACTTTCACATATTCCCAGTACTTGGATTCCATATCTTTTCATCTCGTTCGCGATCTGGGCAGCTTTTCCAATATCAAACATGGTGTGGACGTTCCATGTCCCCACATAGACTTTTCCTTTTAGTGCAAAGAGATTCATCGTGCTGAAGTTTCTGTAGCAACTTTGTTTACAGAGTGAGGTTGCTAGCCTCACGCCTGAGAAAGGAGTTGTTGCATAGAGAAAAAGTTTAGAGAAAAGTGACCTTTTGGGTTGCTTCTTTGAAATATGTTGTTGGTATTCCAATATTGAGATGATTATCATCTATGCATTTGCATATGAAGCAGACCGTTTCCGTGAGTGGGACATTGGTGAAAAGTGACTCAATGTCGAAGGACAGCATAATTTTGTTAGGCTCCCAACAGTTCGATTGACTGATTTTGTATTACGTAACTCCTACAACCAATCTTCACTTGTTTAGTTAAAATAGCCAGAACCAATTGTATTTTTGTTTGATAAACTTAATGTACACATACATGCAAAATAGCACATATATATATTTGCGACTGTACAGCTAAAGTGGAAAATAAATTCGCCACGGAAACGAGACTCTTCGCTGAACTACGTGTTTTGTTTTCATTTAACTTTCTTTTACGTCGGAAACTGAAATTAACTGTCTGACTATAATCATACAATAGTGTAGACTAATATTTGTCAGTCTAGTGTGTATGTATGTATGTATGTATGTATGTATGTATGTATGTATGTATGTATGACATTTGTTTAAACCATTAAACATACAAGTAGAGACGGATACTGAAATGGTCATCATTAATTCAAGATTGTCTCAAAATTTGCTCAGATACACATTAACGTTTCTGGGGGGAAAATAATTTATGGATGCATACAGTCATATATTAAGATGGAAAAAATTACACCTGGTTTCTTTTTCAATGAATTCTATGAATCATCCGACTGACATTGATATAATGCATTACACAGGGCAGTTGATAACCATCTGGTCAATGTTTCCTTGTCAACTCCAGACAATACAGTCGTATCGGTAGGCCAATAGAAGTTTAAATTATATAATTTCACCTAAATTTCCTGACTATTATCATCGATGATATTCCTAGTTGTAATCGACTGAATTATTCGTCAGACATTATAGATAAGATTTTTATTTTGATAAATCGCACAGTGTTTACAGTTATATGAACTGATGACGTTTCGAGCACAATTTATTGCTCATAATCATATCAAGGTAATCACACGACTTCCTAAATTCATTTATATAGTTCCATTGTTTTTCTCTTGATTTTCACTTGATTTGATTGGTAGTAGTATTTTCCATATTTCAGGTATGAGTGACGAGTCATTCCTATTGCATGTGTTTGGTGTAGACTCGATGAACAAGGATTCAGTAATCAACGCATTCTAATAGATATTTAGACTTTAATTCGTCTCATCCTTTAACTGTTAAGGCAGGCTTAGCTAAGTGTTTAACAAACCGAGCAGTGGCACTAAGTAGCACAAAAAAAGATCTAAATGATGAATTAAAACAGATAGAAGAAGCGTTGGTGTTGAATAACTATCCTATAAAATTCATTAGGAAGATCACTAA
Organism: Trichobilharzia regenti; assembly: GCA_944472135.2. NCBI lineage: Eukaryota > Metazoa > Platyhelminthes > Trematoda > Strigeidida > Schistosomatidae > Trichobilharzia > Trichobilharzia regenti. The sequence continues at coordinate 6,300,293 of OX235266.1, forward strand.
AGGCCAAAAACAAAATAAAAATAATTGTGAAACTAGTAATAATAACATAAATAAGAGAGAATATAAATCATCCACAGTTATACCATATAAAGAGGGGACATCGGAGACACTACGTAGGATTTTGAATAAAATAGGAATTAGGGTGGCATTTAAACCTACAAACTCACTCAGGGACAAGCTCTGTAGGTTAAAGGACCCAGTTGACCCAATTAGACAAAATAATATTATTTACAAAATACCCTACAATGACTGCGAGTTAAGTCAACTACATGGGTCAAACTAGTAGGTCAGGGGTAGTCCGATTGTCAGAGCATAAAAATTTAGCTAAGGTAAGAATGGTTGACCCCGAGAAGATAAATAATTTAGAAAAAAGCTCAGCAATTGCAATGCATGCGCTAACACACAACCACACAATAGGGTGGGAGAGGGTTAAAATTCTAAAAAGTAATCTAGGTAGGTGGAGAGAGAGGTTGATCACGGAATTCTTGTTCATCGAGTCTACACCAAACACATGCAACAGGAATGACTCGTCACTCATACCTGAAATATGGAAAATACTATTACCAATCAAATCAAGTGAAAATCAAGAGAAAAACAATGGAACTATATAAATGAATTTAGGAAGTCGTGTGATTACCTTGATATGATTATGAGCAATAAATTGTGCTCGAAACGTCATCAGTTCATATAACTGTAAACACTGTGCGATTTATCAAAATAAAAATCTTATCTATAATGGAATTATACTCTACCACAGTGCACAAGTTTTATACTTATATCAATATTCGTCAGACAGTTTATGGGAAGCGAGAAGACAGGAATATGCTGATCCAATAAGAAGATATTCGGTGTGGACTTCGCCGATGATGTATGTTTTTCATTGTTACAGAAACTCGAAGATTTGAAGGCGAAAACCAATAAACTGTCTGAAGTGGCAGACAGTGAACATAGGACTCCAGGTGGACATAAAGATGGAGTTGATGAAGATAAGCAATCAACAAGGAACAACAAGCAGCACCAATTACTAACTATCAGTGGGAGAAATTCGGAAGAGGTTACTTCCTCCACTTCCACTAGACACTATCATTTAAAACTACAGGCAGCAGGAATGGATGAAGTTGTCAAAGACAGCTAGTTAGAATCAGAAAGGCACAATACGCCTTCATCAACCACCTGAAACCAGTTTAGAAGTCTCCTGAAATTATCCACCATAGAGGACAAGATTCGGATTTTCACACACACACACACACAAATGTGAAGTCTGACATTCACTTCTTCTATACGGATCAGAAATTGGGCCACTGCATCACTTAATGCAATTCCAATAAGCTACTGCAAACTTTTAGCAACAACTGGCTCCACACTCCACATCAAATGGCCAGCAGGCCAGAAAGAATTAGCAACAAGCAACCCTGGTGACAAACGAAACAAGTATCTATTATTCAACAGACATTTCATTGAATTTCAGGTTTTCCCATCGATTGATTGCACCGAAGTGCTCGGTTTCAGGTTGATATATCGGCTTCTTTTGCAGATGCTTCGACGATACCAAAATATGTAATTATAGGTTAATTGGTGAATGGTGGCTCTCGTGGCCCCAGTGGCATAGTGGATAATGCTTTGGCGTTTGAAACTATGGGCACTGGGTTTCGAGCCTCGATGGGAACATCATCACTCACTACGGAATGCAGGCACATTCAGATGACGAGTCCCCAATAGGACAAAATGCGCGTTATCCTGAATTCCACTGCTAGTCACCACCCACCAATGAAATACTCAACAGATATGTAGCAGAAAAGGGAGACGGCGTGGGCACACATCACTGATGAGGCCGTCAAGCGACATCGCGCTCTAGGTCATTGCTAAAGTGGAACCCTGATGCGAAACGACGAGTGGGACGTCACTTCGAGGGTGACACGGAGGAGGAGATCATGTGGAGCGGAAATGAGAGACTACAGGAGAACCTGGAGCCAAGTAAAGAGGAGAGCAGGGAATAGAACAAATTGGAGGCGTGTTGTTGAAGCTCCATATTCCACTTGGAACTCAAGGGAACAATTGTAATACAATATAATAAATTCAACAACCCTTCTCGATCCCTTCTAACTCCTCTGTATGATTAAAATTAACAGGGAGAGAGAGAGCGCGCACTGGAAAACTAATGTAATCAAGCTACACAGGCAGAGAGATACTACTCAATTAAACAACAGCCAAGTAGTATAGAATGTGATGATTGCAGTTAAAGTAGAGCAACCTAGTGAGGAGCAAGTGTTTTTCATCTTACGTCAGTTGGTAGGACACCAAGGTGGTAACCTTCGTCGAATATCACAATTGAACTGACAGGTGCATAAACAATTAATATTACCTTGTTGCAAAAAATTAATCTCATGCCCTCATATATATTCTGTCATCGTCCATACTACTGACCCGACCTGACCTCTGCTCAGCATAATTATTTAACCCTTACGTAACGTGTGTTGCGTCAATCTTACATCTATAATCGGCTTCCAACTTCTATTTCTGACTGTCGAATATTTTTGTAATTATTTCCTGAGGCACACTAACAATCTTAATAACACCTTGCATTCTTTCCGTTCTATCAGTTGATTACGTAATATCACTCGCCTTCATCTTCATGTTAAGTAATAAAGGCATGTGAACAGATATTCTATATTGATATCAAAATTGTTTCAGGTTGTATTTCGTTGACATGAACCGACGAAGTAATTGCATGCACTCGATTTTGAACAAAGAAAGAATGAATACATATTTTCAGGAGAGAAAGAGTTCACATTAGTTTGTTTCTTAGACGTATCACACAGTGAAACAGTATTATTTACTGGATGACTTTTCGAACAAAATTTATAGTTCATAATCACATCGTCAATTATAATCACACGACACTGAAACTTGAGTTTTATGGTTTTCTTTGTTCTCTCCCATTTCTTGTCGTAGGGTAGCAGAATTTTCCACATATCTTCGTGGATAGGTGTTGAATCATTACTGTTTACACGTGTTGGTTTGTAGTTGATTCGATAAACAAAGCTTCCGTAATCAGTGTCTCCCTCCACCCTGCTGTTACATTAGATTTTGAAACTGCCATCTTATCCTATCGCATTATAGTGTATGGTTGTGTGTAATTGCATGTGGTATAGTGCTATAGCTGAACTATTCTCTAGATTTCTTCAATTATCAAGGTCAACTAACCTAGATTTTGCTAGGTTACTGTGCTCCATTAGCTGACTGTACTTGTTCTACTACTTTGACCCTTCTATGGATTTGACCTGATAATCATTTCATCAGGGTATTAGATAAACTAAATTGCTTTGTTTAATTGAATCCACAGGATTGATCCTTTATCCGACAAAGCTTATTTCTAATTGAGTTTGTGAGTGCCTGAATGCCAGCCACTCTTATTTCTGCTGCACTGTTAAGAATTCTCCGGGAGGTTTCTGAGGTTCCTTCCTTGTATGGAAGTACTATTGATGATTTAAATCCTTATTGTTGGTGTTTTCATTATCCTGTACATATCTGACATGGATGTCATCATTAATATTGTTATTATTATTACTATAATTATTATTATCACTATCGCTGCTATCATTATTTATTTTATTTTTACATTTTCCCTATATACTTTCTGATTAATTTATCAGGGTAATTAATAAGTTTCAAGGCTTCTCTTATTTATATCACTTCCTGTCTTAGATTTGCTTTGGGATGATCGGAAATCCAGATATGTGTCAGTGGGTTTCCTTTAAACGCACTAGTGTGTTTAACTTCCCATCTTCTTTCCTTTTTACGCTGCAATCTAACATTGGAAGCTGCCCTTCTTGACTTTCCAATTCATAAGTGAACTGAATCTCCGCGACCTTTGAGTTAATGTGTGCGAAAAATCTATCTATATCTTGTATTCTAAGTACAGCGAGTGTGTCATTGACATACATAGAAAGAGTTCACTTTTTATGTCACAGCTTTTGTTCAGCTGCTGACAATGTAAAACAACTGCGTCGGTTTTTCAGCGGTAGAATACTCGCCAAACACTAATGTGGTCTGGATTTTGATCCCAGGCCGAGGCACCCATAAACATTACTAAGCCAGTAGTGAAGCCAGTGAACAAAGAAGGTCGAAGGTGAGGCTAGCAAATCCATCCCGTAAAAATGAAAAAAAGCCCACTGCTACTGAAACTTCAAGGACGTAGCTTGAAGCTCTATGTTCCACTCGGAACGTTAAGGAATAAATTTAAAAAATATATATTAAAATCAGTTGAACAATTCAAACAGTTTGAAGTTTAGTAGCGATAATCATCACCTATTGAGAAACTAGTCACAACATCTCTTGTCACCAGTTTGACAACCAAATAGAACGGCAGAAAAAACTGATTCTAACAGCTTCTATAGGTTGTGTTGATTCAATAATTAAGTCTGATTTGAAATGGATGCAAAACCTTACCAATTTACTAGTCAAATCACAATTGAAGGCTTATTAGTTACTCTGTTCCAAATAGATTCCCTAAAATTATACTTACAATCAAGACTGTTCATCAGGGGAATCAAACTCCACAAGCCGGATAAAGTAAGACTTATAGAATACAGAGAAAAGGGATAATTGATTCAACTTGAAAAAGCGCTCCGCTATCGATTAACTAACTGTTCCTAAAGTACAGCTTAGAAAAAAACATGGCAATATTGCTAATCAAGTGACAGGGTATTCAAAAAATTAATGCATTCATTGGACACTAGACAGTAACTAGTGTGATGTATCTAGTCCTGTCTTTGGTGTAGTCAAGTTTTCAATGTCACCACCACACTAGGTGACTCGCCAGTCAGTCGAGGGGGAAAGCCTTAAGTGGTAGGATTCAATCTACACCAAGGATAGAACTAAATGCTTTACACTAGTTACGAACTGGTGTCTAATCAAAAATATCCAATATAGTCCTACAGGAGGTCAATAGCCGGCCTGAATAGCTCAGTGGTAGTAACGTCTGTGACTGTCGAGAGCTCTGGATGACTCAGGTTCGAATCTCAGAAGGGACATGAGTTGCTTCAATGTGGTTACAGATACGCCTTGCTGACTGGTGTGTGCCAACTAGCACGAAATCTAGATCAACCAGGGCTTCCTGTCGATTGCAACCAACTATCTAATACCAACAAATCAGTACATTGTCTAAAGACTTCAAGAAAAAATCCTGACCTACCCTGAAGAGTCATTCAACAAGTTGTCTCTAGTTAAGAAAAAATTTTATGTGAAACTAATCGTGGAAATTAAAATTTCTTGCTAAATGGTAAGGAAAATGATTCATAGATTGATGCCGATACAAGATGGCAGAATTTCTAGTGGTTCCATTGAAGAAGTACCCCTATCCGTGAGGTCAGTTACATCAAGAGTGAGTACATTTGCAAAACGATGACACTGAGTTATAGTCACTGATCACTGAATTCAGGAAGTAGGAAAACACATTCGGAGAAAAAACACAAACTTTTAACTTTTAACAACATTTAACTTGCAGGTTGAATGGTCAGTCAAAATAGTCTTGCCTCGGTAAGCTGTAACTCCTCGGTTTCGATCCCTAGAGAGGTTAAGAAGCACAATGCGGAAGAGACTGAGAATAGGATGGAGCAGCTATACAGTGCTTCTTGGTGTTAGATGGATCTTCAACTAATATCATTTTAAGACGAAATGCTTACAAAACACAAACTCTGAATAGCAATTATTATTTGTCTGTTATATATTACTCCTGTGGGATGGGGTACAATGGAACAACAAGAGTGGGTCAAAGCACTCTACTCAAAATCATGCAGACAGCCAGGTGAGAGCCTACAGAGAGTCGTCATTAGAAGTTGTGACAACCAGTGGTGTTCGTCAGCTAGGGATGCCCACAGTCACTATTTCTATTTAATTTCATCATAGATGTGCTAATGGACTTAAAGCTCAGTAACTTCAGCGACTCAGAGATTGACTTGTTACCAGGGAATAATCTCGTCGACTTAGAATATGCAGATGATATAGTCCTCCCTCCTAGGTGAAGACGCTGACAAAATCCAGCAGAGTTTTCTGAACACCTTAAGGAGCGGAAATTTTCGAATGTTTGGCATAGGATTCTCTTCTGCTGTCAAACGTAAGATGATGCTACAGGATTGGAATGGACTGCATCAACTCCTAGCTTAAAGATAGGAAAGAGTGAAGTGATGGAGCTTGTTGACCACTCCACTTATTTGGGTGGGAAGTTGTATCCGATCCAACAGGTTGATCACTCATGAAATCTCAGCATGGATACATAAGGCTCATTTAGCATATGACCACCAACTTACGCCATCTCAGGCTTAGTCGACGTGATATCCATCTGGGTGTCGATCAAACGGTGTGTGTACTGCAAAGCAGTCCGCTCCATCCTTCTTCATGCCTGTCAGTGAGATATGGCCATTAAAAGTGTAAGGTATGAGAAGCCTGGCACGCAGTCTTTCATCATAGGTGTCTGAGTTCTATCTCCCGAGTTAGGTGGTATAATAAATATGAATAATATTGAGGTGAGGCATCGGTCGAGTGCTAGGTTAAGAGGCAAAACCAATCGAAAAGGTTGTGAAGTTACATCAGTTGAGATGGTTAGGACATGTGTTACGCATGAATCCCTAGCCCTTGCCTTCCTCGACAACGGGGAATGTTAGCAGGATGGATCCGGTTTGAAAAGAACCAGTGGTGGTCAAACCAAAACACAGCTTCATAAGGCGATAAAATGCATAACGGTTCGTTCAAGCCAGTCACGTAAGGAGGTGTAGATTGGCGTCTGGTTGGGGTCCTCAGCATGGTAAGAACCAATAGGTCGGAAAGATGCAATCACTCTTTGTGATTTGTCATATCAAGTAAAATGCTATTCTCCCTCCATATGACTATTCTTTTTGCCTTACATTTCGGTTTACAGGTACAGGTATAGAATTTTCAGCACGTGATATCGGTAGCCCGAATTTTGCAGGCCGACGACCGCAATTGATATCAGGTGTCAGTCGGCCGGAGATCGAATCCCTGGCCATGTGCATGATTGGCCAGAGTTCTAACCACTGTGCCACCAAGCCACTGAAGTCAGAATCTGAAAAGTAACGCAGATAATAGGGAATAATAAAGACAGTTGCAACGGAGAAAATTTTCTTTCCGATGAAGTCACCGCTAACTAGGCTCTACATTCGTGTATTTATGATAAATGGGTGGGAAAGTTCTAGAATAATTTCTGGTCAAGGATCAAATTAATAAAATTACAATTAGGAATTAAAAAGTCATAATAAACAGGGGGACGGATAAAACTCAAATAAAGTAGCATCATAATTACTGGGAAGACTGACATATTGTGCAATTAGGGGCCATAAATGTAGAAATAACAACAATAGACAGGATGTTTGGATAAAAAATCTAGTGGGATCATTACTGATGTGAAAAATGAAATGACAAAGTAGACAGGAAGTTCGGATATGAAAATACGATAGTGTAAATAGGGAGTGGGAAAAACTTCAAAATAACATGAATAAACAGGAAGTTTGCATAAGAAGGGCAATGGGATAGTCACTGTCAGAAGAATTACCTGTTTGTGATGGCCATGGCAGGTACAGGAGTTGGACGTATTTCTCTTGGATAAATAGTTTGGGTGTGAGCTTTTGGATGGCTAGTTCCACGGCTATGCCTAGATGTCTTGATTTCACTCCCTTTGATAGGTTTGACCGAATCTTGTATATGTTTTTGAAGGATTTTTCGAATGGCGCTGGATGCCCCAAATCGAGATGTTCTGTCACTGAACTATATACACATTTTCGTTCTCCTTTTACTAGCCAGGCTGGATAGTGTTCACGAGTGCGATTTTCAAGTTGGCGCATGGAACGGTCAATGTATTCAGCTCCACACGAGCAAGTAAACTGGTAAATTGCACGCTGAAGTGGCCCAATGCGACAGATTGTCCTTTGCGTTCTGGCTGAACAGTTTTTTGCAGGAAAACGTCAGCCGAAGGCTAGTGGCGAAGTATGTTTTCCTCAGAAATTCGCAGAGACGAAAGATTTCTGCTTCAGTGTCACTTTTGAACCCTAGATTAAGCAGAAGCATTTTCGTGAATGATATGAAATCACTTTGACAGTCCATGTAATCAGTATAATGGAATAAGATCCGAATTTACAACGCAAATGTCAAGTCAGCGATTCGATATAGATGCAGAGATTTGACACGCCGCAGAATTATTTTCAACAGACATCAAACTCTAATCAATAAACAGCTACCTTCTCTGGCTCTATATTTAAAAGAACAGACAGCCGAACAGAAACGTTAAGCAACTAGGAACTGTCTGTGTGTGCGTGTGTCAGGCAGCGAACCAACCAAGAACAGACCGCCCAAGAAACATGCCGTAGAAAAAATGCAGATGTAAGAGATCGCTGATTGATGTGACGCGCCGGGGAAACCCTTGACTCAAACCCTAATGGAAAATGACGAGTTGGTCGTCTGAAAGGTACATGAAGAAGATCGTTTGGCGGGAAGAGATGACAGCTCATGGGCCAACTTGGAGCCAGCTAGAAAGAAATGCATAGGACAGAGTGAAATGGAAATGTACTGCCGAAAACCGATGTTCCATTAGGAACCCAAGAGAATAATAATAACGTATAGAAAATCAAAACAAGTGATTCAGCGAAGAGACTCTTTTCAACAACGAATTTATCATCAAGCTGTACAATCGTATATATATATATATATATATATATATAACAGCTTTATTCCAAACAGTATTTGTGGCATAGATGTGGAATTTTCAGCGTGCATTACAATATATTGCATCTAATTACCTAATAAATTTTATAGGATTTTAAAACCAAAAAGCAACACCCAAAAAAAATTTAAAAAAAACCACGGCGTTGCGTTTACATTTCAAACAATGCACCACAGGATATGGTTTTTAAGAAGTTATATTCGTTGAGGGAATTGAGTCGTAGGTGTGAGTGCATAAAATAATAATAATAATGACAGTATGAAATGTAATTAAAACTTAAATGTTTGTGATTATAATCATAGTTAAATGTCAAGTGGCGAAACAATTAATGTCATATATATAGAATAATTCAGAGGATGGATAGAACTTGGAAGGGGTATGTAATTATTAGGATTAGTAGACAAATCGAATAAAATAAAAGGGTTAACTTATATTGTGTGAAATCTGATAGCATAGAATTTAACGTCGTAAAACAGAATTGATTTAGAATGACAAGTGGAACAAGTGAAATAATACCAGTGACGGTTCAAAGTGAGAGTAGTAATAGTAACAATTGACTTAATAAGGAATAGACTACAAGTTGAATGTACAAAATGAAAAAATGAAAAATTGGTAGAGCTAAAATATGATTAGGGATTACCATCAATAAGACCATGAAGTGTCTATAGCCCCTGCCTTTAAAGTCATCTACAAGGCAAAGAGTAATTTACCGAAATCCCTACGCACCGAACTCATCTGTATTGTTGAAGCCATCTTTGGCCACCGAAACAGAAAAGCCAGATCTCTGCATACAGAAAAAGTTCGTTCAACCCCTCCAACTTTCATGATCTTAATCCCTCTAAGCTAAAGTATGGTAATCCCCAATCATATTTTAGCTCTACCAATTTTTCATTTTTTCATTTTGTACATTCAACTTGTAGTCTATTCCTTATTAAGTCAATTGTTACTATTACTACTCTCACTTTGAACCGTCACTGGTATTATTTCACTTGTTCCACTTGTCATTCTAAATCAATTCTGTTTTACGACGTTAAATTCTATGCTATCAGATTTCACACAATATAAGTTAACCCTTTTATTTTATTCGATTTGTCTACTAATCCTAATAATTACATACCCCTTCCAAGTTCTATCCATCCTCTGAATTATTCTATATATATATGACATTAATTGTTTCGCCACTTGACATTTAACTATGATTATAATCACAAACATTTAAGTTTTAATTACATTTCATACTATCATTATTATTATTTATTTTTATTTTTTTTGTTATTTTTGATTACAGCTTGATTCCATACTATATTTTCGGTACAAGTATAGAATTTTCAGCATGGATATCGGTAATTTTGCAGGCCGACCATAGATATCAGGTGTGCATCGGCAGCGGATCGAACCTCGGACCATGTGCATGGTCGGTGAGAGTCCTAACCACTGTGCCACCAACGCACATTTTATGCATTCACACCTACGACTCAATTCCCTCAACGGATATTAGTTCTTAAAAAACATATATGTATATATATATACGATTGCACAGCTTGATGATAAATTTGTTGTTGAAAAGAGTCTCTTCGCTGAATCACCACTTGTTTTGATTTTCTGTGTGTTACAATGAGAATTTTCCATGACTTAAAATAATAATAACAGTATAAGGGAGCATTCATTAGTAACTGAAATGTGTAGTCAAATCGCGACCGTCTAAAGAACACTAGACGGCAGGCAGTTTCAATCGATTGGAGACACCTGCTCCTATCACCGTTATACTCTGACTGACTCATCTCAGCCGACTGAATCACTTCAAACTATCCGTATCCTGAGTGAGTACCACCCTACTTGATAGTAGTTGAAAACCATTCACGTCAACAAGTAGTGTTTAGTTAAGAGAAGAAAAAGCATTTCAACTTGGCGCGATTTATTTTATTATTTATAATCTATCTACACATTTAAACAATTCTATTTGTACATTGTACATTGAATGTTGAATGAATACAGCATTATTGTTGTTAAATTTCATTCTTTTTTCTTAACAGGTTTATATGTATATGATTTTAAATATGAAGGAATAGAACTACGCAGAGCACGTTCAGTTCGTCGTGACATTTGTGCTTTGTCGGATGATGACGATGATGATGATTTAGCTATATGTGCAGCTAATGTATTCGGTGGGATATTGATCAGTCGAGGATATGGTGTCCCATAGTGTAGAGTTAATTCAATTCTCAACTCAGCTTCTTTGATATGATTCTATATGAATTGAAATATAAAAAAAACAATGATGAAAATGATGAAAAGGTAGAAGAAACACGTTAAGTAATTTATTCAACATAAGACTAACAATATATGAGAAACACAAGACGTTATTCCATATGCCAGTTTACGCCATCTCTGGCATAGAAATGATATCCGACTATCGACCAAAGGGCGGGTGTACCGCTCAGCAGTCCGTTCCGTCCTCCTTTATGGCTATGAGACCTGATCATTGAGAGTGGAAGACATGAAAAGATAAGCTATCTTCGATCATACATGCCTGCGCTCTATTTCCCGTGTGAAAAGGTATAATAAGATGAGGAATATTGAGGTTAGGCATCAGTCGAGTGCTAGGTAAGTAGGGGAAATCATTCGATGAGGCTGTGGAGCTACAACGACTGAGATTGTTAGTACATGTGTTACAGATACCATCGAGTCATCGCCTTCCTCGACAATGGGCAATGTTAGCTGACATAGGGTCAGACTGGAAAAGAGCTAGCGGAGGTCAAACCAAAACATGGCACCAGTCAATGAAATCTACAACAGTTAGTTTAAGCCAGCCACGTAGGAAGATGTAGACTTCCTGACTGACTGGTTGGGGTCCTCGGGACGGTAAAAACAAATGAAACTGGCGACAATTGGTGATATGGCTAGCTCAAAATCATTCTGAATGGCTGGCGCAGATGCATCCACTCCTTGTGACTTATAATTTTCAATGAAACTATATCGTTCTTCGTTATTACTATTTCTTTGTCTCATATCCCTGTCTACTGTCTCTGTTATGCATTTCTTCTACTTTCTTCTCTGGCTTTGTGTGCTACATGGAGGAAGTGTGGCGAATTGAACTGGTGCACATCGGTGCAAAGTTCTATGTCAAAAACAGACAGACAGACAGAGACGTTATTCCACATTAGTTTATTTATTAGATATATCAAACAGTGAGTGAAACAGTATTATGATTTACTGGATGACATTACAAATGAAGCCGTTTCTAGGTGAGTTTAAACGGATTAACTTAATGCCCAAAACTAATAACTCCAGTAGGACGTATTGTGTTGTTAAAGTTCATAAATCAGGATACCCTATTAAACCCCTAGCCGATTTTAGAAATTCACCTACTTGTGAATTATCTAAATATTTAGCCATGGCATCAAATTATCTCTTAAAAACCACTCGAAATCTAGACTAACAAATTCTTATAAACTAGAACATAAATTATATAATTTAAAATTAAATAGTGAAGAAAAACAGGTTAGTTTTGACAATGTCAGTTTATATACATGCATACCAATCAATAAATATGGCTATAGAGGCAGTCAGAAACGAACTCATTTCTGACCAAGAACTCGAACTTGGGAGCAAAGAGCCACTTGAGGATATAATGCTGAAGGTACAGCATTACAGTACAGTACGGTACAGTACTGCCTGACTTCCACAGTATTTAAATTCCAAGGGAATATGCGAAAAAACAGGCTGAGGGTATTGCCATGGGGTCACCAATATCCCCGGTTGTGGCAGAATTATTCATGGATAGGTGGGAAAACTTAGCGAATGAAACGGTCTGCCCCATCTCTAGTCGAAGAATGGTGGAGGTATGTATATATTAATGAGACGTTGTCTCTTAACCAAAACTTTAAGTCAATATTTAAGTGTAAAGCCTATGTAAATGCCCCACAACCCCTAGTAGATCAACGACTAAATGACGGGTCGACAAATCAGGAGTGAACACTGTACAGCAGTGCTTCAATTGAAAGGTATCACAGTTCAAAAGAAAGTGTATATAAAATAGTCATGGTGAGTGGAATGCTAAGAATAAACGAATGGAGACAATTGGTCACATGGATCAAAGTTGTTCATAATGGCTGGCGCTGATGCATTCATGCCTTGTAACTTCTCTTATCTCCAGGTTTAATTTTGTAGGGATTATGTTTGTTTTACTTGTTGGAGGATTTCATCATGAGCTGATATCAGTTAGAGAACCATTGGAAAACCAGTCAGGGAAGTACTGAACAGCAGTACGCACCCACACCACGGGGTTCAAAACCAAAACCTTCTGTTTATAAGGCTAGCGAGCTGGCTAGTAGATCACAGAGCCACTGAGACCCAATCAAATGACCAACCCATGAATTCTAACTTCTGCCGATTCACGACATAGCGCGACCACTTCTCAATGTCTTCTGTTTCGATTATTAACTGTTCTCACCTTCAACGTGCTGTACCTAACTGGTCACGGCTTCCCATTAGAACCTCAGGTTAACTGCCTGAATAAGGCCAGTCGCTTGTGAGCATCAAAACACCCACCAGTACTTGAAAATTGATTTGATGCTCACTAGCGACTAGCCCTATATGTGTACTTAGTTACCTGGGGTTCTAGTAGGAAGCCGTGACCAGTTAGGTACAGCAGGTTGAAGTTGAGGTAGTAATTCATTGAAGAAGAAGAAGAAGACACTAAGAAATGCTCGCGCTATTTTATGAATTGGCAGAACTTAGAATTCACGGACTGGCCATTTGATCGGGTCCCAGTGATTGGCTTAATGGTCTACCAGCCCGCCGCTACACTTGACATCAGAAGGTCCTGGGTTCGAACTCTGTGCTGCGGTTGCGTACTGCTAAAGTGGAGTCGCAAACTAGGCTGACGAAACAACTGGCTGTCTAGTACTCCCTGGCTAGTTTTTCAATGGTTCTTTAGCTGATATCAACTCATGGTGAAATCCTCCAACAAATTCCTCTCTCTTCTCTATCAAATCTTCATGATTTTCCATGTTACTACTACTATTCTTTCTTCCTAACATTTCTGTTGATTACACTTCATGTGAATTTATTTCTACCTCTCATTGGTCTACCTTTGTGTGAATGTATGTGATATATGACGAGTTGAATTGGTCAACTCATAGCCTGCCTCACCTCACTGGAGATCGAACCCACGACCTTCAAGTTACCAGACAAGCTCTAAACAACTGATATCAGTCCATAATCGAACTTGGCATCAATCAAATGCCGATAAAAACAAAAAAACACTTGAAAACCTCGCACATTTCATGAGAGAGATTTAGACAAGAATTATCGCAACTGTCTCCGCCTAATCACGTTTTAGTGATTCTTCAAATATAGATACACATAGATGGAGCGTGTTTCATTCAATTGACTCAGCTCATGCAGATTAACAAATTCATCAGCTTTATTACTTGAAATTGAAATAATTGAAACTTTATACCTACCTAATCTGGTTCTATTCAGGTAGGTAGTTACCTGAGGTTCTAGTCGGAAGCCGTGACCGGTAGGGTACAGCATGTTGAAAAGGTGAGGCCATAACTCATCGAAGAAGAAGACATTTCTAAGTGGTCGCTCTATGGCATGAATTGACAGAAATTAGAATTCATTGACTGGCCATTGGATCGCGCTCCAGTGATTGGCTTAATCGTCTACGAGCTAGCTCGGTAGTCTTGTAACCAGAATGTCATGGGTTCGAATCCCGTTGTGTCGGCGCGTACTGCTGAAGTAGAGTCCCAAACCAGGCGGACGAAACAGCTGTCCTGCACTTCCTGACTAGTTTTGCAATGGTCATCTAATTGATGCCGGTTCATGATGAAATCCTCCAACCAATCATATGATTTTGTTTTATTTATATTTTGTAATTAAATTTAGAGGTTAAAATAACACAGACATACACACACAAAGGATCTACACGGTACTCTTGTTACGAAAATTTGGATAAGAATTAAAAATTGCGTACTTTGGTAGGGTATAATCCCATTATGGGTGAAATTTTGTTGCTGATAAAGCCTCACAGTGTAATACATTAATGTTTACAGATGACGAAGTTTTTAGCACAAATTATTGCTACTCATAATCATATCAAGTTACCACGAACACAACTTTCTAACTTAGTTTATATAATTCCATTATTTCATTTCATCGCTTGACTTGATTGGTAGTAGTATTCTCCATATTTCCGGTATGAGTGATGAGTCATTCCTACTGCATGTGTTGGGTGTAGACCCCATGAACCAGGCAAGATTGAATAATCTCTCTCTCTCTCTCTCCACCTACCTATATTACTTTTTAGAATTTTAACCTCCTCCCATCACATTGCGTCGTTGTGTGTTAATGCATGCAGTGCAATCGCTGAGCTCTTTTTTCCAAATTACTTATCTTCTCGGATTAATTATTCTTACCTCAGTTAAATTCTTATGTTCCGACAATCTGACTACCGGCGACCTACTAGTTTGGCCTATGTAGTTGACTTGACTCACAGTCATTGCAAGGTATTTTGTAAATTATATTATTTTGTTTAATTGGGTCAACCGACAGAGTCCTTTAGCTTTACCTCCTTACCTCCTTTACCTAGCTTCAAACAGAGATACACATAGATGGAGCGTGTTTCATTCAATTGACTCAGCTCATGCAGATTAACAAATTCATCAGCTTTATTACTTGAAATTGAAATAATTGAAACTTAATACCTACCTTAATCTGCATATTATGCTCACATGACAATTCTGAATTTAGTCTGATAGCAGTGGTGGATTATCTTGGGTCATAGATAAACCTTTTATGAAAGATTTGATTTATAAAACATACTGTATAAACGTGTTTATGACAAAACTAAGAATCATTTTGATGTAGACACTAATTAGTAACTAGTGTGATGTGTCTAGTCCTTTGTTCGGTGCAGACTGAATTCTATGTCAGTCAGTCAGACAGTCAAGTTGGCATTGTGGCCACCATGCCACTAGATAATGGCTCGGCATAAACACGATGCACTTTGAATTGTTGATATTAGACAGTCAGAGGTGACCGATAGAAAGCCCAGTCTGAACTAGATTTCGCGCTAGTTGGCACTCACTAGAATATGCAGACGATATAGTCCTTCTAGGCGAGGACGCTGACAAAATACAAGCAGAGTCTTTTGAACACCTTGAACTGCAATCTACGAATGTATGACATACGATTCACTTCCGCCAAATGTAAGATGATGTTACAAGACTGGACTACATTGACCGACTCCTAGTTTAGAAATAAGCAGTGAAGTGGTAGAGCACGTTGACTGCTTCACTTATTTGGGAAGTACCATCAGCCAACGCAAACGGGTTGATCTCTGACGAAATCTCAGAGGGCTAGTTTCGCATATTCCAGTTTACGCCATCTCTGGCATAGACGTGATATCCGGCTGGCTATCGACCAAAGGGCAGGTGTACTCCTCAGCAGTCCGCTCCGTCTTCCTTTGTGACTGTGAGTGAGACTTGGCCATTGAGAGTGGAAGACATGAAAAGATTAGCTGTCTTTGATCATAGGTGTCCGTGTTCTATCTCCCGTGTGAAGTAGCATAATAAAGTGAGTAATATTGAGGCTAGGCGTCGAGTGCTAGGTAAGGAGGGAAATCAGTCGACGAGGCTGTGAAAAAAACATCGACTAAGATGGTTTGGACATGTGTTACGTATGCCTAGTTATCGCCTTCCTCGACGGGCAATGCTCGATGATGACATAAGGTCAGGTTGGAAAAGAGCTAGCACATGTTGGTCAAACCAAAACATGACCTCATCAGTCAATGAAATCCACAATAGTTAGTTTGAGACACACAGAGAGGTGCAGACTTCCTAACTGGTTGGGAGACAATTGGTGATATGAATCAAGATCGTTGTCAATGACTAGCGTAGAAGCATCCACTCATTGTGACTTATAATATCCAATAAAATTATATTGTTCTTCGATATTACTATTCTGTTTGCCTCACATCTCTGTTTACTGTCTATATTTTTCATTTCTCTTTACTTTCTTCTTCTTCTGTTGCCTTGTGTGCTACATGGAAGGAGTGTGGCAACTCGAACTGCTGCATATTGGTGCAAAGTTCTATGTCGAAAACAGACAAACAGATAGACTCACTAGCCAACAAGGCGTATCTGCAACTTTGAAAGGACTTATGTCCTTTTTCAGATTTGATCCCGTATTACCCAGTGCTGCAGCCACAGAGACGTTAACACTTCCTGCCGATTTCTTTTAACCATCTAATATCATCTAATCACTGTGCACTTTGATGGTGAGCTACCTAGAATGGTGGCCACATCACAAATCTGACTGATAGAATTCAGTCTTTACCAAGCAAAGGACTAGACACATCACACTAGTTACCAATGTCCAATCAAAGTATGCGATACAGTCCTACAGGAGGTCTACCACGAGCCTGAATAGATCAGTGGTAACGTCTCTGACTCAGGTTCAAATCTCAGACGGCGGGCAAGAGTTCTTTTAAGGCTGCAGATACGCCTTACTGACTGGTGAGTGCCAGCTAGCACGAAACCTAAGTCGGATTAGGCCTCTTTGTAACTGCCTCCAACCATCTAACAAAATTTCCACTTTGTTCTATTTTCTGCCTCTCAATTCAGCTGGCTCCACGATTGCCGATAATTTCTCATCTCTTCCTCGCCATACCATCTCCTACATGTGTTAACCTTGCACCAACGACCTACTAAACGCTACTTAATTGGATTCTACTCGAGCGATGGCCTACATTGCGCGCAATGTCATTCGATAGCCTAATTCAATGTGTGCCCGATCCATCTCGATTTTTGCCTACATATTTGTTGAGCGATGATCGACTTTCACCTGTTGGTTTGTTCCCAGTCAGAGTTCCTTGTTACTTATTCTTTCTGTCCGGCTGGCCAGCGTAGGTGGTAGCTGTTGATAACAGTTTGCAGAAGATTTCCAAACTGGTTTCAGATTGATGAAGGCGTATCTCGCCTTTCTGATTCTGACTTGAACATACTAATCTGTTCCGTATGTAGTTGAAACGATGCTTCCTAAATAAGTGAAGGGAAGAAGTAACCTCTGTTAAATCTCTCCCATCGATCCTGTGGGTGATTGGTGCTGGTTTCTGTTTGCTGCTGTGCCTCGCCATCACAGTGCACTGTTGACATTAGATGGTTGGAGGCAATCAGTACGAAGCCCAGTCTGAACTGGGTTTCGTGCTAGTCTGTCTGTCTGTCTGTTTTCGACATAGAACTTTGCACAAATGTGCGGAAGTTCAAGTCGCCACATTCCGTGTAGCACGCGAAGCAAGAGAAAAAAGTACAAGAAAAGCATAATAGAAACAGTGAGCAGAGGTGTGAGACAAAGGAGTAATAACGAAGAACAAAACAGTTTCATTGGAGATCATAAGTCACAAGGAGTGGATGCATCTGTGTTAGCCACTGAGAAACGGTTTTGAGCCATGTCACCAATTGTTTCCAACCATAGATTTTTACCGTCCCGAGGACCCCAGCCTGGAAGTCTTCACCTTTCTACGTGGCATTCATTTGTCAGACAGCAAGGCATACCTCCAACCATATTGAAGGAACTCACGTCCCCCGTCTGAGATTTGAACCCACGTCAACCAGTGCTGTCAGCAGTCACAGACATTACCACTGAGCTACTCAGGCTCGCAATCAACCTCCTGGAGGACTGTGTTAAATATTTTTGATTGACCACACGTTAGTAACTAGTGTAATATACCTAGTCCTTTGTTTGACACAGACTGAATTCTATCAGTTAACATAGAGATACCAGATACGTCAGACGATGTCAGAAGAGTAGTCAATAAGCTCGACACCAGAGTTCTCTTCAAAACACCAGACACACACACACACAATACAGAGCAACTTTGTCAATGTAAAAGACCAAATCCCTAAAGATTCTCTATCTAATTGTGTCTATGAAATAAAATGATTGGAATGTGATGCCATATACATCGGATAAACATCGCCAGAGAAGAATCAAGATCAGAAGGAATGATGTACACCATAGAGCTGCCTCTGTTCGACCACAGAGAAATCCAGGTGTGAAGTAGAAAAGCTTCGAAAGTCATCAACTACAAATCGTCTCCTGACTGTAGAATCAGGCCACAAAATTGACTTTGACAATATTGAAATCATTTTCCAGAAAAAGAATTTTACAAATCATGCCTAAGAACCTCTAATATCATCCAGAAGCACTTCATATCATCAAATGGAAGATGATGAACGTAAACAGAATTTGACCTGGTTAAAACACACATAACTCCCTCTCCAATGAAATGATAAAACCAACACGGATGTGATAAGCAAGTTCACTATGTAAACACACACTACTTTCATGATTCTACACACTGATCAAATCTAACAATCTACACTTTGTTTTGTTTTGTTATCTTTACCAACTGGCCAACTTGACAACAAGTCAAAAGTGACCCCATGCTGACGAACGATGATGATCAAGTTGTGATATATATAAGCTGAGTGGGGATTTTGTAAATTCATCTTGTTTACTATTACTACTTCGATAAAGCTATTAGCAACAGCATTAAATAGCGAGACGTCAGTAAAAACCAGTAATATATCGCTTTGTTTTTCATTCATTCATTCATTGGGAACTACAAAACAAACGTTTATTATAATGAGCTATTTCATTATGTAGACACACACACTGCTTTTATCAGTTCACACACATATCAAATCCGAAAAATATATGCGCACATGGCTTTGTTATCTTTAGCAAATTGACCAATTTGACAACATAAGTAGAATTATCTCATCTTGAAGAATGATGATGATGATTAAGTTACTGTACATATAAGCTGAGTGGATTTTGTAAATTCTTCTGGTTTAGTATGGCTACTTTGATAAAGCTATTAGCAGCAGTATTAAAATAATAGTAATAATAACAGCTTTCAAGTGATGGTTTGTAGGGATTTGATTGGTTTCAGGATTTCATCATGAGCTGATATTGGTTACAGAACCATTGGAAAACCTGGGAGTACTGGACAGCTGTTTCGTCCTATTTTGGGACTCTTCATCAGTACGCACCCACCGGGATTCGAACCCAGGACCTTCCGGTTACAAGGCGAGCTCGTATACCATTAAGCCACTGAGACCCGATCCAATGGTCCTTGAATTCTGCCAATTCACGACATAGCGCAACCGCTAGCCAATGTCTAACTAATGTCAGCTCATGATGAAATCCTGAAATAACAGCTTTATTCCAAACAGTATTTGTGGTACAGGTATTACAATATTGATTCTAATTACCTCATAAATTTTATAAGATTTTAAAATCAAAAAGCAACAACCAAAAGAAAGATGTGAACAACAATATAATAGTAACGAAGAAAGGAAAACAAAAACTATAATGGGACTATTTGTTGGAGTGCCACGCTGTAAGTTGATCGTGTCATACCTAACGGATTTCTCATCACCACATAACAGCTGTGCCAGATAAGATACTGTGGAGTTTTGTACTTGGTAGTCCTAGCATATAGCCTCCTATAGCTGCTTCTAGTTCTACCAGATGAAATACAAGGAGAGAGCTGCGTCGTATAGAGAGGATGCTCGGGGTACGACAATATTGTATTCGCTAGTTTCTTGTATGACAGTATATGTCTATAGAGAAACGTCAGTAAAAACAACGACAGTTTCGTATTGTTTTTCATTCACTCATTGGGAAATACAAAAACAACATTTATAATAGTAATGAATAACATATACCGAATGCCCAAATAGTTTTAAACTATAAAATGTGAGTATACAATTGGTGGATGGTGGCAGGCAGTGGAATCCAGGATGCGCATTTCGTCCTATTTGGGACTCGTCAGCTGGATGTACCTGCATTTCTCAGTGAGTGATGATGAAACTATGGGCACTGGGTTCGAGCCTCAGTGGTAACATTATCACTCACTGAGAAATGCAGGTACATCCAGCTGACGAGTCCCAAATAGGACGAAATGCGTATCCTTGATTCCACTGCTAGCCACCATCCACCAATTGTATACTAACTAAATGCTCGGACATCGTCGAAGCATCTGCACAAGAAGCCGACATGTCAACCTGAGACCGAGCACTTCAGTCCAATCAATTGACGGGAAAATCAAAAATTCAATTCAATATAAAATGTGAGGTTTTTAAGAGTTACATTTTAGGCATTTCATTTGTTTCAAGTGTGTTCATCCATTGGTATCATCACTGCTAGGACTCAAACCCAGCACCTGCCATTTGCAAGTCAAGCTCGTAAACCATTCAACCACTGGGACCCCAGTCCTCAATGACTAGCCCATATGAATTCTAGCTCCTACGAATTCCTGATTTTAGAGCAATTAGCAACGGCCAATGTCATCTATGGCGGGTATCTGTCCTCACTCCCGACTGGGTGGACCCACTTCTCACTAGAACTCCAGTCAACTTTGTCCTAGAGTCTCAGTCACTAATGAGCATTCATAGGCCATTAAGTCGGTTCCCAGTGGATGAGTGGTATACGAGCTGTAACCTGTAACCCGGACGTCCTGGATTCGAAATTTAGCGGGTGCCTAGTGCTTTATAAAACTCTGGTCATTTTATCTTTAAAAAAAAACAGTCTACTAGCTATCTCAGAGGTATTTTATCAATGCTAATCATCTGTCTATGAGACCAACACAGATTTAAGATCCTAACATTGAACACGATTCATTATAATAAAAGGTTTGTTTTGTATTTCCCAATGAATGAATGAAAAACAAAACGATATTATGTTTATTGACGTTTCGCTATTTAATGCTGCTGTTAATAGCTTCATAAAAGTAGTTATATTAAACCAGAATTTGTAAAATCCCCACTCAGCTTATATATATCACAACTTGATCATCATCGTTCGTCAGCATGGGGTCACTTTTGACTTGTTGTCAAGTTGGCCAGTTGGTAAAGATAACAAAACCATCATGAGTAGATTGTTAGATTTCATAAGCGTGTACAATTACAAAAGCAGGGTGTATTTATATAATGAAATTGCTTATCACATCCGTGTTGATTTTGCCATTTTATGAGGGAGGGAGGGAGGTGTGTGTTGTAACCAGGTCAAATTCTGTTTATGTTCATCATATTCATTCAGATAATTTGGATTTCATTTGATGATATGAAGTGCTTCTGGATGATATTAGACATTCTTAGGCATGATTTGTGAAATGCTTATTCTGGATAATGATTTCAATATTGTCGAAATCAATTTTGTGGCCTGATTCTACAGCCAGGAGACGATTTGTAGTTGATGACTTTCGAAGCTTTTCTACTTCACACCTGGATTTCTCTGTGGTCGAACAGAGGCGGCTCTACGGTGTACATCATTCCTTCTGATCTTGATTCCTCTTCGGCGATCTTTGTCCTCCGATGCATATCTCATTCCAAGTATTTTATTTCATAGACACAATTAGATAGAGAATCTTTAGGGATTTGGTCTTTTATATGGAAAAGGTTGTTTCGCAGTGTGTTTGATGTTTTGAAGAGAAATTTGACGTCGTCTGACGTCTCTGCTCTATACGGAATAACAACTGTTGAGATTCATGTCTTCGAAATACGTTTTCAATTTTGCATGGAGGATTTCACCATGAGCTGACATCAGTTAGATTAACACTGGAAAACCTGGGAGTACTGGACAGCTGTTTCGTCCGCCTAGTTTGGGACTCTTCACAGTACGCACCCACCGGGGTTCGAAACCCAGGACCATCTGGTTACAAGGTGAGCTCCTAGGCCATTTAGCCACTGTGACCCGATCCAATTTTCAATTTTGTTGATGGAGTTGTTTGGGTAGTTGATTTTGCTTGAGAGTCTCAGTGATTTCTGATATTTCGTCTTCTTATTTGTCTTTCTCATCCGTTAACAGAGAGTGTGCTCGTCCAAGAAGAATTGAAACAACTGATACTTTTGCGCTGATGGGGTGTGATGATTCGAATTCTAAATATTTGTTGGATTGGGTTTTCTTCCTGAATACAGATATACTAACATGTCCGTTTCCCCTCCTCTTAACTAGTCAGACTGTATGGAAATCGTAGTGTGGTGAGAGGAGGCTGCTAGCCAAAAATGGTAGACAGTGTTTTACATTAATGGGTATGTCGCAAATATTGATCATGAGAAAATATGAACAAAGACTGATTCAATAAACAACCACAGCACACTTTGTGTAGGCGGATACAGTTAACATATAGATGATCTGACATTCAAGAAACAGTCACTAAGAGGTGCAAGGTCAACTTTCTGTGAGAAACAACCAATCAGAAGATTGTGTTTGTTTGCTTGAATAAGCTATAATAATGTACACTTCCTTAATAAACGATCTGTTTCCTGGCCCTTGTCTTCTGTTGTTACAATAGATCAGTGCGGTCTGATAATGCGTCTGAAGTAAACTGTAATCTGGGAGACAGATTATTTATTTTCTTCAAGAAAGAACTATGTGTGGATCTCGTCTTAGCACTAAAATATTACCATCTACATATCTTAACCATATTTTAGGAGTGAGTATGCTTGAAAAAATGTTATCTTCGAATCTATTCATGAAAAGATCGGCGACTATTGGGGAAACTGGTGAACCCAGAATTTCAAGCTGTTAATTATTTCATTGGTGTCCAGTGGCCATCTTTGTGATAGGGTTGTGCCTGATTCTAGTAAACTGGAAATAATATCAAGACTTTCGGTAAAACACAATTGTCAAATAATTCTAATCCCCAACTGCAATCACCTAAATGTTAACAAATGATTTCATGGCACATATAAGTAATTGTGTTGCTATACTTCATCATAGTTGATGGCATATATATATATATATATATACAAATAAGTAAATAATCAAAAGTGATGGATAACAAAACACTCCAGGATATCTACTACTTTGACCCACTGACATGACTAATAAAAACAATCTGAATGACCCTTTCAGTGTGTGTGTGTGTGTTTATGTATATTGACCACAAATCATATGACCTATTCTAATTGACTGGCTCATAATATATTTGACACATATAAACTCACTAGTGAAGGGAATACAACTTACATTTGAATGGGAAAATCAACAAGGGGAATTAGCCACCATGTTAGATTGTAAAATAAAACGAATAGAAGAAGGTAAACTACACACTAGTGTTTATAAACAAATCCAACACATTCTGATATTGGATATTTAGACTTTAATTCATTTCATTCGTTAACTGTTAAGGCAGGCAGGCTTAGTTAAGTGTCTAACAAACCGAGCAGTAACACTAAGTAGTACAACTAAAAACCTAAATGATGAAATAAAACAGTTAGAAGAAGAAGCGTTGGTATCAAATAACAGTCCTGTAAAATTCATTAGGAAGATCAGTAAAGACCAAAAGCAAAATAAAAATAATTGTGAAACTAGTAATGATAACATAAATAAGAGAGAATATAAAGCATCTACTGTTATACCATATAAGGAAGGGATATCTGAGACCCTACGTAGAATTCTGAATAAAGCATGAATTACAGTGGCACTCAAACCTACAAACTCACTCAGCGACGACAAGCTCTGTAAAGCTAAAGGACTCTATCGGTTGACCCAATTAAACAAAATAATATAATTTACAAAATACCTTGCAGTGACTGTGAGTCAAGTCAACTTCATAGGCCAAACTAGTAGGTCGCCGGTATTCAGATTGTCGGAACATAAGAATTTAACTAAGGTAAGAATAATTGATCCCGAGAAGATAAGTAATTTAGAAAAAAGCTCAGCGATTGCACTGCATGCATTAACACAAAACCACACAATAGCTTGGGAGAGGGTTAAAATTCTAAAAAGTAATCTAGATATGTGAAGTGAGAGCTTGATTACCGAATCTTGCCTTGTTCATGGGGTCTACACGCAACACATGCAGTAGGAATGACTCATCACTCATACCGGAAATATGGAGAATACTACTACCAATCAAGTCAAGCGATGAATGAAATAATGGAATTATATAAACTAAGTTAGAAAGTTGTGTTCGTGGTAACTTGATATGATTATGAGTAGCAATAATTTGTGCTAAAAACTTCGTCATCTGTAAACATTAATGCATTACACTGTGAGGCTTTATCAGCAACAAAATTTCACCCATAATGGGATTATACTCTACCAAAGTACGCAAGTTTTTAATTCTTATCCAAATTTTCGTAACAAGAGTACCGTGTAGATCCTTTGTGTGTGTATGTCTGTGTTATTTTAACCTCTAAATTTAATTACAAAATATAAATAAAACAAAATCATATGATTGGTTGGAGGATTTCATCATGAACCGGCATCAATTAGATGACCATTGCAAAACTAGTCAGGAAGTGCAGGACAGCTGTTTCGTCCGCCTGGTTTGGGACTCTACTTCAGCAGTACGCGCCGACACAACGGGATTCGAACCCATGACATTCTGGTTACAAGACTACCGAGCTAGCTCGTAGACGATTAAGCCAATCACTGGAGCGCGATCCAATGGCCAGTCAATGAATTCTAATTTCTGTCAATTCATGCCATAGAGCGACCACTTAGAAATGTCTTCTTCTTCGATGAGTTATGGCCTCACCTTTTCAACATGCTGTACCCTACCGGTCACGGCTTCCGACTAGAACCTCAGGTAACTACCTACCTGAATAGAACCAGATTAGGTAGGTATAAAGTTTCAATTATTTCAATTTCAAGTAATAAAGCTGATGAATTTGTTAATCTGCATGAGCTGAGTCAATTGAATGAAACACGCTCCATCTATGTGTATCTATATTTGAAGAATCACTAAAACGTGATTAGGCGGAGACAGTTGCGATAATTCTTGTCTAAATCTCTCTCATGAAATGTGTGCGAGGTTTTCAAGTGTTTGGTTTTTATCGGCATTTGATTGGTGCCAAGTTCCACTATAGACTGATAGCAGTTTACACCGTGCCGCTTAACTTGAAGGTCGTGGGTTCGATCTCCAGTGAGGCAGGCTATGAGTTGACCAATTCAACTCGTCATATATCACATACATTCACACAAAGGTAGACCAATGAGAGGTAGAAATAAATTCACATGAAGTGTAATCAACAGAAATGTTAGGAAGAAAGAATAGTAGTAGTAACATGGAAAATCATGAAGATTTGATAGAGAAGAGAGAGGAATTTGTTGGAGGATTTCACCATGAGTTGATATCAGCTAAAGAACCATTGAAAAACTAGCCAGGGAGTACTAGACAGCCAGTTGTTTCGTCAGCCTAGTTTGCGACTCCACTTTAGCAGTACGCAACCGCAGCACAGAGTTCGAACCCAGGACCTTCTGATGTCAAGTGTAGCGGCGGGCTGGTAGACCATTAAGCCAATCACTGGGACCCGATCAAATGGCCAGTCCGTGAATTCTAAGTTCTGCCAATTCATAAAATAGCGCGAGCATTTCTTAGTGTCTTCTTCTTCTTCTTCAATGAATTACTACCTCAACTTCAACCTGCTGTACCTAACTGGTCACGGCTTCCTACTAGAACCCCAGGTAACTAAGTACACATATAGGGCTAGTCGCTAGTGAGCATCAGATCAATTTTCAAGTACTGGTGGGTGCTTTGATGCTCACAAACGACTGGCCTTATTCAGGCAGTTAACCTGAGGTTCTAATTGGAAGCCGTGACCAGTTAGGTACAGCACGTTGAAGGTGAGGCAGTAACTCATCGAAGAAGAAGACATTGAGAAGTGGTCGCGCTATATTGTGAATTGGCGGAAGTCAGAGTTCACGGGTTGGCCATTGAATCGGCTCCCAGTGGTTTAATGGTCTACGAGCTCGCCTTGTAACCGGAGGGCACTATATTCGAAACCTGTGGTGTGGGTGCGTACTGATGAATAGTTCCATTACTCTTAGTCGAACGTAATCACTAAAAGTCTGATGAAAAAGTACACTCTCTGTTTAAAGTGTTTAACAAAAATAGACCAATAATATTTGTACATCTCAGGAGGAATTTTGAAAACAACTTATATAATTTTGCTTATTATACATGTTGAAGCCTGTTTCATGACTTATATGATTGGAGAAAGTTTTTCAAAAAAACAACGTATCCTTTTTATAAGCATAAACCTCTGTTATTTGAATTTCGATTAATTTCCCTGAAGAAGTTCAGACCTGTTTGCCGAAAACAGTTAACGTTGGAATTACGCATTTCAATTTCGGTGAGATTTTACGAATTTAAGTTTTATAAAAAAAAAAGAAACCAAAAATACAAGGAAGAAACAATAAGAGAAACCAAAAAACTCGAATGAATCGTAGAATCTTATGAATGAGACATGAGACAGACAGAGTCACAGAGAGAGAGAGAGACTGTAGGTTGTGACTAGTAGAATTCATTACACTTCAATCAATAAAAAATAGCGAAAATATTCATTCAGACATCCATACAAAGACAAAATAATTGAGCAAGGAATATCCTTTTCGATAATTTCCTCCCCTATGGTTCTACAATTATATACGCATATGTTTATATACGTAGAATCCCGAAATCTGGCGATTACAACTAGACTGTTAGACATCTATTATTTTTATTTTATTATTATATTTATTATAGCTTGATCCCACACCATATTTTTGGTACAAGTATGGAATTTTCAGCATATGATATCAATGGCGCAAATTTTGCAGGCCAACCATTGATATCAGGTGTGCTTCGGTAGGGGATCGAACCCTGGACCATGTGCATGATCGGCGAGCGTCCTAACCGCACTGCCATCGACGTAGAAGTGTTGGAAAACCCTAATTCTAAACCTACGGTGTACATTGGCTTCAGAACATAAACGAATCGAATAGCATGTGTGAATCTCTTTTGTTCAACGGGAACCATTGGGACATAGGTCCTAACGCAGCTCGATTACTTCGTGGATTAAAGGCTCGTAGAGTGAGTGGTCCATAAAGACAACCACCACCTGCTTCCATCTAGGCATCCGAGCAGAATACCACCTCTTTTATAAAGTATGAGATTTTGTGTAACGCATCTTATGGTGCCCTATAATATACCTAATTTGTGTTTTAATAATAATACTAATAATAATGATCAAAAGAATGGATACTGAACAAAGAGTACTCTTTTCGATAACGTCATCATCATCAGGTTCTACAGTTATATAAACATAATAGTGAATGAATTAGTGTTATGAACAACATTAATGTTGCTGTTTAAAGAACGTCGAATCAATACTAATATCGATAGATCACAGTTCAATAGCATCAACATAACAATAAGCTGAATGTCAGAAAAATTAGGAAAGATAATATTACAAATTCATGAGTTTATAGTTTCCAGTGAAGGCCAGTGCTGTAGTAGGGGCTGGACTTGTTTCTTTTGAACTCAGAGCACTGGTTGTTTGAGGCGAATTACAATAGCCTCTGCTGTTTGGAACATGCGATGCTCGATGATTTTGGCAATTTATTAGCCACCCGGTAGATGATAGAGAAGGATTCTTCCACGCTGGCTTTGTGGCCGGTTTGGACCAGATGGTCCAATATCGAACTGTTAATGGTTTTCACTACACCTTTACTTAGCCATAGTGGGAGATGTTCTCGAGTGAGCACGAAAAATCAAGTTCCTAGAGCAACGGCCAATATAACTCCCACCACAAGCGCAGTTGAAGTGGTAGATGCAATTTGAAGTCGCTAGCTAGTCTAGGTACTACATCTTTCAGTCGAGGGATCACCATCGGTCGTGTAGAGATTAAGACGTGTAGTTTGCCAGCAGTAAAAGTTCTTTGAACTGATTTTCTAAATTTCTTCGTAATTATCTCACCCATGAATTGTAGTCGTATATAAAGAGGCTTCTTGTTTACAGAGTAGTCTTTTTCCGCCGCTTTCTTTGTCATGTGTTTCTTGATAAATTTGTCGGGATAGACATTTTCGATCAAATTATCATATACAATGCTTAGTTCATTTTCATTTACTTCTTCTGAGCATATAGCTCTAACTAACCCTTTGGCTGAGGGTCTTCACTAAATTTATTTTGTACTTGATAAGAACGAAGCTTTGAAAATGTGTATATTGTCCTGTCCAAGTGGTTTTTCTATGCAAATTTCTTTTTATGCTACCATCTGGTTTTCTTGTAAGTAGGACATCCAGGAAGGGAATTCTGTTTTGGGATTCCTCTTCACACGTGAATTTCATAACCGAGTATACTTCATTGAATTCAGTAATTATTGTACTCCTCTATCAGAACCATTATCACAAAGAATAAAGGTATCATCCATATATCGGCAATAAAATGAGAGTTTACTGATAAGGTTGTTCAAAGGTCCATTTTCTAGCTTATTTAGAAAGAAATTAGCCAGAATGGGACCCAATAGGGAGCCCATCGCCACCCCGTCCACTGTAATCTATCAGTACTATTGGTTCGATGTTATTTAAACAGCAACATTAATGTTGTTCATAACACTAATTCATTCATTCACTATAATGTATATATAACTGTAGAGCCTGATGATGATGACGTTATCGAAAAGAGTACTCTTTGTACAGTATCCATTCTTTTGAAAAATTTTAATGGGTATTGTCAATGAGTAAAGATGCCACATTGCTTTGTGGATCAAAGGCTCGTGGGGAGATTGGTCCCTAAAGACAACCACCACCTGCTTCGTACTAGGCATCCAAGCAGAACCCCAGACCCCGTTTACAAACCACGATATTTTGTGTAACGCATCTTACGGTGACCTATAATGTGCCAAATTTGTGTTTTTTAATGCCAAAAACGATGGATCAATCTTCAATTATACGAATCGCTACCACATGAATCAAATTAATCAACCGATCACAACAACAATCAACAAGGAACACAACTATGAAGTCAGCAAACACAACTTACTTCAATCTCTTCTTCATCTGTAAGGTGGGCATTCTGTCGAAACAGTGTTCTCGCTTCTTCTTTCATATATTCAGATTCACGTATGGAGTCTTCTTTCACACCTGACTGAGCATTCCATACTCGAGCTAGACGGAATATTTGACGATAAAGTGATAAAACACGTGAACGAGTTTTCAGAGTTCGATTGACAACATTAGAAGCCTAAATGAAAATTAAAGTGAGCAAAAGTTAGTGAAACGATGATCAATCAAAAAAATCAATAAATACAAAGTTGCACTGATCATATACACAGAGGGATTAGAAGACGGCGGGGAATAAGGATGATAAAGTGGTTACATGATTTCATCATGAGCGCTGGCATCGGTTAGAGAACCATTGGAAAACCAGTCAGAGAGTACTGAACAGTTGTTTCTTCAGTCCAGTTTGGGACTCCGCTTCAGCAGTACGCACCCACACGACGGGATTAAAACCCACGACCTTCTGGTTACAAGGTGAGCGAGCTAGCTCGTAAATCACTAAGCCACTCGGACTCGTTGCAATGGCCAGTCCATGAATTCCAACTTCTACCAATTCATGACATAGAGCGACCACTTCTCAATGTCTTCTTCTTAGATGAGTTAATGCTTCACCTTTAACCTACTGCACCCTGGGATTCCAGTGAGAAACCGTGACTACCCGTGTAGATGGTGGGAGTTATAATGATAAAATAATATTAGTAATAGCAAAAATAATAATAATAATAGTGAACCTTCATAATAAAAGAGGAAGCAAAATTATAGTAAGAACTTTACTCTGGCCATGGTAGGGCCAGTGAATGTATGTATCGCTTTTGAATGCAGAGGTCCGCCTGCAGATCTCAAATCACTAATACTTCATCTGTGTACAGATGGCGTATGCGAAGTCCCTTTGTACGATATTGAGGGACTCTGTATAGCACTGTGAAATCCCTCATATTTTATTACCACTCTATTACTGTTTATTAATAACATAACATGCGCTTTCATACAGATTTTATATAAAAACACTCTATCGCCTTTCCACTAGTTCCTGTTCATTCTACACAATCATATTGATCAGTCCTTTTCTCACAATTATTACGTCATACCAACTTCTACCTCTATTCTAACTTACAATTATTAGTCATCCCTTCTTACATCTTGCATTATGTAATACATTTTTCGAGGACAAAGTTTACCAGTATCTGATTGATCTGAAGAAGAGTAGGACGAAGTACCTGCGCAGTTCTCTAACTAACTACTATCGATCCATTATCAAAACTGCTCCCCGATCAAATGCCTACAAACTAACTCTTGAAAACACTAATCTGATGCTCACTAGTGACCATCGACTACAGAACGAAGTTAAATGAAGTTCTTCTATCTAATGAAAAGTTTTGACTGGCGGGGAATATCAGGTCGAAAGTGAACACAAATACTCGCCAATGTTATTAGCTGGCGCTGGCTGGGTGAAATTGTGAACTGACAGAAGCTAGAGCTGATGAGCCATTAAATGCATTCCCCTCAAAACCCTAAGGGTTTTGACACAATCCCCTGGGGTGTTGGTGGGTCACGGGTCCCAAACTTGAAGGAAACAATTGTCGTCCAGTACTCCCTCTTGGTTTTCAATGATTCCCTCTAACTGATATCAATTCGTGATCAAAATTGAAATGAACAAGATCCCTATAAACTAACTGGAAAATACTACTAATAATAGCTTTAATCTGCATAATTAGTTTACACAATATTCACAATTCCCAGTAGAATATTTTCTCTCCATCTAGGGATTTTCAAGTACAACAGACATTTCCATCACGTCATGTGATACAATGATGTTCAACCTGTAGAATAAAAGAACCCTTTATGGTATTTATTCCTTTAGTCCTTTAGAAACACACAATGGTTGAAAGCCAATTAAAAATGTACACGTGTATGTTTGGTGACCCATATCCATAACTGAATGATTATAACAACAAGAATATGAGGAAATAAGATGCTCTTGTTTCGGATGGAAAATCAGGTGATTCAAGCAACTCGCGACCTCGTAGTATGATTTCAGTTAGAGAACTACTAAAAAACGAAGGAGAGCTGTTTCATTCACCCTAGTTTGCGAAATATCGGCAGTACATACCCACCACCAGCAGGGTTGGAACCAAAGGCCTTCCAGTTATTAGTTAAGCTCGTAAACCATCCAGATACTGGGAACCGACTTGACGGCCATCACACATGAATTCTAACTCCTATCAGTTAGCGACTTTAGCGCAACCACTAGCCAATTTCTTTCACCGAGACTTTTTGTCCTCACTCCCAACTAGATGGAACCCCCACTGGTCACAACTTCTCGCTAGAAGAAGAATTCTATGCAACCGAGTTCTGTAGCCAGTCACTGGAGAGGATCAGAGTTAGTTTGTAGAGATTTGATTTGTTTGTTAACAATAATTAGTCAAATATCAACATGCCATGGGTGTGTATTATGTCTGCAACTCTTAATAGTGGGCAATATTAGTGGCGGTTAGAATAAGTGAGTATTTTTGGGATCGGCGGGGGTAGGGGGTAATAAAGAAGTAAATGAGTGTTGAAACTGATTATGTAATGGACATGAAGCAGTTAGAATAACCTTGTAAGTAGTTTAAAGGAGGAGGAGGAATTTTTAGTTATTTTATATTTATGTAATGATTGGCCAAGTTGAGGATACACTGCACTGATCAAGCCATTCACTCTACTCGAACTCATACAGTCAGTACAGTCATGTGAGGGCTAACGGTGAGTCGCCACCTGAAGTGATGACAACTAGTGTAGTGGTGTCCGTCAGCGAGGGATACGTACTGTCTCCATTTCTATTTAATTTCATCATATACTAATAGAAAAAACCCTTAACTCACATAGGAGTTGCAGAGATTGACTTGTTACCAGGGTATGACCTCGTTGACTTAGAATATGCAGATGATATAGTCCTCCCTCCCAAGTGAAGACGCTGACAAAATACAGTGTCTTCTGAACACCTTGAGCTTCAATCTTCGAATGTTTGACAAGCGATTTGCTCACGCCAAATATAAGATTATGCTACAGGACTGGACTACACTGACTCTTAGTTTAGAAATAGAGAGTGAAGTTGTACAGCTCGATGACCGCTTCACTTATTCGAGAAGTTTCTTCAGCGAGTGCCAACGGGTTGATGGCTGACGAGATCTCTACGCGGATACAGATGATTAGTTCCGTATAATGCCAGTTAACGCCGTCTCTGGCTTAGTAGACGTGATATCCGGCTGGCTATCGACCAAAGGACGTGTTTACTGCTCATCAGTCCGCTCCGTCTTCCTCTATGGCTGTGAGAACTGGTAATTGAGAGTGGAAGACATGAAACGCCTAGCTAGCTGTCTTTGATCATAGGTGCCTGAGTTTTACCTCCCGTGTGAAGTGGTGGTATAATAGGGTGAGCAATATTGAGGTTAGGCGTCTATAGAGTGCTACGTAAGGAGGGGAAATTAATCGACGATGTTGTGAAGTTACATCGATTGAGAAATGCTTAGGATATGTGTTGCGCATGCACGCTTAGTCATCGCCTTCCTCAATAACAACCAATGTTAGCTGATATAGGGTCAGGTTGGAGAGGAGGAGCTAATGGTGGGTGGTGAAACCGAAACGTGGCTTCGTCAATCAATGGAATTTACAACAGTTAGTTTAAGCCACGTGGGAAGATGTAAACTACCTGACTGACTGGTTGGGGTCCTCGGGACGGTAAATACCAATGACAGCTGTAGACAAATGGTGATATGGATCAAACTCATCGTTGTCAATGGCTGGCACAGAAGCGCCCGCTCCTTTGTCTTAAAATACCCAACAAAACTATGTTGTTCTTCCTCATTACTATTCTTTTTGCCTCACATAGAGGGAGTGTAGCGACTTGAACTGG
Source organism: Trichobilharzia regenti (assembly GCA_944472135.2). Lineage (NCBI taxonomy): Eukaryota > Metazoa > Platyhelminthes > Trematoda > Strigeidida > Schistosomatidae > Trichobilharzia > Trichobilharzia regenti. The sequence continues at coordinate 6,333,763 of OX235266.1, forward strand.
TGCACATCGGTGCAAAGTTCTATGTTGTAAGCAGATAGACAGACACACATGACTTTTGATGTTTGCAGTAGACGAACTCGTGAAGCGAATTTAAGATTAGTCAGAATACAGCAAATAACTTCGTGATCAGTCTCTACAAGGTATGCCTAAAGTAGAGCCACGAAGATAATTTGCTTCTCCTGTACTTAAGCACATACAGAAGGATGTTGGAAAATCCGATGGTGAATGAGCGTACGTATAATTAAGGTATGCCTGATAAAACCGCTTCAAATGAAGCTAGTCAGACTGACACAGATGCGCATAGAAGATGCGAAATTAACTAGTATGTACTAGTATTTCTCAAACTTTAAGAGACAACAAAACTTTGAGGCATTGAATGGACGATAAAAACATCGTGTTATTATTTCACTAATTTACATCACAATGAAACAAACTATACAGTTTTAAGAGCAAGAGAATCTCATCATGAGTTGACATGGTTAGAGAACCATTGGAAAACCAATCAGGGAGTACTGGAGAGCTGTTTCGTCCTAGTTTGACTAGTGGTCGCGCTATGTCGTGAAATGGTAAAAGTTAGAATTTTTTGGACTGGCTAGCCATTGGATCGGGTCTCAGTGGTTGAGGAATGGTCTATGAGTTCACTTTTCAACCAGAAGGTCCTAGGTTCGAACCCCGGCAGGTGTGCACTGCCGAAGAGTCCCAAGATAGGACAAAATAGCTGCCCAGTACTCTCTGACTGGTATTCCAATGTTTCTCTAACCAATGTCAGCTCATGATAAAATCCTGTAACCAATCAATCAAATCCCTACAAACCAACACTTGAACAAGAGAATAGTTCGACTCGTTGAGTTACTGTAGTGGTATGAAACAAACAATGTGCTCCAACGGAATATTATTCTGACATCTCACACAGTTCAATACTACATTAGGAAACAAAATAGGGATATATTTATTTGAACATTCTATTTCATGCCGTTTGATGTAAACCGAAATCATGCGCTCAGTGATTAGTTATTATTATTATTAATTCCTTTAATTCCTAGAGGAACATAGAGCTTCAGCTGCACATCTCAATTGCCTTCGGTTTTCCGCCAACTTTTTCACTCCGCTCCATGTCTACCCACATGCTTTCACCTCCTCTTCACATGACCTCCTGCAAGTCACCCTTGCACTGACCACCAACTCGCTACCTCCTTTTCGCGTTCCTCTCGAGGGCTAGTCTAATGACATCACTTGATGGTTTGTTTCCTCAAAGTATGGCAAATCCACCTCCATTTCTTCCTGCCTATTTGTTGCACAATCTCTTCCTTGTTGGTCCGCTTCCATAGATCCCTGTTGCTGATCTTTTCTCGTCAGCCATCTGATCTCGAGTATTGAGCGAAGATATCTGTTAATGAAGGTCTGAAGTTTGTTTGAGATGCTCTTTATGACGCGCCAAGTCTCTGATCCGTATAGTGAGTAGCACTGACTGACTTCACATTGGAGTTGAAAATCCGGATCTTATTTTTGATTCTGAGTGCTGTTGACTACCACACAGATTTGAGAGTAATCAAAAGCTTGTCTTGCTTTGATATCCTTGTCAGTTCCGCCTGTAGTTGAATGAATGTCTTCATATATTACAGTAAAGCCTACCATAACGAGGATATTACCGAAAAGTGAGAATGTCCTCCTCCTCAATCAATTTGTCATCTGTTGAATTTTCGATTCTCTTCAGGATTTCTTAGAATTCACTAACACACTAACAATTACAGCTTGCTAGCTAAATAGAAACCAGTTTGGAAACCTTCTGCACTCAACCAGTATAAACAACAAGATACTGTCCTTCCATACGGGTCAGAAACCTGCACTGAGGGTCACAAAAAGGATTTGCAACAGCCTTTTATCAACAGCTGCCAATTTCGCTAACTGACTTCATACTGGAGATCAAATAACTGGTCGACCCGCCGGCAGACCAGAAAGAATTAGCAACTAGAAACTCTGGCGATGAACAGACCAACAGGGGAGAGCCAATCGCTCAACAAATATGTAGGAGAAAATAGGGATGGATCGGGCATACATTGAAGAGACCGTCGAATTAAGTCGCGCGCCAACCAGGCTATGGCTTGAGTGGAATGCCATTGGGTAGAGACGACTGGGTTGTCAGTGCGACGGTGACATGGAGGAGATTGTGTGTTGGGGAGGAGATGAGAGATTGCGAGGAATCGTGGTCCAAGCTGAAGAGGACGGCAGAAAATACGACAATGTGGAGATGTGTTGTTGAATCCCTATGTTCCACCACTTGGAACGCAGGGAAATAATAAATAATAATAAGCTTAATCAAAATGATCTCACCACTGGAAGAACACATCACCAAGGTTTCCAAGCGGAAAAAATCGTGAAATTTCATCATCAAGATCAAGTTTCTCCTGAATCACTTCGGTGAGTCATGTCACACAACAACCATTACACTATCTCCAATAGATATTGTACCATCTTACAGGTTATGTGTATACCGTTATAAGCTGAACATACTACAATCACAATATATGAATGCTAGAGCATCACTTTCGTGTAGAAAAAACTGTTTCACGTCTGGTCACGGATTGATATCAGTTAGAGAACTAGTGAAGGAATACTGGGCAGTTGTTTTATCCCAGTTTGGAACTCGTCATCAGCACTTATCCACCACCGGGGTTCGAACCAAGGACCTTCCGATTACATGGGAGGCTCATCGACTGTTCAGCCACTGAGAATCGACTCAATGGCCAGTCCATGTCATCCTTGGGGAGTATTTATCCTCACTCCAGACAGGATGAACGCCAGTAATAGGTCACAAATTGTCACTAAAAGAACTTCATGCAAACAGTAACTGAATGCTGTACGAGCTTGAATAGTAACCCAGAGGTCGTGAGTTCCAACCCCGCTAGGTGGGTGCGTACTGCCTGCCTATGAGTCCCAAACTAGGACGACCCCGTGTCGGTTTTCAATGGTGCTTTAACTGATATCGATCCATGATTAAGCTTGACACAAGTCAAATCTCTACAAAAAAAACCTTGACAGAAAAGCTTTAATCTAGTGAATTAGTGAAACATCCATCTTCTGGAGCATCTATCTATGTCTTTTTGTAGCGTTCCTAGTGAAAGATAGAGTTTCAAGCTTTGATGTTTTTTTTTCATGGCGTCAAGTTCCTACTACTCTCATTCCTAACCACGCTCCATCTTTATATGTTTTACTATTGACTGCTGAAACTAAAAACTAACTGACTAGGCGAGGTTTAGGCGTATGTCATTCGAGAGACAAGACAGACCTTCTTTCTGGGTGGTTGGAGTACAGATTGAACTCCCCTTCTTTAGACATTTACATAATTCGGATTATCCAGGATAGTGTGCCCTATATGGTTACATCACATGTCAGGGCCTCGATTATGACTCAATCGGAAAACGATTTCAGTGTCCATGGGTGACTGCGAACGAGTTCCTGAGTTAAAAACAATAAATATGACGGTACATGCTGTTCTGTTCAAGTTTGTACAGTTATATTGTGGTGAGAGCTAGCTGCACGTCAAAACTGTAGACAACAATTAACGTCAATGTTTACGTCCCTAATCAAGGTCATGAGAAAAAACAATAACAAAGCTTAACCTTGAGGAACTCAACAGCCAATCAAAGTAGACTTGATGTGTGCAAAGCAGAACAGAATAACCTTCAGCAAGAAAACAACCAATCAGAAGAGGTTGCTACTCTGCTAACAATAACGCTAATAATGATCCCATAAAAACCTACAAAATACCTCTTGATTTTCTTAATAAACGATCTGTTATCTGGCCCTTGTCTTCTGTAGTTACAGTATTAATTAAACATTTGTTTCCATTATGGAAATAGATAAAAAAAAATACCTCAGCTGTCTATGCGATTTATAGACAAGGAAGGAGAGCCACCTAAAGCGTACTTTACCCACACACATCTACCTGGTTTCTTTCAGAGTATGAAACAACCGCCGAAGGGTAGGGGATACGCAACTGAAGTCAAACACATACACACACACACATCAGGGTGACCTTAGAGTGCAAACCTAAACGGGAAGCGATAAGTTGGGTATCCCTTCGAGGAAGCGAAATCTTGCGAGCAATACTACTACAACTAACTGGAAGAAACTACACAGAACCCAACGGGCAATGTGTGTAACTCTAAGAACCCAACTCCTCCCCACACTAGAAATATCTAGTTAAATCCTACTTCCTTAAGTAAGACAATGTAAAATAAACCAGAATATTTAAGCAAAACGCAGAATAATTCACAACACAACATACAACCAAAAAGAAAAAAAAACATACGAAAAATTAAAAGTTAATTAAACAAATAATTATATTTTATAAATACATATGCATATATATATTTTTTTAATCATTGAGGAGAAACTCCACTCATTAATATTAATATGTAATATTTACAATCTGTAAAACTGAGTACTTCTCATGTAAGTAAGTCTGTATGAGTACATAATATGCGCATCAGTTAGTTAGTTTTACTAAAATACATACCTGAGAAAAGAAAGAAACACTTAGACCATCAATACATGCACACACACACACATACATACATACAAAAAATTATTGAACAGAGTGAATAGCTTACAATATATATATATATATATATATATATATGTGAACAGACTCGAACCCAAGACCAGAAGAAGAACCTGTATTACCATATTATTATTACTACTATTGAAAGAATAAGAACAAATATATATTACTGAAATCACTCACTGTTGAGGCGGGAGAATACACCAAAGCTAGACGTCTATAGGCAAATAGAGAGACAGATAGATAGAGTAATAAAAAAAAGTGAATACGTCTATTAACAAAAAGGGTAACACCTCGAAGAGAAGACGAATAAGAATAAAAAGGAAGAAAAACAGTACTTCCACCAAAGAATCTGGGCGTATAACACACATAGAATATACATTGTGTCTCTGTCCCACACACAAATAAAAGAGAAAGTGGGGTTTTTTGTTCCCCATATACACATAAGACAAGACAGCGAGTGAATGAATGAGCGAGGGAGTGAGTGAGTGCCTAAATGGATGAATGAAAGGATGGGTAAAACATGAGGAAACAAACCAACAAACGAACAAACAGACAAGTATAAAAACAACTCCGGTGTATATTTCACACGGACACTGTTTTGTTCTCCAACCTTGACAATGACACATTTTATACTATCAAAACAAAAAATTCCGTGTTTTTTTTGTCTACTTTCCCACGTAGTTTTTTTCGGCCCATTGACACGCACACTATGGGGTTGGGTGTGGGGGGGGGATGAGTGGTGAATAGTTTGGTTGACTACGTCTCTTCATATGTGTGTGAGAGAGAGAGGGAGAGTATTTGACAGGCAATATAAAAACTACACATAAACAAGATCCAATCACCAAAATAAACAAAAACAAAATAAAAACGAACAGCCAAACAAATCTTTGGGATCGCAAATATAAATAATTCAGATCAGATCAGATCGGGTCAAGTCAGATCAATAACGAGAATAACGAAAACATGTGTTGTAGAGGTGGGTAGGCCGGTAGGAGAGAGGAGAGAAGAGTAAAAAGGCGAAGAATAAACAGGAATGTGTTTTTGCTAAACGACATATATATGCTAATGAAATTCACAACTTGGGTTTAGAAAAGGGCGGATGGGTGCTGTGTGGTGGGGAGTAGAGTTTATCGAGCATCACGATCAATCTTTGTGTCTCTGTTGTTTGTCAATAAAAATGAGGTGTGGATATTACAGGAATTACAAAAACACAGAAAATTAATAAATAAATAAACAAAGAAAGAATCAAAAAAATCAAAATATTTACTTTACAATTATCAGAATGCATCAAAAATGCATCGAAACAAAGAAGGGAGGAAACAAATTTTTAAAAAATAAAAAACAAACCAACAAGATAATAAGAACTAATTTAACACAGACTGTTGACTAGGTAAATCTGGCTGACTGCCAGCACCATTACGTCGAAGTGATACCGAAGAGACAGGAGGCGGTAAATGACTACCACCGCCAACACCACCACCTGGTTTTCGTCCTATAGTCATTGATGATGATCCAGGCCCACAACCACCACCACCAACAGCAGCAGCAGTGGTACTACTGCTGCTAGAAGTACAATCGACACTGATACTTCGGGTGCCACGTCGTTCAGCTAACCGATGAGTAACACGTTCAAGCATACGAATCCATTCATCACGTTCAGCTTGTGTAGGCGCAGCCATTCGATATACTGTATGATGACCTAGAAACACATTTAATAACAAAAAAGAAAGTCGTTTTTATGTGCCCATTTCCACATACAAGATTAAATACAACAGAGAGGAGAAAGTGTGACAAAAAAAACTTCATCTAGTTCCATTATGGGTAAATTTTTGTTTTGATAAAATCTCACAGTGTTGTTATACAGTAATGTATACTGATGACTACATTTCCAGCGCTACGTTCCAGGAACTATGGGAACAAACAAAACAAGAACCAATCGCCCAACATATATGCAGGAGAAAGTGGAGATGGATTGGACACTCGCTAAGGAGACCGCTGGGTGACATCGCGCGTCAAGCCCTCGAGTGGAACCCGAAAGGGAAGCGGCGTGTGGGACGTCAGTGCAAGGGTGACATGGAGGAGATCGTGTGAAGAGGAGTTGAAAGAGTATGGACTAATATGGATGCAGGTGAAAAGTACAGCAGAAGACAGAGGTGGCAAGTGAAGACGTGCAGTTGAAGCCTTATGTTCCACTAGGAACCCAAGGGAGCAATAATAATAATAATACGTTTCCAGCATAAATTATTGCCACTCATAATCATATCAAGGCGCTCATACAACTTTCTAACTTCGCTTATATAATTCCATTATTTCGTTTCATAGCTTGACTTGACTGTTAGTAGTAGTATTTTCCATATTGCCAGTATGAGAGATGAGTCATTCCTTTTGCATGTGTGTTGGGTGTAGACTCGATGAACGAGGCAAGTACAGTAATCAATCTCTCTCTCCACCTACCAATATCACAACTTAGAATTTTATTTCTGTCCTACCTTATTGTGTGGTTGCATGTTAATGCATGCAGTGCGATTGCTGAGCCTTTTTCCAAATTACTTATCTTCTCGGGTCAACCATTCTTACCTCAGCTAAATTCTTATGTTCTGACAATCTGACTACCCCTGACCTACTAGTTTCACCTATATATTTGACCCCACTCGCAGTCATTACAGGGTATTTTGTAAATTATATTGATTTTGTTTAATTAAGTCAATAGGGTCCTTTAACCTACAGAGCTTGACCTCAAGTGAGTTTGTAGGTTTGAATGCCACTCTAATTCCTGCTTTATTAGGAATCCTACGCAGGGTTTCAGACGCCCCCTCCTTATATGGTATAACAGTAGATGCCTTATATTCTCTCTTATTTATGTTATCACTACTAGTTTCACAATTATTTTTATTTTGTTTTTGGTCTTTCCTGATCTCCCTAATGAATTTTATAGGATAGTTACTTAATACCAACGCCTCTTCAATCTGTTTTATTTCAACATTTAGGTCTCTCCTTGTGCTTGTAACACACAACAGGATGGGAGAGGGTTGAAATTCTAAAAAGTAATATAGGTAGGTGGAGAGAGAAGAGATTATTCAATCTTGCCTGGTTCATGGGGTTTACGCGCAACACATGCAGTAGGAATGATTCATCACTCATACCCGAAATATAGAAAATACTACTACCAATCAAGTCAAGCGATGAAATGAAATAATTGAATTATATAAACGAAGTTAGAAAGTTGTGTTCGTAGTACCTTGATATGATAATGAGCAGTGATAAATTGTACTCGAAACGGGGTGATCAGTAAACCAGTACTGTATAATAACACTGTGTGAGACTTTATCAAAACAAATTTTACGCATAATGGAATTACACTCTACCACCACAGTGCACAAGTTTTATTCTTCATCTAGTTTATATCACTGCCCACAAAGGATCAATGAATATTTACAGTTGTACCTTGGTTTTAAAGTTATCGTTTGCTAGGATTTGGTCGGTTTCATGTTAGATCTAACTGACCTGACACGTCAGTTAGAGAACCAGAGAGTATTGGGCAGATAGGAGTCATTATGACCCCACAGAACATGGATTACGCGTGGGCCAAGTTTCTAACCCATATAGAAGAAGTGAATGATTTAGCATCGATGTTAAAAATCCTAATGTATTTCATTACGTTGAGTGCAGACTTCCAAACTAACCAACTAAGAACCCATTACTCAACGAATATGCAGAAAAAATGGAGATGTATCGGACACACGCTGAGGAGACCGTCGAATGGCATCACGTGTCAGGAAAGTCTAAACTGAATTAAATTATAACTGTGAATAGTTAAGAAAGTTTTGTATAATAATGGAGTCTTCTGTGGGTTGGGCATTGTTACTTCCCGGCTATCCATACCATAAAAGAAGTTGATTGTTTCGTCAGGTATTTGTGTTGCATGACCCCAGAGCATGGGAGACAACTGTTCGAGGCCGGTCGAGCACATGACTTTTTTCTGAAGTGGTTTTTGAAACTTTATCTGTATCTAGAACTCATCACTGGTTAAGGATGGTCGAGATATACAATTTTCAACGTCAGCCTTTACCAGTCTCCCTCTCCACAGAGGCGAAACCGCATAGCTGACATATTAGTTGTCTCGGGGAAACACCCTACTGCTATTAGTAAGACATCGTCGAAACGCTCCCAACATATTGTAAACAACTAACAGTGTCATGGTAACTTCTTTTAGTCTAACCTCTATTCCGACGGTCTTACCGGTATGGTAGGACCTATAGGAACATTAGTTCTAGCCATTGCAGCTCGTTGGATCACTTCGATATGCAAGTCCGACTCCGACAACCCCATTTAGGTATCATCTATCGGTCGGGTGAAGTGCACCCATTCAGCTGACAAATATTGTGAGATCAAGGAACTTCGTAGATGGTGACCAGAAGTGGAATCCAGGATAACGTGCATTTCGTTCTATTTGGGACTCGTCCTCCAAATGGATGTACCTGCATTCCACAGTAAGTTATGACTATGTTCCCACCGAGGCTCGAACCCAATGCCTATATTTTCAAACGCCAAAGCCTTATTCACTAAACCACTTGGGCCACGAGAGCCGCCATCCACCAATTAACCTTTAATTACATGCCCAGACATCGTCGAAGCATCTGCACAAGAAGCCGACAGACATGTCAACCTGAGATCAAGCACTTCGGTAGAATCAGTCGATGGGAAAATATAAAATTCAGTTAAAGGAATTTCATAGTTTCTGTATCATCGCTTAGCGGACAAAAATGTGAGAATGTCAGACAATTATTTATATGAAGGAAAAGGACACGTAAATGACTAATCGTCATTCTATTAATAAGGGGTCAAGTAATCCAGAGTAGACATAGGGTTGAAATTTATCGTTTCCTGTACAAATCACATTTACAATGCATATGATGATTAATTTAAAGTCCTTCCATTATCTCATATGATCTTAAATTAGAATTGTGACAGAAGATCATAAAGAGTGCTTTTATGTTCAGACACATTAATAAATCATCTCTAATGAACTTTCTGTGTGATTCATCGGCCACTTTTACTTGGTAACACACATTGTTTCCGACTATATTGAAACGTAAGGATAGGAGGGAAAAATCAATCTATGAGGTTGTCAAGTTACATCGATTAAGGTGGGTAGGACATATGTTAGGCATGCCTAGACATCCGATGCCTGCCTTGACGACAGGCAATGTGAGCTGACTGACATAGGATTGATCAGGTGGGAAGAGAGTTAGTGGAAGTCACACCGAAACATGTCTTCATCAGTTAATGAAATTCATTACAGTTTGTTTAAGCCAGCCAGCCACTTAGAGAGGTGTAGACAGCGTGGCTGACTGGTTGGTGTTCTCGGGATGGACGAAAAGAATGCAGGGAGAATCGGTCGATGAAGTTGTGCAGTTACATCGACTGGAATGGTTACGGCGTGTGTTACGCATGCTTAAACATCGATCGCCTGCCTTGACGACAGGCAATGTTAGCTAACTGACATAGGATCGATCAGGTGGGAAGAGAGCTAGTGGTAGTTAATTAAACCAAAACATGGCTTCAGTTAGTGAAATCTATAAAAGTAAGTTTAAGCCAGTCAGCTAGCCAACCAGGTATGGAGGTGTAGACTGTGTGGCTGACTGGTCGGAGTCCTCGCGATGGTAAGAACAAAGTAAGGCTAAAGACAATTGGTGATTTGGCTCAGAATCGTCGTTGTCAATGGCTGGCGCAGAAGCATTTACTCCTTGTGATTTGTCATGTCCAATAAAACTCTATTCTTCTTCCATATTGCCATTCTTTTTCCCTTACTCAGACTTCTATTTACTATCCCTCTCTATTTACTCTGTTCTCTTGTTTTGTGTGCCATATGGAGGGACAGTGGCAACTGGAACTTCTGCACATCTGTACAGAGTCCTAGGTTGAAACCAGTCGGTCAGTCAGTCAGTCAACATTCTATTAATTCTGCCAATATATATGCGTACTTATATATCCCTACAACTGTATATGAACTTGTAGATACAATGTGAAGTAGAATTTCGTTCTTTAGACTTTGACCCAGCGAAGAAATATATTCAAGAGGTTAGGGAATGGAAATGAGGTGTAAAAGGAGAACTTGCTAGCTCATCGAAAGCCTATAAGCTGTCCAACTTGATTGATGAATTAGTCACCCTTAAATTGTGGTTTCACAAAGATATCCGTCATTGTTACAAAACTGTGTGAAACGGTAAGTTTACTTCGTGGCCGCATAGGCGCTTGTTAACTTTCCTAATATAAAATGAAATGGACAGATATGTAACCAGTTTTGGTTATCATTGCTGTCTACGCGTATCATGAAACATTGACTGAGAGAGCGTTACAGAGGAGGTAAAACATACCGCCTGAAATCCTATTCTGGAGAACCAACAAACTAGCAGAATACAAACTTCGGATTCAAAAAGATTTCATTTTGAGCGGACATCAATTAGAGAATCCCTGGAAAATCTGGGAGTACCAGTTAGCTGTTTCGTCCTATTTTGAGCCTCCGCTTCAGCAGTACTCACCATCACACCACGGGGTTCACACCCAAGTCCTTCTGGTTACAATGCTAGCCATCTCGTAGACCATTAAGCCACTGGGACTCGATTCAATGGCGAGCCGATGAATTCCAACTTCAGAGTCGTCTACAGAGTACGCGGAATGTTTTGCGCCAAGGGAGTAAGAATCAAAGTTTTCTTTATAAAACCCCAGAAACTATGGCAGTCCACATGTAAAATCCTAAACAACAAGCGTCAATCATCATTAACGCTAGAAATTCAAAAAACTAGATCGCACCATTTTGAACTACAGGAGGCATTGATAAAAATACCAAAGGTAGAATTGGGATAGAAGGACTAACCTGAAATTACTCTGAAAACAATATGGAGATCTGCTGCACTCAGATTTTCAACATTAATGTTAAGTCAGTCAGTTCTTCTAAATGAATCATTGACAAGGTACTTGCCTCACGAAAAGCATTTCTGACAGGCAGCTACTGTAGACTCCAGGAACACAAATCTTTACCAGATACAGAAGACCATATAGCCAGGCAGAGAGGGTGCGTGACAAGGAAATTTAACAATGAAACAACCGAGAACCCACCGGTCAAGGTCTATGCAGAGGGGGAGAGGGCTGAGTTTCACACACACACACACACTGAGGAGACCGTTGAATAACACTGCACACCAGGCCTTCGACCGGAACGCGAATGGAGAACGACGAACTAGGCATGGAGTCCGAGGATGACATGGGGGAGATCGTGTGAGAGGAGGAGGAGATGAAAGCTTATAGACACACTCATCGAGACAGCTAAAAAGGACTCCAGAGAACAGGATGAAATGGATATACGCAGTTGAAGCCTTATGTTCCACTTGAATGGCATGAATGTCATCCAATACATTGATATGTATTCCAGACACGCATTATAACATATGGCACACACACACACACACCAAGTTTAACAACAGAAACTCGATTTGTACAACAATAAAAAGTAATAAAACTGAGTCGATAAAATATGCACACTAACGAATTAACTAACCAACTAACCTGGAGCTGAGGCTAATTCTCTTTCAACTTTACACGATTTAATCAATTGGTTCCGTGGACAAAATAATTCAAAACAGTATTCTTTCGTTTTATCATTTATCAGTCGGATATTAATCCCCTCCAACTGGATGACACCTTTTGTTTGACGAGAACGCTAGATATAAAGAGACAAAAATGAAACAATAGATTGCATATATACTAATGAACACACAAACAGATGGTGTGTCAGATATCTCGAGGTAATCCAGCAGAAAGCCTCCCGCCTGATCTAGGTCTCGTGTCAGTTACATAGACCGTACAATTCGGCGTGTTTATCGTTGGATTTCCGAACACCACCCTGTGTGGTTGGTTAAGTTAAGGACAAACAAAATTCATCCATAGCTCTATTCTATCTCATCTTGTGGATACAAAACACACAAAACTGATATTAACGAGGTGGCTTTCAAAGTCATCTACCGTACACCATTGGGATCCACATTAAGAAACCTAACTTATGTACCAGTAGTCTACAACGTCCTTCTTTATGGCTGAGACCTGGTCATTGAGAGTGGAAGGCATGAAAAGACTGGCTAGCTGTCTTTGATCATAGGTATCTGCGGTCTATCTCCTGTATGAAATCGTACAATAGGATAAGCAATATTGAGGTCAGGAGTCGAGTGCCAGGTGGGTAAGAGGGTAAATAAATAGACAAGGCTGTGAAGTTACATAGATTGAAACGGTTAGGACATGTGTTACGCATACCACCGAACCATAGCCTTCCTGGACAACACGCAATGTTAGCTGACATAGGATGGATGAGGTTGAAAAAGAGCCAGTGGTGGTCAAACCAAAACATCACTTTATCAGTCAATGAAATCCACAACAGTTAGCTTAAGCTACGTAGGAAGGTATACACTGGCTTCCTGGTTGAGGCCATCAGGATGGTAAGAACCAATGAAGGCTGGAAACAATTAGTAATATGACTCAAAATCATTCTCAATGACTGGCGGAGATGCAGCCACTCTTTGTGACCTATAATGCCCAAAAACACTATATGGATCTTCGATATTACTATTCCTTTGCCTCATATCGCTGTTTACTGTCTCTAGTTTGCATTTCTTTTTACTTTCTTTTCGTGTTTTGTGTGCCACCTAGAGGGAGTGTGGTGACTTGAACTGCTGGACATAGGTGTAAAGTTCTATGTTTATATCAGTCAGTCAGTCATCAAAAAGAAGTTGGTACAGACACTGTCCTTACCCTCCTGGTCATCAAGGTTTTAATGATTCTCAACTTGTTGTGGAAATTTTCTGAATTTTATTTGATATTCTATTTGCTATTACATTCTTATGCTTCTTACTATAATTTATTCATCTTTTGTGAACTCTAATTCCACTGAACTTACTTAACAAATCGATAGTATTTATAAAAAGGCCAATATCGTCAATGACGATTATTCTAGAATATTCTACATATATATATATATATATATATATATATATATATATATATATATATATATATATATATACGTATATAATTGTGGAGTCAGAGGGCGAGGAAATTATCGAAAAGGATATTCTTTGCTCAATTTTTATTTTTGACAGTAGTTAGTAAGGCGAATCTGTCAGCTCGGAAATTCGAAACTGCTTCACCAAGTACCGCAATCAGAGGCTTAGAACTGACCTGCACCCATAGACCTGTAAGGGATACAACACGGATTGTTGACTAAATCCTGTTAGTGAAAAAACTATGGATTACTGGACAGCTCTTTGGCCCTACTCTGGGAATCATCAGTAGTATGCGGCTGCTAGGTTTCGGACCCAAGACCTACAAGTTACAAGCCAAACTCGTACACAATTCAGCCACTGGGATCCGACTCAATGGTCCATATACTATAACTTCCACCAATTCCTGATTTTATTACGACTATCAGCCAATATTGCGGGGAGAGCATTTGCACTCACACTCGACTGGGTGGATCCCACTGGTCACGACTTCTCTCACAAGGACTTACACTCCAGACGACTTTATCCCGCAGCCAGTGACTACTGGTAAACATCAGAGTTTGCTTGTAGGGATTTAATTTGTTTCAAGTCATGACCAGTGGGGTCCGCCTAGTCGAGAGTGAGGACAAATACTCGTCAGAGATGACACCAGTTAATGCTCAGTTATGCTAAAATCACGAACTGGTAGAAGTTAGAATTCATGGATCGGCCATTTAATAGGGTCCAAGTGGCTAAAATGGTCTACGAGCTTGACTTTTAACTTAAGGCGGAAGCCTACTTGAATCACCAGGCTACCTGAATTTCCATCAGGCACAAGGCTTCTTATTTTCTTTAATTCTTATTGTTATAATCACTCAATTATGTCCATGGGTTGTCAAATGTACTCCTCATACACATTTTTAATCGGTTTCCATCAATCTAGTGTTGCTGATTTCTGAAGAAACAAACAACATTACCATAAAGGATTTTTTTTATTCTCCAGATTAGAATAGCATTGAGTCACATGCGATACTGGAAGTGTTGGCTGTTTTACATGAAACTCCTGGAAGAAGAGATTTACTCCAAAAAAATTGTTCATATTGTGTGGACCAATCGTACAGAGTAAAGCTATTATAATTGTATTAATAATAATTATTATTATTAAGGTCCTGGTTTGAAACTGTGGCAATGGGTGTGTACTGCTGATGAGCCCCAAACTAGGACGAAACAGCTGTCTAGTACTCCCCTAACTGGCTTTTAATGCTTGTCTAACTGATATCAATCCATGATGATCAAACTAGTACATCCACAACACTGATCACACCCTGGTGATTAAATCAAAAGAAGGTGATGTGTTTATGATATATGCGGCTTCAATTGATATAAAATATTTGAGCATACATTTTTGACATAAAATTGTTATAGATTAAGTTACTAGAAAAGGCCGTGAACAGAAATAAAACGATAGGCAAGAGTAGAAACACAATTAAAATATTTGTGATTAAATTTCTTTTTTTTTTGATTCGTTTACGTTCCCAGTGGAACATAGGTGTTCAATCATGCTAGAGCTTTAAAGTTTCGGTAGCACTGGTGTTTATTTTTTTTTTTACAGGATGAGGTTGCTAGCCTCATGCCCAAAGTTCCCTCCTCACCAGTCTTATTACTGGTTTAGCGGGGTACGGGGATCAAATCGCGAACCACTTGTGTGTGTGTTTGGCGAGCGTTTTACCGCTGTGCCACCGACTCGATATGTGATTATATTCATTGTCAAATGTGACAAAACAACTTGCAGTTGGTGAACGTCACTTGTAATTCTGTAGCAAAGAACGTTTTACTTGATCGACTTCTGTCGCTTTACAAATAACCCTGACCATGAATTTAAGAACATCATATATCGAATCGATGCTAACTACCCGCGTTTTTTTCTTTGGTTATAGACTTCTAAGGACAGCGGAGGCCTTGGCCATTCATGACTTTAAGCCAGATCTTTGTGTACAAAAGGAAGTACGTACAATCCCGACTTCAGCCTTGGCCGTAGAGCGGTAGACATTTATTTATTTTGTTTATTTAGTTATTCTATGTACCTTTCCCTTATTACTACGATTATTATCATTATTACCATTCTCACTCTGAATTGTTTCCGCTTGTCTCACTTGTCATTCGAAATCCAAAAATTATTAATTTTTATATTTATTTTTACGATATTGAATTCTATCTTATCAAATTTCACACCATGTTATGCAACATTTTTATTCGCCTACTAATCCTATAATTATGTACCCCTTTCCAAAATCTATACACTTTATGTATTATTCTGTGTATGACATTAATTGTTTTGCTACTTGACATTTAACTATGATTATAATCGCAAAAACTTTAATTGAATTCCATACTACTACTATTATTATTATTTCATGTATTCACGCCTTTGACTCGATTCCCTCACCGGATATAATTTCTTGATATAAAAACCATTTATATATATATCCTGTAAAAAATAATCACCATTGCTACAGAAACTTCAAACCGACAGATTGAAGCCCTATGTTCCACTGGGAACGTGGAGAAAGTAAAAAAAAATACATGGATTCGTGTGTCTTGATGGTAAAGACACGATTCAAAACCATCAGAGATATCACAATTAAAGTGTAAGTTTTTACTTTTTTTGAGATATACAACGAGCTGGACGGGGAATCAAATACCGAACTACGTGGGTGGATGACGAGCATTTTAATCCTGATCCGCCGACGCATAGTGTGTGTATGTAAATACTTTTGAATATCTACTAAATATAACAGTGACAGACAATAAAAGTTTAAACCCGGGGATTACTGGACAGCTATTTCATCAGCCTAGTTTGGAACTCCACTTCAACAGTACACACACCTACAGCACGAGGTTCGATCTCAGGATCTTCTGGTCACAAGGCTAGCGAGCTCGTAGACCGTTAAGCCACTGTGACCCGATCCAATGGCCGATCTATGAATTCCAACTTCTGTCAATTCACAAAGTAGCGTGACCACCAGCAATGACTTCAGTGAATATTTGTCCTTACACCCCCCCCAACCTACTGCACCCTACTACTGGTCACTGGTCTTGAGATCGAACCCCGTGGTTTGGTTTGGGTGCGTACTGATGAAGAGTTCCAAACTAGGCCGACGAAACAACCGACTGTTCAGTACTCTCTGACTGGTTTTCTAATGGTTATCTCTCTTCGATATCACCTCATGATGATGAAATCATGTAACTAATCAAATCAAATCAAATCCTTACAACAAACCAATACACCTGAAAAGTTTAAAAAATAGACTTACTTCTGGTGTCAAATAATAGAGTAGATTATCTTCTGTCAGCACAAACCATCGTCTTTTCCAACTTCTAACTCTACCGCCTAGATTTGGAAAAACAACAACAACAAACAAACAAACAAACAGAAAAATAGTTTGATCTAAACATGTACACATAAAAAGCATTCAAGTATTGTAACATTTTGAGTTAGAAATCAGAAGTGATTAAGTCAAGCACCTCTCTCTCTCAGTGTTATCGGTAATGAGCCACGCCCAATTTTATGGGCTCCAGTCTGTGTAACCCACCCTTCGGTTGGAGACCGATTGTCTTAAACCAATACATCACAACTTAACAATCTATTCTGATTATGAACATACACACACACAAAGCATTACTACTTTTTAAATACTCAAGTAAAGGAAGCAAAGCAGATACATATAAATATATATGTACGTGTGTGTGCGTGTGCGTGCGTGTCAGTTAGGGCGCCAAGATACGTCCTTAATTGTTGTTTTTGTTAGTGTGTTACCTAAGAGATAAAGTGCTTTACAAAATAACAAAGTTTATAAAAACTCAATAATATTTAGGGAATGATTTCTTCACATTAAAGTACATATCTAATAGGAAACTTAAAGAATAATAGATTTTAATCCAGTTATGGTATGATCTCATAAATATATACATATACATACATACATGCATACATATATATGCCCTTGGGATCTGAGTGGAAAACAAAGCTTCAAGAGCAAACCTCCACTTCGTCATATCTTCCGCTCCCCTCGTCAACTAGGCCCACGTTTACCCATAATCTCTCATTTCCTCCTCGTCGCACGATCTCCTCCATATCACCCTCGGAGTCATGCCCAATTCGTTGTTCCCCTTTCAGGTTCCACTCGAGAAGTGGTCTGACGCAGTGGAGTGAACGCAATCCAACTCCATTTTCTCCTCCATATCTGTTAAGCAACCGGCTTTTGGTTGGTTTGGTCCACTGCAGAATTTCTTGTTCCTAATTCTTTCTAGCCAGTTGGCCATTTGATCTTCAATATGTAGCCAGTGAAGTGGGCAGTTGTTGGTAAAAGTCTTCAGTAGCGCCTGTTGGAAATGTCTTTTGTGACGCGCAGTCCAGGTTTTTGACCCATATAAACGAACTGAATGACTTCACATTTTTGTGTCGAAAACCCAAATCTTCTTCATTATTCTGACTGAGTGTATACTTCTAAATTGAATTCAGATTGATGAAGAAGTACCTCGCCCTTCGAACTCTGGCTGGTTTGCTTTGACAACTTCATACGTTCCACCTGTAGTTGAAACGATGCCTACTAGATAAGTGAAGAAACTAACCTCTGTCAAATCTCTCCCATTGATGGTGATTGGTGCCAGTTGTTGTTACTGTTACTGTCACCTTCGTCCTCTCTATATCCACCTGGAGTACTGTGCTGACTGCCAGTCTCTTCAGTGAATTTTTTGTTTTTTGCCTGTAAATCTTTGAGTTTGTGTGACATAAATCATCCGCGGAGTACACACTTTCTACTGTCTGTCGCTTTATCGACTAAGCATATTCTCCTGTCTTCTTGCTCCCCATGAACTGTCTAACGCATAATGCAGTCCATCGCAATTTAGAATATCAACGGTCGTAATAGGCAGTCCTGTCTTACTCCTATATGCAATCAGCATCAACAACAAAATTCCGTCGGATTTTCAATACAAACAACGTCAAGTCAGTTCTTCTATACGGATCAGAAACTTGGCGGGTCACAATGAATATTTTCAACAGGCTATTGCAGACCTTTATCAACCAACAACTGTCTTCGGTCTATACTGAAGATCAGATGACCGGGCCGGAAAGAATCACCAACAAGAAACTATGGCGAGGAACAAACAAAACAAGAAACAATCGCCAACCAACAAATATGCAGGAGAAAGTGGAGATGGATTGGACACTACTCGCTGAGGAGGCCACTGGGTGACATCGCGTGTCAGGCCATTGCTCGAGGGGAGCCCAAAAGGGAAGTGGCGAGTGGGACATCAGTGCAAGGGTGACATGGAGGAGATCGTGTGAAAAGGAGTTGAAAGATTATGGACTAACATGGATGCAGGTGAAAAGTACAGCAGAAGACAGAAGCAAGTGGAGACGTGCAGTTGAAGCCCTATGTTCCACTAGGAACCCAAGGGAACAATAATAAGAATAATATGTCTGTCTGCCTGTCTGTTGTCGACATATAACTTTGCACCAATGTGCGCCAGTTCAAGTCGCCACTCTCCCTCCATGTACCCCACACAAAGCCAGACAAGGTAGAAGAAATGCATAATAGAGACACTAAACAGACAAAGGAATAGTAATGACGAAGAATAATATAGTTTCATTGGAAATCATAAGTTATAAGGAGTGGATGCATCTGCGCCAGCCATTGAGGACGACGATTTTAAGCCATATCAGCAATTGTTTCCAGCCATTCGTTTTTACCGTCCTGAGGACTCCAGCCAGTCAGGAAGTCTACACCTCCCTGCATAATTGGGTTAAACTAACTGTTGTGGATTTCATTGACTGATGAGGCCATGTTTTGGTTTGACCACCACTGGCTAGCTCTTTTCCAGCCTGACCCTATGTTAGCTAACATTGCCTGTTGTCGAGGAAGGCGATGACTAGGCATACGTAACACATGTCCTAACTACCTCTTTCAGTCGATGTAATTTCACAGCCTCGTCGATTGATTTCGCCTCCTTACCTAGAACTTGACGCCTAACCTCAATATATATATATATATATATATATATATATATATATATACATATATATACATATATATATATACTCACACTAATTTGAGAAGACAGTAAAAATAGCTATTGTAACTGACTACCAGCACTAGTGCCATTAGGACTCTAATGGAGTGCTCGGACATCGCCAAAGCGAATAAAATACTTAAATGTATCTAGTGAATTCGTGGAAACGGGCTGCAAAGCGGTCTTTATGCACGAGCAAGCCTCTTCTCAAGAGAGTAAACATTATCTCACAGTGAAGAGAAGAAATATCATAACATCTAGGTGAAGTAAAGCGTCTCTGGCCCCTTAAGAATAAAGATGCTCAATTTAAAGTCCACACTATACTATGGAAACAGACCAACAGACAAAAAGATGTAGTGTTATTTACCACCAACTAAGCATTTACATGAGCGTTTACATCTCCTATATGTGGATACCACTTACTGTGTATCAACACAGAAATGTCACATATGAATTTACCACACAAAAGTAAACAAAAGTGGAGGACATACAAGATTCAAAAGAACTCCAATGAGCAAAAATATGTGGGGGAAAGAAAGAATATTAAAATGGAAAAAACATGTTTATTTAATGGAAAACGGGAGACCATGTATAGAGCAAATGCATCCCCATCATCACTGGGAATGATTTTAGGGCATATAATCACCGAAAGCCTCATCAAGCCAATGATTCCTACTATTTCGAAGATCCTAACTAGTCACGAAGCCTACACCTCCCTATGTGTCTGGCTGGCTGGTTTCAACTTACTGTTATGGATTTCATTGACTGATGAAAACATGTTTTGGTTTAACCACCCTTAGCTCTCATCCTATGTCAGACAGCTAACAGTGCCTGTCAAGGAAGGCACTGAATGACTGACCATCTCAATCGGCGTAACTTCGCGACCTCATTGATTGATTTCCCATCCTTACCTAACACTCAATGCCTCACCCCAATATTACTCACCTTATTATACCGCCTAACACAGCACCTCCGATTAAGGACAGATAGTCTTCTCTTCCATTTCACTTTCAGTGACCAGGTTTCACTGACAGTGATAAAGGTGGGACAGGGCAAACTGCTGAGCAGTACACAGGTGTTTTAGTCGATAGCCAGAGATGGCGTAAGTTGGAGTATGCAAAACGAGCCTTCTGTATCCATACTGAGATTTCGTCAGTGATGCAACTTCTCAGATAAGTGAAGTGGTCAAACGTGCTCCATCAACCCCACTTCACTTTCTATTTCTAAGCTAGGAGTCAATGTAGTCCACTCCAGTATTGTAACATCATCTTACATTTGGCGAGTGAGAATTGCATGCCAAACATTCGAAGATTGCTGCTCTTCAAAGTGTTCAGAAGACTCTGCTCTATTTTTTTCAGCGTCTTCACCTAGGACGATTGACTATATCATCTGCATATTCTAAGTTAACGAGACTATTATTCCCTGGTTGTAACAGCAAGTCAATCCCTGAGTCGCTGAAGTCACGTCAGCAGTTACGGTTAGTTCCATTAGTACATCAATAATGAAATTGAATAGAAATAGGGATAATAAAGGATAAATAATAATAACAATAATACTTATCTGATAATCACTAATTTCTGCAATATTATTCCTGCTAAAATATTAATTTATTTATAACTAGTATTATCAACTAACTTAGTATTCCTCTCCATCTGTTATCGTATATAAATATCATTCGCTTGCTGCTATTATTATATAATGGCCTTTATCATAAATTTATCTTATGCGCATATCACAATTAAGTGACCACCACTACCACTACTATTTCTACTAGTCCTTTTGTGATTCCACCCCCCACCTTTTTATATATCTAAGATCAACTCCTGCTCTTCTCGCCTCAAAAGAGAGAGAAAAATATTTCTGTTCATCTCCCAAAAAAACAACAGAAAATCGAACAAATTTCTTGTGAACAGGATGTACTTTTAGACAGAAATTGAAATACTGATTTTCTACGCCTGAAGAGGAGAAAAACAATGAACAGAAGGCAGACAAACGACAACTACTCAGAAGGCACATAGAACTAGATACCATGATAAATCTACAGGTCTATCTGTCTGTCTATCTATTTTCGACATAGAACTTTGCACCAATGTGCAACAGTTCAAGTCGCCACACTCCCTCCATGTAGCACACAAAGCCAGACAAGAAGGTAGAAGAAATGCACAATAGAGACACTAAACAGAGGTGTGAGACAAAAGAATAGTAATAACGAAGGACGATATAATTTCATTTGAAAACATAAGTCACAAGAAGTAGATGCATCTGCGTCAGCCATTGAGAAGGATGAGTTTGAGCCATATCACCAAATATTTCCAGCCCACATTGGTTTTTACCGTCCCGAGGACCCCAACCAGCCAGGAAGTCTCCACCTTCCTATGATCAAAGACAGCTAATCAATCAACTTCCATAGTGTGGACAGCCGGGAAGTAACAACCACCCACACACTTCCAAAAGCACACGAAGCCTTCCTGAAATCTAAAGGTTACATGAATTTCTTCTGAAAGGCTCTATCGTCTTGGTTTAGGACCGCTTCTCAGTATGTACCCACCGGCAAAGTTCAAACCAAAGACCTTCCCGGTTACAAGGAAAGCTAGTAGACCATTGACAGCTGTTGGCCAGCCAGCCAGCTCATGAATTCCAACTTCTACCAATTCATGATTTTAGCGCAACTGACATCAGCGACCGGGTTAACCCCAATGGTCACGACTTTTCACTGAAACTACTCCAGACAGTTTTGTGCTGGAGCAAATCAGTTGACCGGCAAGCCTCAGATTAAATCTCAATACAACACGTAACAAAGGGCTTTAAAATAAAGCTAATAATCAATAACTCACCGAGTTTCCATAACCAGCCTTTATGAATGGCATTATTCTGATTGGTACCATATACAGATAGATCATCAGAAACAGCACGAAGTGGTTCTGTTTTAATAGCATGATAAATTTTCTGTTCAAAAAAGTAAATAAATAAGATAAAAAATTTGCATATTTAAACAACCATTATATTTGGCGCCATATTTAACTACATAGATCATAGTAATTTGCATTTTTTGAGTTGGGTGAAAACATTCTTATGAGCACATAAATTCAACATGTGCTAAGACCAGTTATGCGATTAGATACTTGGGAAAGAACTTGATGAGCCTACCATTTGCTCTCATCCTCTCACAAAGAACATTACAAGCAATCGAAAAGTCACTACACTCAGGTAGCCACGTATGTGAGTTGTGAAATTCTAAAGATGAAATTTTTAAATCATTTATGGAAATCCTGGAGCACAAGTTAGTCATGGCCACGCCTTTTGTGATCCCCCAATATCTAATAAACCCTCCTTTTTGCACTTCTGTGTAAAGTTTCATGCTGAAGATCAGTTAATCATTTAAGCTAAATGTGGTTTTATATTTCCATCGATTCTCATCACGGAAGATCATATTACTGAGCTCCTCTAGGTCGGGTCACAGTGATCGTGTTAGGGCCGATGATACTTCCATAACAATTTGTCTATTGAATATTTACCACATAGTGGAACTAGAGGAGCTCAAAATCCTAATAAAGTCTATATTAATTGACCCTAACAGAATAAGGAATTTAAAGAAACGGCTCAGCTTTAGCATTACATGCAGTTACATACAACCATACACAATAGAATGGGACAGGGTAATAGTATTAAAATCTAATGTAACAGGGTGGAGGGAGACATCGATAAATGAAACTTAGGTTTAGCGAATCAACACTGTAAAGACATGCGCAACAGGAGTGATTCAACACCTTTTTTGACCTAAAAGCGGCATTCGATTCTGTCGACGGAGAGGTACTCTGGCGATACTTGACTGTTAAGGGAATGCCGAGAAAATACATTGTACTGATCAAGACACTCTAGTCGAACTCATGCAGCCAGGTGAGGGCCTACGGCGAGTTGTCATCTGAAATGATAACAACCAGTATAGTGGTGTCGCAAGGGATACCTACTATCCCCATTTCTATTCAATTTCATTACAGACGTACTAATGGAATTGACCCTGAGTGACTTCTGCGACTCAGAGATTGGCTTGTTACAACCAGGGAATAATCCCGTTGACTTAGAATATACAGATCATATAGTCTTCCAACCCAGATGAAAACGCTGACAAAAGAAGAGTCTTCTGAACACCCTGAGCTGCAATCTACCAATGTTTGGTATGCGATTCGCTCCCGCCAAATGTAAGATGATGTAACAGGAGAGGATTAAACTGGCTCCTACTGGTATAGCGTGTCCACCGCTTCACTTATTATCAGCCAGTGCTGGTGGGTCGATCACTGAAGAAATTTCAGCTCGAATACAAAAAGCTTGGTTCGCATATGCCAGTTTACGCCATCACTAGCTTAGTTGACGGGATATTCAGCTGGCTGTCGACCAAATGGCATATGTACTGCTCAGCAGGCTACTCTGTTCTCCTTTATGGCTGTGAACGGGACATGGTCGTTGAAAGTAGAAGGCATGAAAAACCTGGATAGCTGTCTTTGATCATAGGTGTCTGGATTCTATCTCCTGTGTTAGCTGGTATAATTGGCTGAGTAATATTGAGGTGAAGCATCGGTTGAGTGCTAGGTAGGTGGAAGGGGACATCAATAGACGAGGTGGATGTGAAATTACATCCAGTGAGAGAGGTGGTTAGGACATGTGTTACGTACGCCTAGCCATCGCCTTCCTCGACAACAGGGAATTCTAGCTGACATAGGGTCAGGCTAGAAGAAAGCTAATGGTGGGTGGTGAAACCAAAACATTGCTTCATCAGTCAATGAAATACACAACAGTTAGTTTAAGCCATGTAGGAAGGTGAAGACTTCCTGACTGGTTGGGGTCCTCGGGATAGTATGAACCAATGAAGGCTGGAGACAATTGGTGATATGGCTCAAACTCATCGTTCTCAATGGCTGGTGCAAATGCATCCACCCCTTGTGACTTATAATACCCAATAAAACTATATTGTTCTTTGATATTACTATTCTTTTTGCCTCATATCTCTGTTTACTGTCCCTATTATGACTTTCTTCTACTTTCTTGTGTTGCTTTGCGTGCTACATGGAGGCAGTGTGGCGACTTGAACTGCTGCACATCGGTGCAAAGTTCTATGTCGAAAACAGACAGACGGGCAGAGATTCAACACCTCTCCACCCAGACATCTGTGGAATTCCACTTCTGTCATGATCACACTGGAAAGAATGAGAGCTATAAAATTCGAGCTTTGAAGCTGCATAGTTACAATAATTTGATATGATTATGAACAACAAACTGTATTCGATACGTCATACAGTGGACAGAGCTGTTTCATTCTTAGTAATGTATCCAAAAGACATATTAATATGGAATTACATAGTTCTACGGTGCCAAGTCGCCGAGGCTGGAGAGGGAGGAGAGGACTCGAAGTCGTGGTCCACTGGGTGTAAGACAAGTGCTTAAGCCAACGAGGTCCTAAGTTGAACAAATGGTAAAGCTAATTCAAGAGTGAGTACTCCTTGACTTAATTCTAATTATTTCATAGATAATACAATAGTCTCATACACAGTAGACATTAAACTTGTGACTTCTCATATGTCTAGCTGTAGCATTCAGCTTCTAAATTTAATTGTCTGTTTTCGACATAGAACTTTCCACAAATGTGCGGAAGTTCAAGTCACCACACTCCGTGTAGCACGCGAAGCAAGAGAAGAAAGTACAAGAAAAGCATAATAGAGACAGTGTCTGTCTGTCTGGATTCAACATAGAACTTGGCACCGAAGTGCACCAGTTCGAGTTGCCACCTTCCAAATAGCACACAGAGGTAGACAAGAAGATGAGTGAAGAGAATCAATACAGTCTGACAAGTATAAGAGTGAAACAGAATGGGTTATGGTAGAAAGGAATATGAAAGATTACAGAGACTGAATACATCTGCGCTGGACATTGACAGCGATTTTGAGCCATGTCACCTTTTGTCTCCAGCCATTGATTCCTAGAGTCCCGAGGGCCCCAACCCGGACTGAAGTCTGCATCTCCCTACCTACCTGACTCAGTTTAACTGTCAAGGATTTCATGGATTGATGAAGCCATGTTTTTGTTTGGCCACCACTTACTCTTTTCCAACCTGCACCTATATCAGCTAGCAGTGCCCGTCGGGGGAGGCGGTGGTTAGGCATGCGCAGCACGTGACCTAGCCATCTTAGTCTATGTAACTTTATAGCCTCGTCTATTGATTTTCCCTCTTTGCCCAACAATCTACGCCTAACGTCAACAGTACTTACCTTGTGAAACCACCTAACGTGAGACAGAGATCGCAGAGATTGTGATGATATGCATTAATTGAACCAAATCAAAACCAGTTAAGGTTCAGCATGCAAAGTATCCCGTGTTGTCAGCACAAGGGAAGAACGTGGACCAGCCATACTAGAGGTGTGAGTTCGATTCTCGGCCGACGGACATCTAAATGAACCCTAAATGTACAAGGCAGAAGAAAGCCCGGAAGAAAGCGGAAAGGTTTGGCGTGAGGGCGGAAACCCCAGTTCGTGCAAAAACAGCACTCCTACTAAAACTTCAAATCCTAAAGCTGTATATGCCAATAAGAACGCAAAAAAACCGCCGGTCGACAGCTGCATCTCTACGCCACCTCTCTCCTTTTTACGTGTTTTTGTCCGCCAATACGTCAAAGACAAGAGATTCCGCTGTTGGCAGCTTCAATATGCATTGGTTACAGGATTTCATCATGGGCTGATATTAGTTACAGAACCACTGGAAAACCTAAGAATACTGGACAGCTGTTTCGTCAGCCTAGTCTGGGACTCTTCATCAGTACGCACCCACCGGGATTCGAACCAAGGACCTTCTGGTTACAAGGCGAGCTCGTATACCACTAAGCTCATGATGAAATCCTGTGACCAATCAAATCCCTACAAACAAACATTTGAATTTCAATATGCATTAACTACCAGGACCACAGAGCCAACAGGACATTGTCTACACACGCCCTGAAGAATACCACAAACAGCATTAGTGTCAAAAGGAGAAGGCAGAACAGTCAACAGCTCAATTCTGGAGCATATTACTATTATTATTAGTTCTGGTTATGCAGTAACATCATCACAAACTTTATTCAGAGTCATAATCTGAAGTACGACCAAGCCATTCACGAAAGGATTTTGCCTACATCTTGTTGATATAGCCAAAGCCTTAGCAATCCACAAGGAGAAACCTGAACAACTTTGTGTTCAGAAACATTTCATCCAGCCTCTTTTACTACTACCGTGATCTTAGTGTCAATTCAAATTTTTGCTTTCCTGAACAGTTAGTTGTGTGATAAACTCTAACGTTGTTCACTTTACTGTCTCATTTTTGAAATCCTTTATCAAGTCCTTGTTCACTTGTTTTCCCCAACAAATTATTTCCAATTGATTATTCATCACTTAACTGATTAGCTCTCAACTCTCTCTTTCTCCCTCTCGATTACGTAAGATCCCTCACAATTTTCCAGACATTCTTATTAAGTTTGACCACAGATTAATATCAGTTGGCAAAACCTGGAGAGCTGTTTCAGTCCTAGTTTAAAACTCTTCAACAGAACGCACCCACCGGACACCGATCCCAGACAAGCTGGCACACAATTCAGTCAATGGGACTCTATTCAATGGATCCGTCAATTCCAACTTCTATTTCCACCAATGGCTAATGGATGAAGTCGCCTGGAGTAGTTCCATAGAAAAAAAAAGTCATGACCGATGGGGGTGCATCAGACTGTCCGATGAAACTGGCTAGTGTCACACACTATATATATCACAAATTGGTAGAAATAGGAACCCAGGGGCCATCAAATCAGTTCCCAGTGGCGGGATAGTCTAACCAGAGGGTCATGCCTAAAGGTCCCAAGCTAGGACGAAACAGTTGTCCAGTACTCGTTGCTGGCTTTCAATGGTTCTGTAACTGAAATCAATCCACCATCAAAGATGAAGTTATTAAAAGAACAGAAGTATAACTGAAGTGTGTACATGAAGGTTAGTTGTTTTAACAAGCAACATTAAAATCTATTAACCTTGTGATTACATGTAGCCAGAGAAGATAAATACTGCACGCCTATAATGAATGAGTCACACCAATTATACCACTATCTTATTCAATTTCAAAATAGAATAAATCAATCTGTCCGCCATATCAACACTTGCACACGCACACACACACACACACACACAGACACACATGCATCCATGCACATGTACAAACATATGTAAAAATGCAAATATTTGCACATTTGTGCCAAAAAATAAAACAGACATTTAGATGACGTCGAAATTACACTACTGGGCTATGAATGTTGTGTTACCATGAATTTCTTGTGTACAACATGTGTTCCAGCAGAAACAGCTTTAAAAAATCATCATAGTGATGATATAACTGTCAACAGCTAGAGAATGTATTATTTTTGTAGTTAGATAATTGGAGACAGTCAGGATACCCTCCCTAGGTTTCCGTGTTTGTTGGTACTCGTCAGTAAGTGAGACATATCTACAATATTGAAGGAGAACTCCTTTCCCTTCATCAAGTGCTCAAGTCCGAGATGAGACTCGATTCCGAATGTTATAGGAGGGAAATGAGTACCTTCACTGACTAACTGGCTGACAGGCTTCAACAGAGAACTTTGCACAGATGTGCAGCAGTTCGAGTCGCTACACTCCATGTAGCACACAAAGTATGAGAAGAGAGTAATACAGAGATTCAAAAGAGAGAGGGATAATAAACAGAAATATGAGGCAAAAAGAATAGTAACATGGAAGAACGATATAGTTTTATTGGGAAGTATAGTCACAAGGAGTGGATGCATCTGCCAGCCAGTGAGAACGATTTTGAGCCAGATCATCAATTGTCTCCAGTTATTGCTGTTTACCGTCCCGAGGACTTCAACCTGGAAGTCTACACTTTCCTACGTGGCTTTAACTGTTGTGGATTTATTGACTAGTGCCATCTTTGGGTTTGACCACCAACTCTTTTCTATCTTAGCTAACATTGGCCGCCGAGGAAGGCGATGACTAGGCATACGAAACGCATGTCCAAACTACCTCAGTCGATGTAGCTTCACAACCTTGTCGATTGATTACTCCTCCTTACCTAGCACTCGACCGATGCTTAGCCTCAACATTATATTACTCACTCTATTATACCACCTAACAAGGGAGACAGAACGCAGGCAACTATGATCAAAGAAAGCTAGCCAAGCTTTCCATGTCTTCCACTCTCAATGGCCATGTCTCACAGCCATAGAGGAGGATGGGGCAGACTGCTGAGCAGTAAACACGCTCTGTGGTCGATAACCAGCCGGATATCACGTCTACGCCAGAGATGGCGTAAATTGGCATATGCGAAACTAGCCTTCTGTATCCATGCTGAGATTTCGTCAGCTATCGATCAACCCGTTTGAGACTGGCTGATGAAACTTCCCAAATAAGTGAATTAATCAACGCGCTCTACCACTTCACTCCTTATCTAAGTTCCTTCAAGGTTCCAAATACGTCTTGCTAACTGGTGACTGTCATCAAACACAAAACCCAAGGGTCTAGGGATGGGTTCCCGCCAATTACCTCCAAACATATAACATTATTCACAATTTTTTACACATTGTTATTACATATACACTTTGATTCACTTTGTTACTAACTGTAAACAAGAGCAAACAATTCAACAAAGTCTCTTTTCGGTGAATTCATTCACTTAGCTGTTTTAATCACAATTACGTCAACAAGATGTTTCAAAATATGTGGTGAATAATCAAACTGTAACTATAGGGGGAAGGGTGAAGATCAGTAAGTCTTGACTAAGGTTAGGTAATATGAAAAATACCCAGAAAAATAGGATGTTAATAAAAGAGCGTGGAGAGACATGGAGACACACGGCATGCGTAACTAACAATTCTCTTGCTCCTCGTGGAGTGGTTTATATGGGTCGTCCAATGCATGTATTACCTAGGAGAGTCAAAGAACATTATCCCACTAGGCTACGAAAACGCAACAGTGATGAATCAATAAAGAGTGCTGTATAATTGAATATAGATATATTCAACACTGGTCACTCACTCAACACTCACTCGACACTTCACACTGCATATATCAATTTGAGTGTTTTTGGAAGCAAATACATAGGTCGTACACAGAGGCGATTGTCTACTCGAATTATGGAGCATTTGCCAAAATGGTTGAAAACAGCTGAATGCAAAGTGCCGAAATCCTCAATAACAAAACATCTTGTGGACTATGGACATGATATCGACGCGGTCAAGTCATTCAC
This sequence comes from Trichobilharzia regenti, assembly GCA_944472135.2. Classification (NCBI taxonomy): domain Eukaryota; kingdom Metazoa; phylum Platyhelminthes; class Trematoda; order Strigeidida; family Schistosomatidae; genus Trichobilharzia; species Trichobilharzia regenti. The sequence continues at coordinate 6,363,715 of OX235266.1, forward strand.
CATTTTCAGCAGACAAAGAAACAAGAAGATGCTTGCAATTCCAGAGGAGGCTTGTGCAATTCGAATTTATAAACCAGGTCTGTGTACAAAAAGGGTAGTCGTGATTCTGAATCTAACATGGTAATACGTTTTACTTATTATTATTATCATCATTACTATTACTATTCTTGATTCATTTAAAACTATGTTTCATTAGCAAGATTATCTTAACTCACTTCAACACTATTATTATTATTATTGTTATTATAACTAATACTATTGATATTACTCTGTTTGCAATTCTTGTTATGTTCTCTAATGACTAATTGTTTATCTAAGTGATGTAATTGAAGCGTAATGCAATATACCTTAATTTTGATCTCTCATACTCTCTCTCCCCCTATCTATTTAAACATTCGTACGTGTCTTTCTGCATGACTAATTCAGTGTAGTTTGTTTACTTATCAGTCTTATATCTCCAAATGTAATTTCAAAAGTATATATATCCATGTATGTAGAGTATTCAGCTGACGAGTTCTATCGAAATTTGATGAATTCATTAAATCCTGCTTTATTGCTTGTTTAACACTCAATATGTGTAAGGATAATTCAATCAAAATCATCTACAAAGGCGAAAGAAGCCTACCGAAAACGTTAAGCTTCCGTATACCTTGCAATGCTGAGTGGGGCTTTAGAGATTCGGATGGAAAACCCTGATTTATGTATACGCAGAAGAAACTTCTCCAATCTCGCCTTCTACCTTGGGTACATTTCTAAGTTCATCGATTTTGAGCATTTTTTGGTATGACATTTAGGTACATCCAGCTGGCGAGTCCCAAATGAAACCAAATGCGCATCCTGGATTCCACTGCTAGTCACCATCCACCGGTTAAATTCTAATTACATGTCCAGACATCATCGAAGCATCTGCACAAGAAGACGACAGACATGTCAACCTGAGACCTAGCACTTCGGTCCAATCGATCGACGGGAAAATCTAAAATTCAATTAAATAACCCTTTATTTACTCCTTCCACCTATTAACATAATTTGTTTTGGACACTTGTCTCCATGCTCTTTCATTAAGACCCTGTTTACTCTGGATGTCGTTCACACTATGTAACCTTAGTCAAGAAATGCCAATCTTCACCAACACCCGGAGGTACAATTTGATTATTTGTCAAGATTTCTAAGATATTTTGATGACGTCATTGCGATTAAACAGCTAAGTGAATGAATTTTCCGAGAAAAAGACTATTCGCTGAACTGTTCATGCGTATACTCATGTCTAGATTGGTATTTTTCGGTAAGTGAAGATAACCTCTGATCTTCATGTTGCCATATAACACTGTACATATATAAAACACCTCTAACCTAAATGACTAACAACCATACAGCTTTGGAAGGAAGGTGACCTCTTCGCAGACTTATGTGTTTCTAATCATATGCAAAGAAATCTTATGATAAAACAAAAATCGAAAGTGATCAATTATGCGGGAAATCAATAAATACTCAGAGCAAGAGTACAAAAATTGAACTTATGAACAATTAAAGTACAAAAAATATGTAATATGATAACAGATTGTAAAGTTTAGCTTTAATTTTTCAAAAATAGAAATAACGAAGAAATGACGACAACAACGAGAATTCTGTTGTAACAATTTTGTGTGATTATCAAGTGTTGATGTGTGCTGGACAGCTTTTTCGTCCTAGTTTGGGACCCTTCATCAACACGCACTCACAGTAGGTGGGGTTCGAACCCAGTAGTCCGCTCCGTTCTCCTTTATGGCTGTAAGTGAGACCTGGCCATTGATAGTGGAAGTATCGAAAGCCAGTTATCCCTGATCATACGGGTCTGCGTTCTATCTCTGGTGTGAAATGGGATAATACAGTAAGCAATATTGAGGTGAAGCATCGGTCGAGTTCTAGGTAGGTAAGAAGGGGAAATCAACAGACGAGGCTGTGGTGTTACACCGATTGAGATGGTTAGGACATGTATTACGCATGCCTAGCCATCGCCGTCCCCGACGGTCAATGTTCGATGCTGACATAGGATGGATCAAGTTGGAAAAGAGCGAGTATGTGGTGGTCAGAGTAAAACATGGCTTCATCAGTCAATGAAATCCACAACAGTTAGTTTAACCCAATTATGTAGAAAGGTGTAGACTTCCTGACTGGCTGGGGTCCTCAGGACGGTAAACACAAATGGCTGAAGACAATCGATAATATGGCTCAAAATTGTTCTCAATGACTGACGCAGATGCATCCACTCCTTGTGAAACTATATTGTTCTTCTTCATTACTATTCCTTTGTCTCATGTCCCTGTTTACTATCTCTATTTTGCGTTTCTTTTTTACTTTCTTCTTCTTCTCTGACTTTGTTTGCTGAGTGAAGTGTGGTGACTCGAACTGCTGCATATCAGTGCAAAGTTCTACGCTGAAACCAGTCAGTCAGTCAGTCAGATTCGAACCCAAGATCTTCTACGAGCTCGCCTTGTAATCAAAAGGTCGTGGGTTCGGACCCCGCGTTGTGGGTGCGTACTGTTGAAGAGTCCAAAATAGCTGTTCAGGACTCTCCCAGCTCATTTTCAAATGGTTCTCTAACCGATATCAGTTCGGGATTCCTCTTGTAACTCTGTGTACCACAAAAAACCCCAGACTAACAATCAAAAAGAAGGGCAAAACGGAAAAAGAGGCGAAAAGCTTACACGAACAAGATCTTCAGATAAATTGGTCTCTTCATCAAATTCCATCATTGTGCGTACAAATGTCTTTTCTTCGGCTAAACCAAGACTATGACTTTTTGCATTAGTATTATGCAGTGTTGTGTTCAGTAGGATAACAGCATAGGACAATACATACGCCTCGTCTACAAATAATTAGAAATAAGCGCTATATATTACAAACAATACCATAAAATCTTTATTTGAACACAGGAAAAACAACAAATTGAGCGAAAATATATATATATATTCCTTTTCACAATTAGTGAGATTTGCTTTTACGAGTTGATGATCACGGATTGATATCAGTTAGAGAACTATCGCAAACCAGCCAGAGGGAGTAATGGACAGTCAGCTGTTTCATCCTTGTTTGCAGTACGCACCCACACTATGCGTGGTTCGAACCCTGGACTTTCTGGTTTACCAGGTAAGCTAGCTCGCATAACATTCACCCACCGGGACCCGACTCTTAAATGACCAGCCTATGAATTCTAACTTCTACCAATTCGCGATGTATTTAGTGCGAGCACCAACCAATGTTATCGGTGGGACATCCATCCTCACACACTTGACTGGATGGATCTCACTGGTTCGAACCCTGACAGTGGGTGCATACTGCCGGTGATTCCCAAACTAGGATGAAACAACTGACTGTCCAGTACTCCCTGACTGGTTTTCAATGGTTCTCTAACTGATATCCATCCGTGGTCAAACTCATAGAAACAAATCTAATCCTTACAAACCAACTATTGAAAATCAGTGAGAGTGCATCAAAACCTTTAAGAAAAGCCTTCAAAATTACTTTTAACGTGGATAAGTTATGCCTGTTTATTCGACAAGCTAACCAATACACAGTTCAAAAAATAAACATAAGCTGTCTGATTTCGCCCTATACCGTAAGCACATTTACCAGTTGAACTGTTCCAGTGGAGCTAGTTACATAGGACATGCGACTGATATCTTTATGTAATCCACTCGTCCATTCTTCTTAATCGCCATTATCTTACAAATTATTGAATGTGCAATAAAACTGTTGTAAACCCTTGCAAATCAACTGCATCTAGAATCCCACAATTATTTGCACCCTTTCTAACTAACCATATGATTGGCATAATTTTGATATGAAGCTAAATATATACTACTATTATTTCGAGTGAAACTTGGAGCTTCAACAGCATTCTTCTATCCCTCTAGGTTCTCTGAAGTCCTTTTTTTAGCTAGTGCTACGAATTTCACCTTTTCACACGATCTTCTACATATCACTCTCGAACCTAAACCCAACTCGTCGTTTTGCATCGATTTTCACTTGACAGCCTGTAGCGCGACATCACCAGACAGTCTCCTTAGCGTATATCCAATCCATCTCCATTCTCTTCGACATATTTTTTGGGTAATCAGTTATTGATTGGTTCGTTCTCTGAGTCTGTTTTTGCACTTCCTCCTCGATCGGCCATCTGATCTTCGATATGGAGCCGGGAAGGAGGAGGAAACTGTTGATAAAAGTGTGCAGTAGCCTGTTTGATGACACGCCAAGTATATGAACCGTACAGAAGCACTGAATGATGAATTGACATTAGTATTGCGAACCCGAGGCTCGTTCTTTACACTGAGTGCAGTCGATTTCCAGACTGACTATAGATTAATGGTCTCAGAGTTATCTTTAAGATCCCAGCCTTGACATCCTCCTGTAGTTCAAACATTGCCGCCTAGTTAGGTAAAAGGCATGACTTCTTTCAAATTTATCCCGTGGATAGTGATCAGTGCTTGTTTTTGTTGTCGATTAAGTATCTTCATCACCACCTACTGCGTTCCCTTGAAGTCCTGTCTCTTCTACCAACTTGTTGGTTTTCGTCCCTACATATTCGAGTTTATGTGATATTATGTATAAATCGTTAGTGAAGTTCACCTCTTCTAGGGTCTTCTTGTCGGACCAACTTATGCCTGTCTTTTCGCTCCCCACGGTGTGTCGTATGATCCAGTCCACCACAGTTAGTCATCGCCTTCCTCGAGGGGCAATGTTAGCTGACATAGGATGGATCAGGCTGGAAAAGAGCTAGCGGCGGTCTAACCAAAACATGGTACCATTCAATCAAATCCACAACAGTTAGTCTAAGCTACGTAGGAAGGTGTAGACTTCCTAACGAGTTAGGGTCCTCGGGACGGTAAAAACCAATGAAGGCTGGAGACAATTGGTGATATGGCTAACTCAAAATCATTCTCAATGGTTGGCGCAGATGCATCCACTCCTTGTGACTTATATTTTCCAACGAAACTATATTGATCTTCGTTATTACTATTCCTTTGTCTCACACCTCTGTTTACTGTCTCTATTATGCATTTCTTCTACTTTCTTCTCTTGCTTTGTGTGCTACATGGGGTGTGGCGACTTGAACTGCTGCCCATATGTGCAAAGTTCTATGTTGTAAACAGACAAACAGACAGTTAGCAATATCATCAGTGATAGCAAACAGCCAGCCAGCTCTTGTCTTACTCTTGTCTGCATTTCAAAGATATCGCTAAGATTTCCGTTGAGAATCACTTGACATGTGCTGCCCTCAAATAGCTGTTGAATAAGTTGGTAGACCTTGAGAAAGTGTAGTGTTGAATTATATAGAGAACTGTTGATAACATAAACTTATTAAAAAAAAATACAAACACAGAAAAAAACCCAGTAAAAACTAACTTACGTGGTGAATTGAAAACTGTAGGATTCTGTTCTACATAACGTTCCGAAAAACTTGTCAAAATACGATCAATTTTTTGACTTTCACCTGGTAATTGAAAACTAAGCAAGAATTGTCTAAGAGAAAAATGAGAGGGGAAAAAAGGGAAACAGAAAATAACTGCATGCATAAACTAATGGCGGCAGTGATTTTCACTGCCTGACTGACTATATAAGGAAAGATTGTTGTGACTACAATGAGAATGTAAATGCCAGTTTCGGACTCACCGCCAGGGTTCGAACCCACAACTTTCTGGTTACAAGTTAAGCCTGTAGACCATTCACAGCCAACAAAAACGGTGGCTTGCTCAGCCTGCTAATAAGCCCAGTGGTAAGGATGGAAGGTTGGGCTGATGTGAAAGCAGCAACCGCACTGCTAGTAGAACTTTAAAGCTTCAGATTAAAGCTCTATGTTCCCTTGGGAACGAAGGGGAATGTTTTTTTTTTATTCGTTTACGTTTCCAGTAAAACATAGGTCTTCAATCTGTAGGCTTGAAGTTTCTGTAGTAATGGTGATTATTTCTTAGAGGATGGGGTTGCCAGCCTCATGCCCAACCTTCCCTCTTTACCAGTATTACTACTTACTGGCTTAGCGAGGTAAAGAAGTGAATCGGCCTAGGAGCGAACCTCGGACCACCTGCATGGTCGGCGAGCACTCTACCACTGTGCCACCGACGTACGAAGGGGAATACGATAAAAATAAATACTTACTTACTTACTTACTGGCGTGTGTCAGGTATTTCACAAGGGAAAACTCAACGAGGAGTTTGAAGTGAAGACACGAATAAGATAAGTCTGCCTGTTATTACCGACAGTATTCCTAAGTGTGGTGGACTATATTATGCAACGGACAGTCTTTGGATATGAGATGACAGGAATACGCTTGACCACCGATAAGAAGACTCCAAGAAGATCTGGACTTGACGGATGATTTATGTCTAACGTCACACAATCTCGGAGATTTAAATACGAAAATAGTTGGCAGAAGAAGCAGGAAAGACAGGACTTCAAGTGAACATAGAAAAGACGCCAGTGATGAAGATACTCACGTACCAACAAGACCAATCAGCACCAATCACTATCAACAGGAGAGATACAACAGAGGTTAATTACTTCACTTTTCTATACAGCATCGTTTCAAATACAGGCGGAATGGATGAAGATGCACCATCCGAAAAACAAGGCAGACCTTCATCTCCCTGAAATCAGTGTGGAAACCTGTTCCACTCAGCCAGCATAAAGAATAAGATTCGAACTTTCAACACCAATGTTATGTCAGTCAGTTCTCCTTTATGAGTTATAAAATTGGTGGGTGCGGAATATGTAGGAGGATTTTCAATAGGCTGCGAAGGTTTTATCAACAGCCGTCTCCTTCGCTGGCTCTATACTGAAGATCGGATAGCCTGGCAGAAAGAATTAGCAATCAGAACCTCTGGGAAAGAACCAACCAAGAACCCATTGTTCAACAAATACGCAGAAGAGAATGGAGATGGATTGAGAACACGCCTATGAGGAGACAACGTCGAATGACATCACACGTCAGTCCATAGCTCAAGCGGAACCCACATGGAGAACGACGAGTTGAGTGTGGGTCCGAAGGTGACATGGAGGAGATCGTGTCAAGAGGGGGAAGATGAAACACTACGAGCAATCGTAGGGCCAGTCAAAGAGGACCGCAGAAAATACGACAAAGTGGAGATGTGCTATTGAAGCCCTATGTTCCATTTGGAACCCAATGCAACAATAATAATAATACACTTATAATAATATCTCCTCTAAAGTGGTAATGAACGTTAAAATTTATTTAAATAGTTAATATCCTGGGAAGAACAAACAAGAATTAATTGAAATGTAGCTCTAAGTGATATCTAAGGGAAGTATTATATTCACCTTCCAAGAGAGTAAACATAGATGAAAACTGATTTTTATTTTATTTCTTTTTTTATATTTTTTATTACAGCTTGATTCCACACCGCATTTTTGGTACAAGTATGAAATTTTCAGCATGTGATATCGGTAGCCCAAATTTTGCAGGCCGACCATAGATATCAGATGTGCGTTGGCAGAGAGTCGAACCTCGGACCATGTGTGCATGGTCGGCGAGAGTCCTAACCACTGTGCCACCGACGCACAATGAAAAAACCCTCTTTAGCTCCTGTCAACAGAGATATTTATACCAAGGTCGGAAAAACAAATGGAAGGTAGGTTCATAAGTTGTACACTTAGTACTCGGCGTTATGCAGATGCATACACTGCCGGTGACAATAATAAATCAATTTTGATTGGACACTAGGTAGTAATTAGTGTAATGTGTCTAGTCCTCTGTTTGGTGCAGACTGAATTCTAGCGACTTGCCCTATTCCGGTAGGTAGTTACCTGGCGTTCTAGTGAGAAGTCGTGACCAGTAGGGTGCAGCAGGTCGAGTGTGAGGAAAAATACTCGCCGGAGACATTGGCTGGGGTCGCGCTACGTCGCGAATTAGCAGAAGTTAGAATTCGTGGGTCATTTGATCGGGTCTCAGTGGCTTAATGGTATACGAGCTCGCCTTGTAACCAGAAGGTCCTGGGTTCGAACCCCGCTGGGTGGGTACTGATGAAGAGTCCCAAACTAGGACGAAACAGCTGTCCAGTACTCCCAGGTTTTCCAATGGTTCTCTAACTAGTGTCAGCTCATGATGAAAATTCTGTAACTAATCAAACCCTTACAAACTAACACTTGAAGGTTGAATTATATCAGTCACGTTTGCAATGTGATCACCATGATAGGTGACTCACCATCACGGTGCACTAAACAGAAGACTAGACACATCACACTAGTTACTAACTAGTGTCCAATCAAAAGTATCCAATACCATCTCCTACAGAAGGTCAATCGCAAGCCCGAATAACTCAGTGGTAATGTCTCTGACTTCGGTACCAACTAGGTGACGCGGATTCGAATCTCAGAAGGGACATGACTTCCTTCTAGGTTGCAAATACTCCCTGCTGACTGATGAGTGCCAACTAGCACGAAACCTAGACCAGGCGGGGCTTCCTTTCGACTGCCTCCAACCGTCTAATGTCAACAATAATGAATCAAGTTTGATCAAAGATTGATATTTGAGTTAAAGAACTACTGAAAGCCAGTAAGAGAGTACTTGGGCAGCTGTTTCACCCTAGTTTACGACTCATCATCAGTACGCACCCACCGACAGGGTTCGAATCCAGGACTTTTCAGTTACAAAGCAAGCTTGTAGACCATTCAGCTACTAGGACCAGACTACTCCTCAGTAACCCTCAATGGTGGTTCTCTAACTGATATCAATCGATCCGTGATCAAACTTGAAACAAATCAAATCAAACAAACTCTTAAAAAGTAATGAATCACATTTAACAACCTTACTTACTTCACAGTTATATCTTAATATTCTAGGGATACCAGAATATGAAGTGGATAACCAATTGCGTGTCTTAGATATTGCAATGTGACTAAGCGACACGACGGAGCAGTTAATTAGGTGATCAATATTTCACAAGTAGACATGGAGGAGTGGATGATATATTTTCATTTCAAGGCAATTTTGTTCTTATCCAATACAAACATTCTCTAGTGAAATGCCTGTTTTTGAAGAGCCAGTAAAATACCGCACGTGCAATACACTGATGGATGAACTGCAGGGTGTTTACACCCGGTTTTGTTGGCTAATTGGTTAGCCTTAAAACTTCGTTCTATGTCACGGCAGTAAAGAGAGACTACCTTCGTAACCAAAAGAACCAGTCCGCTCCGTCCTCCTTTATGGCTGTGAGACCCAGCCATTGAGTGTGGAAAACATGAAAAGATTAGCTGTCTTTGATCATAGGTGCCTGCGTTCTATCTCCCGTGTGAAGTAGTATAATAAGGTGAGCAATATTGAGGTTAGGCGTCGATAGAGTGCTACGTAAGGAGGGGAATCAATCAACGAGGCTGTGAAGCTACATCGACTGAGATGGTTAGGATATGTGTTACGCATACATACCTAGACATCGATCGCCTTCCTCGACGGGCAATGTTAGCTGACGTAGGGTCAGTTTGGAAAAGAGCTAGCCGCTGTCAAAACAAAACATGGCACTAGTCAATGAAATCCACAACAGTTAGTTTAAGCCAACCGCCACTTAGGAAGGTGTAGACTTCCTGACGAGTTGGGGTCCTCGGGACTGTAAATACTAATGGTTGAAAACAATTGGTGATATGTCTCGAAATCGTTGTCAATGGCAGGCGTACATGCATCCAATCCTTGTGACTTATATTTTCAAACGAAAATATATTGTTCTTCGTTATTTTTTTGTCTCACACCTCTGTTTACTGTCTCTATTATGTATTTCTTCTACTTTCTTCTCTTGCTTTGTGTGCTGAATGGAGGGAGAGTGGTGACTTGAACTGCCGCACATCAGTGCAAAGTTCTATGTTGAAAACAGACAGACAGACAGAGGAACCATCCAGATTCATTAAACTACTATTCAAAGGCTTAAGTCGGCTATTAAGCGTGAATTCTACGCCTCATGTCTTCTCCTTACATCTTGAACATTTTCAATTCCTGTGTCTACAGTTAAGGGAGGAAATTCTGTGGACTCCACATCACACTTTATCTTCAAGTCCGCCTGCATTTGTGGGGATACCTATACATAGGTAGAAGCAATCGAATGTTCCAATGTTTCTAAATAGTTATTCGGTTATATAAAAAATCTAAATGTACTTAGTTTAAATAGAAATTCAGTATTATCATCCACTCCAAAGCATTTATTAACAACTGGTCACAAAATCAATAATCTTAGTGACAGATTCACAATTATTATTCTTATTATTATTTCACATTACTTTAGCTCAAGGTGCTAAAAGCACTTTTGAGGGATTAATCATATGCATTCCCAAAAATATATGTATGCACAGAAAAACACAATAGACCTCAAAAAGTGCTAAAAAAAAACATGATTGATTGACAAAATGTACTCTTATTCTATATGTTGGTAACTGAGTAATTGTCAAGCATTTTATCTTTTTTTATTATTGTCAACTATGCTAGTTGTAAAATGATCGATAGTATTAGGGAGTAGCTACGAAATGATATCGTTTCGCAACAAAATTCGTCTTTTTAATGTCTTAATCAAATTTATCAAAATAGGGAGTAACTGTCACTGTCTTTTCGGAAGGCACGAAGGAGAATGAATTAAATTCATTGAAGTGGAAATTCTTAATAAACCGATGATAAGTCCCAAATAGGACGAAATGTGCGTTATCCTGGATTCTACCAGAACTAGTCACCATCCACCAATTGACACCTTTCTAAACATCTGAAGAAGACAGTTTCAAGCAGTTATTTTACCAAGCATCCCATTCTCTAGTAGTTAATCCGATGTAACGTTAAGGATAAGATACTACTTTTGGCCACCTCAGTGTGCATTTTTCCGTTTACGTGTTCGTGTGGAGCAAATTGTATCGACCGTAAGCAACGTCAAGTCCACGAACGTATTCTGTAACAATGTTCTGCCTAAATAGCCAGAGCAGAGAAGAAGAATAGCAGCAGTTCTATCTTCGAACATCTGGTCAACTCTGGACATCGAGCACCATCCCCCTTATGAATGCTTCACAGTCTTACACAGAGTTCTTCAATATCGCAAGAAAAGATTTAGAATACGCCATCGACACATAGCTGAACCAATGGCTATTCAGAATCTGAAAGCAGATCTTTGCGTTCAAAAGTATTACACATGCATTCACTTGCCCTACCGTAGCCAGAGTAACGCATTTACCATAATTTTGCTTCATTTTATATTGTAAGTTTACTATTATTGTTATTCTTATTATCTTTATTTTATTTCTATATTAATTTTCAAGAATTGATTTTGTAGAGGTTTTTAGTTTGATTGGATGGAAGATTTCATCATAGGCTGATATCAGTTAGAGAATCATTGGAAAACCTGGGAGTACTGGACAGCCGTTTTGTCCTAGTTTGGGACTCTTCGTCAGTACGTACGAGCTCGCCTTGCAAACAGAAGGTCCTGGGTTCGAACCCTGGTGGGTGCGTACTGCTGAAGAGTCCCAAACTAGGACGAAACAGCTGCACAGTACTCCCAGCTGGTTTTCCAGTGGTTTTCTAACTGATGTCAAGCTCATGATGAAATCCTTCATCCATTCCATAATATTGTTTATTAAGAACATTGCATTTTCACAAATTTTATAAAAACACTTTATTGTTTTTCCACTAGTTTTTGTCCACTTCACACAATTATATTGATTAGTCATTTTCTCACACTCGTTACGTCATCCCATCTGCTCCCCCCTCTAGATAACACGTTATATTAAGTAACATATTTTTCTAGGACAGATTTGACCAATATCTGATTGGTCCTTTGGTAAATATATGAATACGATTATACAACTAATGAAAATGAATTGTCGAAAAGAGGAAATTTTCTTCTTCGCTGTTTACGTCTTTTTCTTACGTCACTATTTTCTTAGACGAAAATAATATTTAGTTTACGAATTTTGTACAGCTTAGTTAAGCATACTTTAGCATACACCTATTGATTCGAAATGCTTCGTATGACTGATGGACTGATTGACTGGCTTCAACATAGAACTCTGCACAGATGTTCTAGCTGACACTCTCTCTCCATGTAGCATACAAAGTAAGAGAAAGGAGCAAAGGAGATGCAAAAGACGGATAAGAAGCGGAAGGGTAAGGGAAAAAGAAGAGTAATATGTTAGGACAACACAGTTTTATTGGATTTCACAAAACACAAAGAGTAGTCAATGCATCTACGCCGGCCATTGACAACGACGAGTCTAAGGCATATCACCAAGTGTCTCCAGTCCCCATCGGTTCTCATCAACTAGTCACGAAGTCTACACCTCCATACGTGGCTGGCTGGCTGGCTAACTTTAACTAATTGTTGTGGGTTTCATTGACTGAGTAAGCCATTCTTTGATCTGACCACAACTAGCTCTTTTCCAACCTCATCCTATTTCAGTCAGCTAACATTGCCCGTTGGGGAAGGCAGTGGCTCGGTGGTATGCGCAACACATGTCCTAACCATCTCAGTCGATGTAACTGCACAGCCTCGTCAGTTGACTTTCTCTCTCTACCTAGCACTCGACTGATGCCTCACCTCAGTATTACTCACCCTATTATACCACCTAAACCGAGAGATGGAACACAGACACCTTTAATTTAAGACAGCTAATCTTTTCATGTCTTGAACTTTCAGTAGCCATGTCTCACATCCATAGAGGAGGAAGGCGATCACTATCAAGCAGTACAGATGTCTTTTGGTCAACAGACGTATATAAATTCAGAGATGAACTATAGTGCTTCTATATGGTTTAGAGACTTGGCGTCGTGGTCGTCACGAAAATCTATGCTAACAGACTGCTGCAGACTTTCATCAACACCCGCCCACCACCTTCCCTTGATATTGAAGATCAGATCGCCGGTGAAAAAGAATAACCAACAAGGAACCCTAACAGTCAACAAAAGATGCAAAGAGCTATCACCCAAAATGGTGATGCATTGAACATACGCTGAGGAGATCGTTCAGAGATGTCACACGCCAGTTAAACCCTCGAGTGGAACCTCAGTGGGAAACAACGAGTAGGAAGTGGGTGTGAGGGTAACATGGAAGGGGTCGTATGCGGATGAACCCAGGGGAATAATATTAAATTCGGTTTACAAGGTGACAATCACAACCAGTTCATATTACCAAGTACTATTTATGCTGATAGAGGGATAAAACTTGGGCACTGTAGTACACTATAACTCCATTATGGATAAGATTTCATTTTGATAAATCCACACAGTTGCTGTACAGTAATATTAACTGATGACCCCGTTTCGACCACAAACTATTGCTCACAATATCAATATCTAATCGATTCCACACATGTATATAAATGAAAGAAAAAAGTTGTGTGAGTAACCTGATATGATTATGAGCAGGAATAGTTTGTGCTCGAAACATGGTCATCAGTTAATATTACTGTATAACAACGCTATGTGATTTATCAAAATAAAATCTTATCCATAATGGAGTATTTATGTTGTTCCATAGCTTTATATAACCAGATAGTTTAATAAATGCACACAATGCATGCAAAACAGAAAGTCGCCCTAATGTGTCTTATAATTCGATTTTTAATGATAGAAATAGGTATACAATCATTTGTAATGAACAATGAACTTAAATATATATCGGTAATCAATGTTATATTGAGCATAAATGGATCAATCAATTTGACAAATGCACACTTTGTGTGCACGGCATTAACACTGACAAAAGTTCATTCGAGGCAGGTAAAACAAAAAGAGTTAACTACGTTTTTTGAATACTCAAATAAAAGAAATATAGAGAAAAATAATTCAATTAATACGGAAAATTTCACAAAATAATCCTATTAAAGTGTGAGTTTGGTTTTCAGAGGTATAGTTCCTTCAAAACTCCTTAATTTTACTTTATGTCTGTTTTCGACATAGAACTCTGCACATATGTGCTGCAGTTAAAGTCGCCACACTCCCTCCATGTACCACACAAAGCAAGAGAAGAAAGTAGAAGAAATGCATAATAGAGACAGTAAACAGAGGTGTGAGACAAAGGAATAGTAATGACGAAGAACAATACAGTTTCATTGGAAATCATAAGTCACAAGGAGTGGATGTATCTCCACCAACCATTGAGAACGATTTTGAGCTAGCCATATCACCAATTGTCTCCAGAATTCATTGGTTTTTGCCGTCCCGAGGACCCAAACTAGTCAGGAAGTCTACACCTCCCTACATAATTGGCTTAAACTAACTGTTGTGGATTTCATTGACTTTACCCTATATCAGCTAACATTGCCTGCTGTCGAGGAAGGCGATGACTAGGCATCCGTAACACATGTCCTAACCATCTCAGTGGATGTAGCTTCACAGCTTCGTCAACTGATTTCCCCTCCTTACGTAGCGCTCTATCGACGCCTAACCTCAATATTGCTCACCTTATTATACCACTTTACACGGGAGATAGAACGCAGACACCTACAATCAAAGACAGTCAGCTAGCCTTTTTATATCATCCACTCTCAATGGCCACGTCTCACAGCTAGCCATAAAGGAGGACGGAGCGGACTGCTGAGCAGTACACCCGCCCTTTGGTCGATAGCCAGCTGGATATCACGTCTACGCTGGAGACGGCGTAAACTGGCATATGCGAAACTAGCCCTCTGTATCCGTGCTGACGTTTCGTGAGAGATCAACCCGTTGACACTGGCTGATGGTACTTCCCAAATAAGTGAAGCAGTCAACGTGCTATACCACTTCACTCTCTATTTCTAATCTAGGAGTCGCTGTAGTCCAGTCCTGTAACATCATCTTACATTTGACAGTAGGAGCGAATCGCATGCCAAACATTCGTAGATTGCAGCTCAATGTGTTCAGAAGAACTGTAAGTCTATGGTGTCAACGGGCTCAAGAATCCGAAAGGACTGAATAGTAATATGAATCTGTTTTGGTCACCGGAAACCGACGGAGTGCAGCTCCACTGGCTCGTAGACAAAACTTCATGTAAAAGGCTCTTGGGGGAGTGGCCCCTTAGAACAGCTACCTGCTTCAATCGGGGCAGTATCCCACTATCCCACGCATAAAAACTAAAAGATTTTGTGTGACGCATCTGTTGGTGCCCATAATGATGTACTAAGTTTGTGTTTTAATAATAATACAATACATGGATATTAATGGACTCATTTGAGATCAGGTTACTATGCGCATGGACGAAACTGATCTATGCACTATGTCTAGTTGTCTTTATCATATCATATTGTCGTGTACACTGAAAACTCGCGGCTTTTCATATAAATATTACGACAGAGCTTCAAGGGGACAGTAAAGTCACATTTTAGTACATATCTAGAGGAATATTTTTTGTGTTCAATTTGTTATTTCCGAAATCCTTACTTTCTTCAAGGCACTACAAAATGTTCTGATTGAGTGTAACTGATGATTTAAAACTTGTACTCCTGAACAGACGCTTATATGGTGATAATGTATCCCAGTAATGAATCATACCTATCGCAATGCAATGGCTGTCTAAAACCAAACAGAATTGGTTCCAAAACCGCGACCTATAGACTGTTTGGGCAGACATATTACACAAATAGAATTTAGTGTCGAAAAACGTCACTTTTCATGCTTTAAGCATAACTGTTTGTTCTTTGGCAGAACACTTCAGTGTGTGTAGCGAAGCGTTGTTGCCTGTTGGAAAATGTTAAACGGGAAAATTTACAAACCTTGATATGTATAGTGATAGATATCCGTCCTCCTTTATGGCTGTAAGTGAGGCATGGCCACTGAAAGTGAAACACATGAAAAGACTAACTGTCCTTGATCATAGGTGCCTCATAGGCCTCCAAAGCCTCAGGATGGTCGGGGGTGGGTGCCTTGCGCTGCGGGTTGGCCACCCCTCCGCACACCTCCTGAAATGCTCCCATATGACCGGGCGTCTTACATAGCCTCTCCTGAGGAAGTCCTACTCACTGCCTTCACGTGGCGGAGGTGTTTCTCACCAAAGTGAGAGGGCGAAAGCGGATGCCCGGCGCTCTCCACCGGGTTGACTGTCCATTGGATGACAGTCTAGGGGAGATGGCTAAACCCTGATTCCAAACCTCCAACGACTGGCGTATGAAGCTCACTGGAGCTCACTGGCAGACGTATGGACAAAGGGCTTGTTGGATGTCCTGGATGTCTGGCCCCATTCAAAAAGGCGTATGAACCGAACTCCGGTCACCGGCTGCCAATGGATAGTGGACTCCTTACTCCACTCCTACTGCCTTGTAGGTCACACTTGGCTAGAGCTGCACTCTCAAACAAAAGGCCGAGCGATGCTGGGGACATCACTCGTACCAAATTCCCATGAAACTTCATGAACTCTCTTACAAATTGCCGCGCCTGGGCAGCGATGATTCGAGACGTTCATGAAGCCGGCTCATCCTCCCGTAGGAGATAGCCGAAGTAAAGTAAAGTAAGTAAGATCATAGGTGCCTGCATTCTATCTCCCGTGTGAAGTAGTACAAAAGGGTGAGTAATAGTGAGGTTAGGCATTGGTCGAGTGCTAGGTGAGTTGGAGGGAAAATCAATTGACGAGGCTGTGAAGCTACATCCACCGAGATGGTTAGGACATGTGTTACGTATGCCTAACCATCGCCTTCCTCGACAACAGACAATGTTAGCTGCCAAGATAGGGTCAGGTTGGAAAAGAGCCACTGGTAGTCAAACCAAAAGATGGCTTTATCAGTCAGTAAAATCCACGACAATTAGTTTAAGCCAGTCAGCCACATGGGGAGGTGTGGATTTCTTGACTGGTTAGGGTCCTGGGGATAGTAGGAGCCAATGAAGGCTGGAGACAATTGTTGATGTAGCTCAAAATCGTTCTCAATGGCAGGCGCAGATGCATCCACTTCTTGTGACTTATAATTTCCAATGAAACTATATTATTCTTCGATATTACTATTCCTCTTGTCTCATATCCTTGTCTACTGCCTTTATATTTTGCATTTCTTCTGCTTTCTTCTCTTGCTTTGTGTGCTAATTGAAGGGAGTGTGGCAACTCCAACTCCTGCACATCAGTGAAAAGTTCTTTGTCGAAAACAGACAGACAGACAGACAGATAGACAGTGATAGCAATCGTCGAAATACTACGGAGTGAACTGAAATTCATTCACTAAGTGAAGTTTCATAAAATTAAAAGTGACCATCTGCAAACCACTCAGTTTCAGGTGATATTTCATAACGGTTGCTTTGGAAAAACAATATATCCATTTCACAATAATGTGACCTGCTTGAAATAGTAAATGGTATGAGAAGTGTGTGTGTGTGTGACACCATACACACTGGTGATCGACATGAAAAACTGTACACCACTTTCAATGAGGTTATAGTAGCAGCAACAGCGAATGTTTTAATGCTAAAATGTCTTCACCTTACTAGGAATCAAATTGTGACGGTGACTCAAAGGGAAAACCCGAGTCAAAACTTGACTTTTGATTAAACCAATACGCCCCAAGTTTCTTTTTTATTTTCATTATGTGAGTTGAATTTATGGGCAATACTTGAACGATTGAAACTAAATTAACTTAGTTCAAACAAAAAGGCAATACAACTGAGCATGAATCAACAGAATGAAAGCTGATCTAGTATGTAGACTAAATTCAGTTGTCAGCTAGACGCATTATATGAGGACTGATGATATTACCCAGTTGCCCAGGCTGAAGTAGGCAGAGCGGGACTGAGACACGTGACCCTTTGGCTTTAAGTTGAGCTCTTCAACCAATGAACCCACAAGTGTTTATTCTAGGTGCATTTCTTCATAATGGACAAATGACAACATAGTGCTTAGTACAGAAACAACAAATTCCTCAAAATATTACGCCAAACAGGCTGACTAAATTGTTATGTGAAGAAAAGGATCTTTACCCATGGGTAACTCTTGAAAATGATATTTATTTATTTTAAATAAAGTGGCGAACAAATCCCAATTAAACGGAACGCTGAAACGTTCTCCATCATTTCAAGTAATCATATTAATCACTTGTAAGTGAACACCCATCACATACGTGTAAGAACACATACATACATACATATATCAGCGATCGGGGTTAGTGACACAGCGATGGAATGCTCGCCAACCACGCGCATGTGGTTCGGGGTTCAGTTCCCGGCCACCAACGAGGCACTCCTTTACCTCGCTAAGCCAGTTATAAAACTGGTAAAGAGGGAAGGTTGGGGGGCATTAGGCTAGCAACCTCATCCCGCAAAAAAACATAAACACCACTGCTACCGAAACTTCAAAGCTCTAGCTTGAAGCCAACCTATGTTCCACTAGGAACGTAAAGGAATAAAATAAATGCCAACAACACAAACGGACATGAATAGGACTTTACTTTTTAACCTCTACAATGACACACTTAAAGAATAACAAAAAATGTTATATATTATGCGTCTAACTAACAGCAAGTCAAGAATTTGTAAGATGTAAACCAAAGCATAACTACAGCCTATGTACAACGTACATATTTAAAACAAACTCACCTTAGAGCTGGTAGAAACTCTTGATCTTTAAAGTTGTGCAACTTTGTAAATGCATCCAAGACTTGCATGTTAAATTCTTTTCGACTGAAAAAGAGGAAGATATAAAATTCCACTTAGCCATTACAAAACTAAACATTTCATACAAATTGACGAGTCATTTCTGTTACATAAAATATTGATACAGTTAGTTGTAAAAATTATTCACTTAGTAATTGTAACGATGACAGGTTGGTACTACAAAACGGTCTAGATAAATAAATTAGCCGAATGGGCTAACTTTTGGAGTCTGGAAATTAATTCCAAGAAAAGCGCTGTTATGCACCTAGGTCAGAAGTCTTACACGTCGTACTCCCTGGGGGACACAGTACTGTCCGATGTTAGGGGACAAAAGGACTTAGGAATTATTGTAAGCCATGACTTAAAAGCAACGGCAAATTGCAATCGAACCAGAGCCAAGGCTTTCCGAATGCTATGGGCACTTCGTAGGGCTTTCAAACGATTAGACGAGGGTATGTTCCAAGTACTCCATGCAACATATATCAGACCTCATCTAAAATACTGCATACAACCGGTGAGTCGATGCTTCAAGAAGGAGGCACATATCCTGGAAAGAGTACAGAAGATAGGAACGAAAAAAATTACTGGTATCTCACACCTTCCTAATGATATGAGGATGGAGCATTTAAATCTCTTCCCATTATCATACCGAAAGAAGAGAGCCGACTTAATTTTGGCCTACCGTATATTAATGGATGATTTAGGGATTGACCTTTCAAACCTTTTCTCTCCCTCTAGAATACATTTACGAGGTCACCACAAGAAGGTGCTCGAACCAAAGTCGAATAAAGTACGTGTGGCATTTAGATTCTCTCAGAGTGGTCAACGACTGGAATTCCTTACCTGATACAGTAGTAATAGCTTCATCTCTGAATGTCTTCAAAGAGAAACTGGATTTATACGGAGATATATATCACGAGGATTAACATAGGCAACAAAAGCCTTCTATCTTTTTAGTTTGAATCTGAACAGGATGAAGTATGACTTTAAAAAAACACGAAGTTATAAAAAGGTTTGTATAGAGAGAGACTTAGGAGTCAAACCTGAATATAACTCCTTCAGTGATTGGTAAATTTTATAATATACATTATATACGGTACATTACATATATCAATATGAGCAGTTATCATTGATAAATAGTCCTCAAAAAAAAGAAACCAGATTCTACTTTTCTAGTGAACTACCAGTAAACTTGAATCTCTAGGCATTTTCCTACGGAAGCATATTTGTCTGTTGCCTGGATAATGGGATGTAGATTCGCCTGCAAAGTTAATACATGCAGAACACAGTCACTCCCTTTCAGTTAAAAAGAAAGCAACTAGCAATCACTTAGTAAACGATAACATCTTGATAATGCTAGAACATTAAGACATAGAAGCCACACAGTAAATATTACATTTCAAAAGGAGTGGATTCCTAAATACTTAATGTATTTGCTTCTCCACTGGACATGACATTCAAGGTTGACGCTTGAGTCTACTGAATTAATTGGCAGAGACAATGCACCTCGTACTCAGCAAAAATGGAGGTAATATTAAATATCACAAAATAATGATAAAACCATGTGGACAATGACATAAGCCTAGACAACCCCTTTGGGGTAAATATATAAGTCCCCTAGCATAATAATTTCATGAAGATAAGCTCGATCTACGGGGAATAATTCCATCAGTACTAAATGACAGTGAAACACTTCACAGTACAACTTTTATTCTTCCTAGTTGGTGAAACTGATAAAAACAAATTTTTCTCTGACTTAACTGTGGTGACGGAAGACCACCAAATTTTTGAAGGTATGATGCCTTCTTTGTTCATTACATGAAACGTCGAAACGGTCACGTAAATAATAAATTGCAAAACTATTTACTTTCTCTCTACGTAGTGATAAAGTGAAATTAAAATTATCCACAGTACACCACAATGTTATGTTGGAAGTTATATCACTATGTGGGCTGACTTCAGATACGATAATAGAAAAAAGCGACACATGCAATACAGAACTGTATAAAGGAACACGGGTTAATCAATGCAGTATGTCTTTTAGGGGAAAACACATCACATGATTTCATCTAGGTTGGCAGCGTATACTCCAAAAAATACACGTTAGAATAAGGTGTAAAATTTATACAGAGGAGAATAAAGAGAAAAACTCAGAAACATACATTACGGTAGTACTTACACTTCTCCGATATAAGTCCCAACAGCATATTTAGATATACTATCATTTTGATCTATGAAGAACTTAGCCACATCTTCAGGAGATCGTTCTATTATATTTTGATCAAAAAGGTATTCGAGACCCTGAACAATTACCATCAAATATCGACAAATGAGAAAACAAACCTGCTTCGGATTGCTATTAAATTTTTTACATCCAAGTGCAAGCCGCCATAAAGATGGGTCTTCTCTACCAAACACTAAGTATATTATACAAACATACCCATCAATCGTGAAACCGAAACTTTCGATTTGATTTGTTATGTCATTCAGCTCAAGTTTAAGTGACTACCAGAAAATAATTTAAAAACCTCACTACCTCAATATTTTTGATCAATTGAGCTTTCTGTTGTCCGATAAATCGTA
The DNA here is from genome assembly GCA_944472135.2 of Trichobilharzia regenti. Lineage (NCBI taxonomy): Eukaryota > Metazoa > Platyhelminthes > Trematoda > Strigeidida > Schistosomatidae > Trichobilharzia > Trichobilharzia regenti. Next base: position 6,384,851 of record OX235266.1, read on the forward strand.
ACCTCTCCTTCTCCTCAGCAGTAAGTTCTGAATAAAATAAATATACGGAAGAATTTAATGCTAAAATAACTCAAAGTAGGTAGTAAAAACACCATAAAAGAGACATAACGACACACCTTCATAATCCATTACCCATACGAGGTTAAATGGACGCTAATAATTAACGTCAATTAAAACTAAACACCAAAATATATGAAATCTTTCAGGTAAGTTTTGTGTTGGGAAGTTTTTGTGTTGTATCGCTTAGTATAATTGAGTTTATTTTTGTCTTTCTTGAGCTAGCTGATATGCACTCAGTCCCGTTATGAGTGAGCATTGTACGGCAGTCATGACACTTCAGCAACTAACTTGTTTATGTACCACGATATCTATATTGAAAGGCTTAGTACATCTTTCGGTTGCCACCTCTATATTCTCCCAGTTAGCTTCCATGGAGTGTTTGTGTGCGATAAGAACTTTGTCCATCCTTTTAATTTTATTAAATTAACTGAAATCTCTTTTGTTTACTGCTGGTGAGTATATATTACCATTATCGGCTTTCAAAACTTCTTGGCCTTCATGTGCATGTTACTCCTGCCTGGTGTTTATAGCAGTCTGAGTAATGTAAAGCACACTATCGTGTCACATTACCATAAGACACCGAGAAATAAGGTTTGTTTCAGACCATCTTGTTAAAAAAGACATTTGGTATTTGTGGCTGAGGTGATTTGCATTTTTTTTTTAATGATAATAATCACTTTATTCCACAACAATATTTACCTACATACAGTTATTTCGGAGGCAAATGTAAGCGGACCCTCAGTTAACGCATCTGTATTTTCTTATTTGAGATCCAAAGGACTTCTAGGAACGTCAGAGTTTTCTTGTCTAGATGTTTGAAGAAATTTGTCTTCTTACTTCAATATTATGTAGCAGAATATCAGTGGTTAGATCTTCCACAAACGTCGAAGGAACTTCCTTATATCTCTCTGCCCTCCATAAATTTTTATTATCACTGCATAGCAACGATGGAGAGCATACGTTATTAGACAGCTGTTTTGTGAAAGTCAAGAATAACAGTTGATCATTATTACCCTCCAACGGTATTCCATTGCTTGGCGTTTTCCATGCAGAGTAGGGGTAATTACAGATCCTCAGTTTAAGCCTCAGACCAATGTAACTCTGGGCCGAAAATTCTCATCCCACTTAATTTCCCAGAGATTTAGCCCGACATTTCGCTACCTCTATGATCAAGACACACACTGGGAGCATCTGGTTTAGGCATGTTTTCCAGGCTTTTCAAGCTGCCAGTAGGTTGATGGCTTGAGACCAATCTTTCCTGAAATTATTTTGGGCTTGCTGCCACCAGTTTTTCTTTCAGATGTTTTTCAGAGTACTCGTTAAATAGATGTTACGTCACACCCCGCGTTCCTGGCCCTTGCAATTTTCTTAAGCCTTCTCTACTATTTAAAAACTGGGATAATATAGCATGACTCCAGTTATCCAGTATATATCTTGATAGGCAGTGAGATTTAGGGCTTTAGCAGAATGTTTGGCATCTAGTGGGTCGATGCTACCGATGTACTACCAATTTTTCTGGAAATAACACTGGTATACTCTAGAAAGACAATCGGAGTTGTTGCGACAGGATTCTTCCCTATTATGTCAGATCTGACAATGGTTTACCAGTGAAATGTCTGAAAGCAGTCTTTCAATGCATCTACTTCCCACAAATTTGCTGGTACGAAGCCTTGAGATTATTCACATAGGGCTGTATTACAATTAGTATGCTTGTATTACTGATGCAATGACATGCAAGTCTTGTACATGTTGCTGCGAAGTATGCCTGTAATACCATTCCCTACATAGTAAATACAATGCTTGTGCGTCGGGGGCACAGTGGTTCGAACTCTCGCCGACCATGCACATGGTCCGACGTTCGATCCCCTGCCTACGCACACCTGATATCTACGGTCGGCCTGCAAAATTTGGGCTACCTATATCCATGCTGAAAATTCGACATCTGTACCAAGAAAATACAGTGTGGAATCAAGCTGTAAACAAAAATATAATAAATAAATAAACAATTCGTCATCATCTTTACAGTGAGTTGATAGGTGCGTATATTAGACAAAAGTTAACTTCATAGTATTTCACTTTCACTTTACCTTCACTGAGTGCCAATACTTCTGCCTAGTACGAAGTGCTACTAGTGGTCTATGAAATTACTTTCGCTGCATTCACAAACAACTGTAAAGCTATTATCAAATGGGGTAGTGAAATAGAGGACGTATGAAATTTAAATGTTTCTGTGTATCCGAAGTTACTGATGTAATATTCTAGAACAAGAAAATTCTTAAATTACTATAAGCATAAGCGTAGCGAGTTAATAGTGTATTCATTACTGTATACAAATAAGAATGATATTTTACGTAGGACACTACAGTTTCCATTCCCAGCTAGTCACATATGCAGAGACTACTAATAATAAATGGGCAGTATTCTAGAAATGACCTCACACACGTTTTGTACAGAATGAGCTTGGCGTCATTGTCGCGAATGTTCCCGAGTATGCAACCTAAGGGCATCCTCGACTTTCTAGTCTGTGATCCCACTTCCTCAGGAAATGTTAGGTCACTTAAGTACTTCAGGCCTAATTCAACGACACTTCGGAGAATGTGAAGGTTAGCAGATTGAAGCGTTAATTTCATATCAATTGAAGGTGCACCAAAGCAGATCCAACCACATTTGTTCAGAGTGAATTGTGGATTCCATGAAGACGACCAAGCAGTCACTTTATCTAATTCTTCCTGCATCGCATTCTCGAAGTACCCTAGGTCATCACATTGGAATGTATAAGCTACTTTTAGGTCATCTGCAAAGATGAATGGTTTCCCATGTGAGAAGCAACCGCATATATCATTGATATAAAGTGTAAACAGGGGGGCTAATGACACTATCTTGTACTACACTAGAAGTGATTAGGCTGGGTTTGGAAGCTACAGACCCGAGTTTAACTACTTGGGATCTGTTGTTAAGGAATGATTTCAGCCATCTTAAAAGTGGGTCACGTATTCCTAAGGAGTTCAGCTTATTTGCCAACCTCTCCAGATACTAGCTTGCTAGGCTACTAGCTTACTAGTTTTCTCGCCGGTCCTGTGTCATTAGGCCCCTCCTATTTACACTTTATATCAATGATATATGCGGTTGCTTCTCACATGGGAAACCATTCATCTTTGCAGATGACCTAAAAGTAGCTTATACATTCCAATGTGATGACCTAGGGTACTTCGAGAATGCGATGCAGGAAGAATTAGATAAAGTGACTGCTTGGTCGTCTTCATGGAATCCACAATTCACTCTGAACAAATGTGGTTGGATCTGCTTTGGTGCACCTTCAATTGATATGAAATTAACGCTTCAATCTGCTAACCTTCACATTCTCCGAAGTGTCGTTGAATTAGGCCTGAAGTACTTAAGTGACCTAACATTTCCTGAGGAAGTGGGATCACAGACTAGAAAGTCGAGGATGCCCTTAGGTTGCATACTCGGGAACATTCGCGACAATGACGCCAAGCTCATTCTGTACAAAACGTGTGTGAGGTCATTTCTAGAATACTGCCTATTTATTTTAAACAGCTCTCGCACACGTGACAGCCCACAGATAGAAAGTATCCAGCGATATTTTAACTCCAAGCTACTTGGCTACGATTGTAACAAAGACTACATCTCAAGGTGGACGGTCCTAAAACTTGACCCACTTTAGACAAGACGACTTATTATAAACCTAATATTCTTCTTCAAAGTCCTTCACAATATATCATTCTCAGGTAACAGGGACGTAGAATTCGGAGAGGAATGCTTTTGCGATATGTGTGACCAAACTTGCGCAGTTGCAACTCATGCATTTAAGTCAACCCTCTGTAAAAACTCCTTCACGGTGATGTATTCTAAAATATGGGATAGCCTGCCCCTAGATATCAGAACTTGCTCTTCGGTTACAAGCCTCAAAAGCTCTCTATACAGACTGTTTTACTCTACTGATTATATTATTAAACTAATTATTCCTAGAACGAATCAACTATTAATTTACTACAGCATCTAAAAAGCGCGCTTAAATACCCTTAGCACTGTAAAAATTACAAATAAATTAGTCGCATAAGTGCATAAAAAGGCTTAGTAGGAATATATGTACGTTTACTAAATTACAATGTCCAACGAACATAAACTCTAGGTATCGACTCATTCTGGACGAGACGACTCAGCACTAATCTAACGTTCTTTTTAAAGCCCCGCATAAAATATTATTCTCAGAGAGAGAGGAGAAACAGTTCTCACCGAGGGACTACTACAACATGCGTAACAGAACGTGCACAGTATCTAGGAAAAGCTGTGAAGCAGCACTCCATGAAAACTTATTCATAGTCGTGTATTCTAAGATCTGTAACAGTTAACCCCTAAAAACAAGGACTTGTCAATATATTATAACCTTCAAACACTTGCTATATAAACTGCTTCATCCCAATGACTATCCCAACCAGACCGCACCACTTATTTCTAAAACGCATCAGTCATTAGAACACTAAAACGCCCAGACTTATTAATAAACATTATGACACTAAATTAACTCTGAGACTTCGCATAAATGCATGAAAACACAACTACAATATAGGTGAATGTTTACTAAAATATAATATACAATTGACATAAACATTTATATATGCATATAACATTAGTGTCCTTTTCATGTTCACACAATTTCTCTCTCTGGTATTCTGCTGCTGAGCCTACTCTTCTATTTACCTTCTGGTCGACGTCGAGCAACCCTGCCTCTAAACTGAAATGAATCTGGACTCCAGACCATTTACCCCATAAGCCCCTCAAATTCCATGAACGATCCCATGCTGCCTTTTGAAGACGCTGGCTAACATTCTGCACAAGTGGTATTCATGATCTGAAATAAAGAAGCAACTGGTTTTCAAACAGTTTTCAATGTCTTACTCAACTTACGTGTACCGTCTGCCATGCAGACACAAATGGAGCAAATGGAGAATTCTGGAATCGACCTCGGCACCATTTGATGCAGTAAAACAACTTAACGTGACCTTGTCTAGTTTTCGCATCCACGATCAAATTTCTTTCCCGTTATAAAACTACGATAAGACTTCTGAAAAAATGGAATGAATAGATCACTGATCTCAACATGATACATCAATACACTTTAAGCCAAGGGTGCTGTTCACAACAAAGTTATATAGGAGAATCGACTTCAAGCTTTATTCCCAGATATTTGTATTACATTCATCTGATGTCTGGGATTTTTGTTAACGCGAAGACAATATTTCTATATCTCTTTATGTCCTACACAAACAGACTTTATAGCAGACTGTTCCGACTGACTCTAATATCAGAAAGAACAACCAAACTGTAAATTCACCATACATCAAAATACGTGTAATTTACATAATAACTTATCCATGCCTGTACAATTGGTATGTTCCTGCAAAATCAGGAAAAAAATTTTATGATTTCTACGTTTCGTTGTAAATTTCTTAGGACAAATTGCAGGAGTACTTGCTATCCTAATGCCGTTCAGTGAAGCTTTACTTACAAGGGTGCTGAAATCTAAATCAGTTCCCAGCTCCATTGGAAGGCGTCGTTGTTGTGTAATTTGGTAAATGCCACTGTCACTACTAGCTGACTGTCGCGGTAAACGATCCACTTTCCGTAAATTTCAGCCGGAGGATGTGACAAAATTATTACCACGCATTATTCTGCGTAGAAATGTTATTTTGTCCTGAGCTATGGTTAGAGACTTATAACTGCTATTTAGTCCTAAACGTTCTTGAAATTTATTGGACTCACTAGCACCAAGAGAATTGATAAACCTCAAGGTGATAGACTGGTTCGACGTTCTACGGAGCCGTTCGCATTCAAATGGCACACTAGACATTTCACAACAATTCAAGATTTGCTTTTGTCTTTAGAGGCGTTGATTCTGGGATATTGTAAACTATGGCCTGATGAGATGAGGTTATACGCCTCATCGCATTTACAGTCAAGCAGTCAATGAGATTTTCTGCTTTTTTTAGGTTGCCCGGAGAAATTATAGGATTTTTTCCGAAAGTCATGCTACTAGGTTACTGCGCTGCTTTTCTGGGTTACGTCCAGTAAAGACTTAACACGGTCAATGTCAGTATGGATTTGCGTGATGTTAGAGATTGGCAGTAAGACGCAATCATCAAACTGACATGGATTTATCTGAAGTTCATTCATTTGCCTGTGGATATATTTCAAAAAACAATTTAACTTACAGAACTCGGAGTTCACTAAGAGAACATCTTTTACCTATATGACAGAAATGTGGTATGCATTCAACGCATTTTGTGAGCTAGTAGCTGTTGCTGCAATACAAAGGGGTAGTACAGGACAACCAAGATGCAGTCACTACATAAAAATGTAGCGATATGCAAATCTTCACAATTATTAGCCACGGCGTTCATCACCGAACATCGGATTCTGACCCTCATTGTTTAAGTCGACGTGTTTATCAAAAGGCTTCTAGTTGAGCATTCACACTATTTGGTACCCCATTATGTTTGTTCGTGCAAGATTCCTTGCTTAGCATATATTTTGAGCGTAAAGCTCAGAACCGTCTTTCGGGTTATTTATTTAAAGGGCTAAGTGCTCACCTTTTGGGTTAGTGTTTAGATCCGACAGCCCATAGTTTCAGGGGAACTTATTATCACCGCTGCAGAGGCCGGGTTCGCTCAACATCCATACAATCTGACATAACGCTCCAAAGCCAGGAAAGACGTACATTTCACCTTCTCGGGCAGCTAGGGCCTGCGAGTGACCAGCAGTGTCGTGGGCCGTTCATAGGACCCTAATCCATGGCTTTTGTTTTCAAGGGTTGTGGATTATTTCGGAGAACGACAGACAGTAATTCCACCAGTATTCACGACACCAGTCATAGCTACATGTCAGTGACACTATCCTGGCAGAACCTGAACCCACCGCCGCAATGTTATTCGCTACGGTCATACCCGGTTCTCAAGAATGGTTAATTAGAAGGACTAACTAATTTTGTAGCGGTTTGCTATAGTTTCTCCTTCCATTTACCCGCGCTTGGTTGAATTTCTTCACTTTGACATTCAGAGCATTAGGCAGAAATCACATTGCGTCATAACCGGTCAGCGGACATCGCAATGCTTTGTTTTAATTAGACAGTCGGATTCCCCTAGTCCGTGCCAGTTCTGGGTTAGCCATTGAGCGCCAAACAATGGAAGCACAAGCGCTTTACGCAACGCAGAGCAAGTCCACTAGCGTTGCCAGCCATACAACAGTAACAGCTGAAACCTCCCACGATCGATCGCGCTCAGAGTCCAGTAACTCCACAACAATGCGCACCGAAGCACATGAAGCAGCAAGGAAACCAGCATCCAGCTCGATCAACACGTATTTGATCTCGGTCTGTCTGACTGGGCCTTCAGAGCCAATCCTTCTCCCGAAGGTACGGATCCAATTCACCGGCCTCCCTTACCTACATTAAAAAGAGTGGGTCAGCCGGGGATCGAGCCTCGGACCATGTTCATGGTCGGCGAGCGTCCTAACCGCTGTACCACCGACGCACAATCACCTCGCATTACGATTTGGTCCCGAAATATAATTCATAACTCGGCCGATCAATTTCGGCTTCTTTCTTTGCCTTTGGTCTACGCGAAAGGAATACTGCATAGGTTGTGTGTGTATTATCTTGCCTTAGTATACATCGTACTATCCGTTAACGCCATCACCCTCAGCCTCCAAACTGGTGAACCATATGACGAACTTCATCTCTGATAAACACTGAGAAATTAAATCGGTTTGTTCCATTTTGTATCTGTTCTCGTACTATTTTTCAAAAATGTATCTCTCCATGAGTGACCATGCGCCTAAACTCATCCGTATACGACCAAATAGCAAAGCTGTTCAGCTTGTGGTATTTTGGCTACACACTATTGAGGCATGGCTTCAGATAGGTGATTCTGACTTCAGTGAACATGGGATCACCGACAGACGTTCACAGCTGCTTATCGTTACCCAAGATTTACCGGGGGAATCAAGAAAATGCGTGACCGTGCAAATGCCTATCCCAGAGTCAAGCAACCTCTGTGCGATACTCCTAAAGAGAAACGATCTCATGGATTGGTAGCGTCTTGACGAACTACTCCGGAATGTCCAGTTAGGTGGTCGGTCGCCTGTGAACATGCTAACGCGAGTGTCAAAAGTTGTTGGTCAACGTTAGTTCGATGAAGGGCTCTTTAGAGAGCTGCTCCTGTCTAAACAGCCATGGTCAATACAGGCCGTGCTTGTGTCACTCAAAGGTGTTCTTATAGAAGATTTGGCTACTTCTGCTGATAGCATTCCAGAAATAATGCAACGGCCAGTTGTGGATATGTGCTCTATTTCTAAACAATCTTCTAGTAGGGACACTGAAGTGACAGATTCATGCGCTCTGTTAAGAAACTGCTTGAGTCCCTGTACTTCCTCCTCCGGTCTGTCGAATTTTTCCTAACGGAGAAACCCATGTGCTTGGTCAGTATCCAAGTCGAGTTTACTTAAAAACCCTGGCTGGTGTCGGCATCTCAATAACTATTGCCAGGATGCAAAATGTTGCAATAAACCTTGTAATTTAGGCAGTATCTCGAAGACTGTTGGAAAATATCCCGCCGGCGCGCGTTAGCGGCGACCGTCACCGATGGCAGTAGCCGCCTACTATGCATTTGCGATGTAGTCAGCAAAACCCGATGCTTGGTTGACACGGGTGCCGAAGTCAGCATTCTGCCTGCTACAGGGGCGGATAGACGGAAGGAACCTGCCTTCAGCTCACAGGCTACGATTCAAAACCCTGTTACAACCTTTGGTGCGAAATACGTCTATCTGGGCATAGGTTTACGCAAACCTATTCAGTGGATTTTCACTCTTCCTGACGTCACTATGCCTATGATTGACGCGGACCTACTTAACCATCATGACCTAATCGTAGATGTCCGCCCGAGACGACTGATAGGCGGTCCGACACGCCGGGGGAAAGAGTGTAAACGACTGAGGCTCGCATGCGTCACCGCTACTAGAACTGAGGCAGAATGAGTGACAAGCGATTTCAGTGATAATTGATAGTGAATAGAAAAGAGGATGCTTGAAGAGTATCATGAGGTGCTGCTATGGTCACGTTGGATTCTGCAAGAGTCATTCTAGTAAGTGGCGATTGTGTTGCAAGATGTCAAGAGGAGGTCTCTGTCTGGAAGCGCAGGTCGTCAGCGATGTGTGAGATTGTGCTGTGGGTATGCTTGTGGTGTGTTGGCTTTCCTGTTTGTTTTTCCATTTCAGCTCTGTCCGTGTGACCCAGGTTCTCGCAATGGCATCCAAGTCAACGTGCATTGATCGTGAAGTAAAAAAGGGTTGGATCCCTTTTTTGCCGGGGAGTGTCAATGGAGTTGAAGATTGAACGATCAATTCTTGGTTGTTTGCTTAAAATCAACTCCCCCAATTTTCGCGGAAGCATCAATACGACAGTCATCGTCTCATCGGTCGCTGTTCAGAAAGAAGATTGAAACATCGTCAGAAGTAATACAGAGATTTATTATTGTAATATTTGTTTTCAGACCTTAGTTTGCTTAGTTCGCTTATTCCTTTTATATGTTGGTGTAACAATACAGAAATATCAAACAGCAGATCGGTGTTTTGGTTTTTGCGTCCGTTATAACTAAGCGTTTCTGAGAAATCTTCTAAGAACAGCGTGGGCCCGAGCGTAGCGAGAGCTGGGCATTAACGGTTTATGAGACTTGGCTGACAGCTTCTCTTTTTCTCTACGAAGTTTTTTGAGATGAGGGGAAGCGAAACGATCCATTCTTTTGAAAATTATTTGTTTTGGACAGCATATATCAAGACAGAATTTAAGCTAGTCAGTCAAATTGGAAATAGTGTCATCCAGTTTCTGTTCGTTGAAAAGTTCCCAGTTAGTGTCATTTAGCATGCATCCTAGTTTGAGCATATTTTCTTGTGAGTAACACCTTTGCTGTGTTTTCTTGGACAGATTTGAGAAGATATTAAAGTGAGATCTGCTGTATATCTTAGGTAATATCCGAATAATACAATGATCTGAGTTCATGATAGGAGCACGTCGGCGTACTTCATATGTTTCCTCATCATTAATGAACACTAGGTCCAGGGTTTTATCAAGTCGAGTAGGGAATTTAACAATATTGGCATGACCTAATGATACGAGGAAAGAACAATCACAGCAGTTAAAATCTCCTGTGACAACTGATAAAGAGTTTTCAAGACGTGTAACGGCGAATTCAGTGAATTCATCAGCAAAATCAGATAGATCAGATGCAGAACAGCCAGGAGTAACATAAATGTTAGAGATGAAGACGTATTTAAACTTGGATAAGTGTTTCGGGCGGCATTTGACCGTTATACAATCAATAAAGTCATTAGAGTAAGAAAACCATACGTTATTTGAAGTTGACCATTGAGAATGAATGAAAGTTGCAACACCTCCACCTCTTTTCTTTCTGGAGCATAATCGATCTTGTCTAAACAATGTAAAACCATTTAGGGAAACCAGGTTGTCATCATAGAGTTCATGGAGCCATGTTTCTTGTAATGCAACAATCGCCGTATTGTGATAAGTATCAGATGATAAGAGAGACTGGAGATGCATAATTTTGTTGGGAAGTGAACGGCAGTTTGAAGTGACAATAACAGGAATGGTTGTACGATATAAAGGTGTCTGTTTAAGTGCACGCTGTCAGCCAGCGTGATGTTTTCTCTTAGATTTATTAGATGCATTATTAGTTGCATGAAAGTCATACGGTTTAAAACGTTTACTGAATGAATTACTGTATTTTATGCAATTTGCGATCATATTTTATTAAAATTAGGAATGAAAACATGACTTATTAGATGCAATATGTAGATGCAGAAATATGTAGGATACACCAATTGTATAAACATGCATAAATATTGTTTTATTAATAATATATTTCGCCCTTTACATGAAGGAACATACCAATTGTACAGGCATGGATAAGTTATTATGTAAATTACACGTATTTTGATGTATGGTGAATTTACAGTTTGGTTGTTCTTTCTGATATTAGAGTCAGTCGGAACAGTCTGCTATAAAGTCTGTTTGTGTAGGACATAAAGAGATATAGAAATATTGTCTTCGCGTTAACAAAAATCCCAGACATCAGATGAATGTAATACAAATATCTGGGAATAAAGCTTGAAGTCGATTCTCCTATATAACTTTGTTGTGAACAGCACCCTTGGCTTAAAGTGTATTGATGTATCATGTTGAGATCAGTGATCTATTCATTCCATTTTTTCAGAAGTCTTATCGTAGTTTTATAACGGGAAAGAAATTTGATCGTGGATGCGAAAACTAGACAAGGTCACGTTAAGTTGTTTTACTGCATCAAATGGTGCCGAGGTCGATTCCAGAATTCTCCATTTGCTCCATTTGTGTCTGCATGGCAGACGGTACACGTAAGTTGAGTAAGACATTGAAAACTGTTTGAAAACCAGTTGCTTCTTTATTTCAGATCATGAATACCACTTGTGCAGAATGTTAGCCAGCGTCTTCAAAAGGCAGCATGGGATCGTTCATGGAATTTGAGGGGCTTATGGGGTAAATGGTCTGGAGTCCAGATTCATTTCAGTTTAGAGGCAGGGTTGCTCGACGTCGACCAGAAGGTAAATAGAAGAGTAGGCTCAGCAGCAGAATACCAGAGAGAGAAATTGTGTGAACATGAAAAGGACACTAATGTTATATGCATATATAAATGTTTATGTCAATTGTATATTATATTTTAGTAAACATTCACCTATATTGTAGTTGTGTTTTCATGCATTTATGCGAAGTCTCAGAGTTAATTTAGTGTCATAATGTTTATTAATAAGTCTGGGCGTTTTAGTGTTCTAATGACTGATGCGTTTTAGAAATAAGTGGTGCGGTCTGGTTGGGATAGTCATTGGGATGAAGCAGTTTATATAGCAAGTGTTTGAAGGTTATAATATATTGACAAGTCCTTGTTTTTAGGGGTTAACTGTTACAGATCTTAGAATACACGACTATGAATAAGTTTTCATGGAGTGCTGCTTCACAGCTTTTCCTAGATACTGTGCACGTTCTGTTACGCATGTTGTAGTAGTCCCTCGGTGAGAACTGTTTCTCCTCTCTCTCTGAGAATAATATTTTATGCGGGGCTTTAAAAAGAACGTTAGATTAGTGCTGAGTCGTCTCGTCCAGAATGAGTCGATACCTAGAGTTTATGTTCGTTGGACATTGTAATTTAGTAAACGTACATATATATTCCTACTAAGCCTTTTTATGCACTTATGCGACTAATTTATTTGTAATTTTTACAGTGCTAAGGGTATTTAAGCGCGCTTTTTAGATGCTGTAGTAAATTAATAGTTGATTCGTTCTAGGAATAATTAGTTTAATAATATAATCAGTAGAGTAAAACAGTCTGTATAGAGAGCTTTTGAGGCTTGTAACCGAAGAGCAAGTTCTGATATCTAGGGGCAGGCTATCCCATATTTTAGAATACATCACCGTGAAGGAGTTTTTACAGAGGGTTGACTTAAATGCATGAGTTGCAACTGCGCAAGTTTGGTCACACATATCGCAAAAGCATTCCTCTCCGAATTCTACGTCCCTGTTACCTGAGAATGATATATTGTGAAGGACTTTGAAGAAGAATATTAGGTTTATAATAAGTCGTCTTGTCTAAAGTGGGTCAAGTTTTAGGACCGTCCACCTTGAGATGTAGTCTTTGTTACAATCGTAGCCAAGTAGCTTGGAGTTAAAATATCGCTGGATACTTTCTATCTGTGGGCTGTCACGTGTGCGAGAGCTGTTTAAAATAAATAGGCAGTATTCTAGAAATGACCTCACACACGTTTTGTACAGAATGAGCTTGGCGTCATTGTCGCGAATGTTCCCGAGTATGCATCCTAAGAGCATCCTCAACTTTCTAGTCTGTGATGCTACTTGCTCAGAGAATGTCAAGTTACTAGAGTACCTCAGGCCTAATTCAACGACACTTCGGAGTCTGGTTAGGTTAGCAGATTGACGCGTTAATTTCAGGTCATATGAGGGTGCGCCAAAGCAGATCCAGCCACATTTGTTCAGATTGAACTGGAGATTCCATAAGGACGACCAAGCAGTCATTTTATCTAATTCCTTCTGCACTACCTTCCTGAGGTACCCTAAGTCATCAGTATAAGCTACTTTTAGGTCATCTGCAAAGATGAATGATTTCCTGTGCGTGAAGCACGCGCATATGTCATTGATGTATAGTGTAAATGGGAGGGGTCCAATGACACTACCTTGTACTACACCAGAGGTGATTGGGCTAGGTTTGGAAGCTACAGACACGAGTTTAATTATTTGAGACCTATTGTTAAGGAAAGATTTAAGCCATCCTAATAATGGGTCACGTATTCTTAAAAAGTTCAGCTTATTTGCCAACCTCTCCAGACACTAGCTTCCTAGGCTGGTAGTTTAGTAGTTTCCTCGCCGGTCCCAAGCTGAAAGGATCACACAAATTTTGTTAATGACTGTTAATCTCGCATAAATGGTATGTAATCATTCCCACACATTTTGTTATTGACTGTTGTCAATGAAGTTGAAGATTGAACGATCAATTCTTGGTTGTTTGCTCAAAATCAACTTCCTCGATTTTCGCGGAGGCATCAATACGACAGTCATCGTCTCATCGGTCGCTGTTCAGAAAGAAGATTGAAACATCGTCAGAAGTAACAACGATTTATTATTGTAATATTTGTTTACAGACCTTAGTTTGCTTAGTGATACTTGATTTATATGCTGGTGTAACAATACATAATACTCAAGTCAACAATTGGTGTTTTGGTTTTTTCGTCCGTTGTTACTAAGCGTTTCTGAGAAATCTTCTAAGAACAGCGTGGGCCCGAGCGTAGCGAGAGCTGGGCATTAACGGTTTATGAGACTTTGCTGACAACTGTTAATCTCGCACAGTTGGTATATTATCATTTCTTACGCACTTTGTTATTGACTATTACGATCAATTATTTCAAATGCTGTTAGCTGTCTATATTGCTGTAAAATGTATAAATATCATGACTTCTTTGTCGTTGTTGTTGTACTACATTACACAGTCACAGTCCAGTCTTTGTCTTTTGATATTTGCGTGCTTCACTGAATCGGAAGGTACCACAAGCAGATAGGCACATTAGTCAGGCGCAGGCAGAACAAGGTGACAACGTCCTCATTTAATTCCCTACCGTTATAACAAATTGGCGACGGGGTTTTACCTTAATTCATTGTTGCTATAACAAGCAAGCGACGATGGGTTTTATTCTGTTTAGCGCAGCTATAGAACATTTTTGACTGTGTTAATTACAACCCAATTACAATGTCTATCTCTCTGGACGATCTCAAATCTATCTTGCAGCAGCAGCAAGTTCAGAATGAAGCAGCTCAACTAAAATTAATCGAAGCTCTCACTCAGAAGCTGTCTATTCAAGTTCCATCAACATCTCATTCTGACAAATATGAAAGCATCTCAAATTCCATCAGTGAGTTCAACTACGACCCAATATCTGGTCTCGTATTTGATGCATGGTTCAATCGTTACGAAGATGTCTTCCGTATTGAATGCTACATGTTTGATGATGCTGCCAAAGTCCGATTGTTACTAAGAAAACTTGGTACTGTTGAGCACAACAGATATGTTAACTTCATTCTGCCCAAGAACCCACGTGAGTTATCATTCGATGAGACAGTCACCGTTTTATCACAAATCTTTGGTGAACAGTCATCCATGTTTAATATTCGGTATCAACGTTTTCAGTTGACAAATATGCCTTCCGATGATTATGTCACTTACGCTGGCAAAGTGAACAAGGAATGTGAAAGGCTCAAACCACACGAAATGACATCAGATCAGTTCAAGTGTTTGATTTTTATCTGTGGGTTGAAGAACCCAGAAAATACTGACATAAGAACTCGACTTCTGTCACTCGTGGGACAAGGCCCGAAAATGACCTTACAAATGGTGACAGCAGAATGCCTACGCTTAATCAACTTGAAGCACGATACTGCTATGGTAAAGTGCAAACGACAGTCATCTGGATTTGGTTCGATTAACACAGTGAAAAGTCCTCCGATCACCGTTAAGCACACAGCATGTCAGTCTCAAAATTCAGCTAAACCTCCTTCAGTGTGCTGGCACTGTGGTTCGCGGCATTTTGTCAAGTTCTGTCCTTTCAAGAAACATAAATGCCGTAATTGTCACCGTTTTGGACATAAGGAGGGTTACTGTCCACGGCAGAAAAATCCTTCGGTGAGGAACAGAAGTAGTCGTTTCAAGCTGAAACAATCTCCTCGAGCACAGACCATTTTCACAACTTCCAAAGTCGATTTCGCCAGCAAACGTAAGTATATTACACTAGGTATTAACGGCAAACATATTCGTCTTCAGTTGGATACGGCATCAGATATTACCTTAATTTCCCGAACTACGTGGCGCATACTTGGGTGCCCAGAGATTCTGCCGACCGAGCATGTCGCCAAGAATGTCTCTGGAGATATACTGAAACTCGTGGTTGAGATAAATTGCCAGGTTCAGTTTGGTGAGCATCAGTTCAATGGTGTATGTTACGTTACAAACTACCTTGATTTGAATTCGCTTGGTCTTGACTGGTTAGACAAGCTCCATATCTTCAATGTACCATTAAATTCGGTATGCTCTAATATTTCGTCCTCACCACACAACGTTGTTCCCGGACATGTATCTGATCAATCGCTCTTATTTTATTTATTTTTTTATTTTTGATTACAGCTTGATTCCACACCGTATTTTTGGTACAAGTATGGAATTTTCAGCGTGGATATCGGTAGCCCAAATTTCGCAGGCCGACCATAGATATCAGGTGTGCGTCGGTGAGGGCTCGAACCCCGGACCATAACCATGGTCGGTGAGAGTACTAACCACTGTGCCACCGACGCACTCTCTTGCAACGCCTGCGTCAAATGCACGCTTCTGTCTTCCAGGACAAACTTGGTTACTGCAAACTGTCTGGCATCCAGCATATTCGTAGCCCCCCGTATCATCCCCAATCGAATGGACAGGCTGAACGTTTTGTCGACACCTTTAAGCGTGCTTATGCAAAAGCAAAGGGGGAGGCGACAAAAGAAGAAATTTCGGATAGATTCTTGCTGCATTATCGTACGACGCCAAATCCTTCCGCTCCAAACCAGTTATCCCCAGCGGAAATTATGTTTGGCCGGAAGATTAGAACTACCCTCGACTCAATTAAGCCTAGGCAAGTAAAGCAGGGCTGCAGAAATACAAAAATGGAAAACCAATTCAATCGCCATCACGGAGCTAAACGTCGAGTTTTCAAATTGTATCAGCAAGTTTATGTACGAGATTTTCGCTATTCACCTCCGAGATGGATTCGAGGACAAATAGTGGGGCAGAAAGGAAGGGTTTTATATAAAGTGAATTTAGAAGGACAGTTATGTGTCAGACACACGAATCATATACGAGATGCGTCAGATAGACCCGACAATGGGAGACGAGACCTCACGTTAGAAGTATTAGTAGATACATTTAATCTTCCGCAGCCGGAAGCCCGGGACACGGATCACACTCTATCCAGTACCACGCGAAGGTCAACTCGACAAAGAAGAGCTCCGAAACCTTTTCAAATAGATCCAAAAAGCAAGTCCTACACTTTTTACGGGGAGATGTGATAGGATCCCACGCATTTCGGTATTGACTGTTAATCTCGCATATATGGTATATTATCATTTCTCACGCACTTTGTTATTGACTATTACGATCAATTATTTCAAATGCTGTTAGCTGTCTATATTGCTGTAAAATGTATAAATATCATGACTTCTTTGTCGTTGTTGTTGTACTACATTACACAGTCACAGTCCAGTCTTTGTCTTTTGATATTTGCGTGCTTCACTGAATCGGAAGGTACCACAAGCAGATAGGCACATTAGTCAGGCGCAGACAGAACAAGGTGACAACGTCCTCATTTAATTCCCTACCGTTATAACACAAGCCCGGGTAATGAGGGATATTTCGGGCGTGGTGCTAGCAACTCCACCCCTGTAAAACAACTAAATAGCTACAGAAACCTCAACGAATAGATATATTTAAAATTCCAAAAACATAAGCAATAGCCTTACTTTTCGCTGGAATCGGGGAAGTGAAATGACGCAGGCTGGAGAAATAGCCTTCGGGAAGCCAGTCAGCCGATGTGCCTTCTTTCGATGAAAGCAAAAGTAAGGATGGGTACCTGGAATGTTCGTACATTTTATGAAACTGGAAAGGCTGCCCAGATAGCCGCTGAAATGAGAAGGTACAGAATAGAAGTGTTGGGAACCTGCGAAAGCAGATGGAACGGAACTGGAAGGTGCCAACTACCTACTGGAGAGATAGTAATCTTTTCCGGCCACCCAGAGGACAACCACGAGCACACCAAGGGAGTGGCCATCATGCTGTCACCAACAGCAGCCAAAGCTCTCATGCAGTGGGAACCAATCTCTTCCAGGATAATGACAGCCAGGTTCAACTCAAAAGGAAGGCAGGTTACAGTCAATCAATGCTATGCGCCTACAAACGTCTCAGAACAAGAGAACAAGGAGGCGTTCTACAGACAACTACAAGCAATAATGGACAGCGTCCCTAATGGCGATATCAAAATCCTGATGGGCGACATGAATGCGAAGCTGGGAGGAGACAACACAGGAAGAGAACTCACCATGGGTCGTGAGGCCCTCGGCGAGATGAACGACAATGGTGAACTCTTCTCAGACTTCTGCGCCTTCAATGATTTGGTGATTGGTGGTAGTGTGTTCAAACACAAGGATATACACAAGACGACATGGATTTCACCAGATGGAAACACCAAAAACCAAATAGACTTCATCTCAATTTCAAGAAAGTGGAGACGGAGCCTACTGGACACAAGGTCGAGGAGAGGAGCAGATGTGGGTTCAGACCACTATCTAGTACAAAAGACTTTCAAGGTGAAGCTAAAAGCCTCAAGGATAGCTGGAGATAGGCCACAATGCAAGTTCAACACTCGATTACTGAAGGACACAACCACAAAAGACACCTTCACTGCAACTGTCAGAGCAAAGCAGGAAACACTACGCGACATCACTGAAGAATCATGCGTGGAAGAACATTGGAAGTCTCTGAAGGCGATTCTCAACGAAACGTGTTCAACGGTTCTAGGAAGAAAGAAGAGACAAGACAAGGAGTGGCTCACAACGGACACTTGGAAATTAATAGAAGAGAGGAGAATGGTGAAAGAGAAAATGATTCAATGCAAGGACGGATAGGAGAAGGAGACGCTGAGCTCAACTTACAAAGCACTGGACAAAGAAGTGAAGAAGAGTGCTAGGGAGGACAAAAGACGATTCTACGATAATCTGACCACTGAAGCTAAGAAGGCAGCAGGCAAAAGGCACCTGAGGATACTATATCAGATAACCAAATCTCTATCCGTGAAGAGATCAACACAAGTGAAACCTATAAAAGACAGCCAAGGGAAGCCCATTACCAAGGAAGAAAAACAGATTAAACAATGGGGGGATCACTTGAAAGGACTCTTGAACCGACCATCACCTGCAACCCGTCCAGAAATACCAACAACAGTGCGCACACAACTGCAAGTTGACACCAATCCTCCAGCGAGAGCTGAAGTCTTGAACGCAGTCAAGCTTCTGAAAGCTGGAAAAGCAGCCGGACCAGATGGAATACCCGCTGAAGCACTGAAAGCGGACCCAGAGACAACAGCAGACATGCTGACTCCATTATTGCAAAAGGTCTGGAAGGAGGGAAAGGTGCCTACTGACTGGAGGAAAGGTTACCTCGTGAAACTACCAAAGAAGGGCGACTTACGTCTCACTCTGCAAGAACTGGCGAGGAATCATGCTCCTATCGACGCCAAGTAAAATCCTGAGTCGCATCATCCTGGAGAGATTAAAGGACGCACTGGAGACAGAACTCCGACCAGAACAAGCTGGATTCAGGAAAGGCAAATCATGTACTGACCAAATTGCAACTCTACGCATCATCATCACAGAACAAAGCATGGAATGGCAATCAAACCTCTACCTCAACTTTATAGACTTTGAGAAGGCCTTCGACAGCGTTGACCGTGAAGTAATTTGGAAATTACTCGAGTACTATGGCGTACCCCAAATATTCATCAACCTTATTCAACAGCTGTACGACAACGGCACATGTCAAGTGATCCACAACGGAAGACTCAGCGAGGCGTTTGGAGTAAACACAGGAGTCAGACAAGGGTGCTTACTATCACCAATGATATTCCTAATTGTGGTGGGCTGGATTATGCTTCAGACAATGGGAAACGAGAAGACAGGAATATCCTGGACGGACGTGAAAATAACTAACCAACAACAGCAACAACATCCAGCGTCAATCACCATCAACGGGAGGGATTTGAAAGAGCTACCTCATTCACTTATCTAGGGAGAATTGTCTCAACTACAGGAACGGAGGAACAGACGATGATGTCAAATCGAGCGAGAATCCGGAAGGCTAGAAACACATTCATCAACCTGAAACCAATCTGGAAATCTTCGTCACTCAGCATCAACAACAATATTCGGTCGGATTTTCAATACAAACGTTAAGTCAGTCAGTTCTTCTATACGGATCAGAAACTTGGTGGGTCACAAGGGATATTTCCAACAGCCTGCAGCATGCAGACCTTTATCAACAACTGTCTTCGCTGGATCTCTACTGTAGATCAGATGGCCGGAAAGAATCACCAACAAGAAACTATGGGAGCAAACAAAACAAGAACCAATCGCCAACCAACAAATATGTAGAAGAAAGTGGAGATGGATTGGACACTGGCTAAGGAGGCCGCTGGGTGACATCGCTCGTCAGGGCATTGCTCGAGTGGAACCCGAAATGGAAGCGGCGATTCGGTCCTCAGTGCGAGGGTGACATGGAGGAGATCGTGTGAAGAGGAGTTGAAACAGTATGGACTAACATGGATGCAGGTGAAAAGTACAGTGGAAGACAGAAGCAAGTGGATACGTGCAGTTGAAACCCTATGTTCCACTAGGAACCCAAGGGAACAATGGTATAATAATAATAAACAGCTTATTTGTTAGCAGTAAATGCTCGATACGGTCAAATGATTTAGAAATGTCAAAGTGGATGACAATACCAGTTGTCGTCTGTCACGACTGCTGGTTGCAAAATTGAAGAAGTCTAGGTGACATGTTAAACACGATCTGGATTTTAGGAATCCATGTTGTTTCGGACTTATAATACTGCAGGTAAGCATATGTTCGATTAAGTTATCTTTGACAAGTCTCTCCATAATTCCAGGTGCTATAGTTGTGATATTGATCGGCCGGTAGTTACTGACTTCAGCCAGATTTGTGTTAAGCCATAATAAATGTTGTCTTCCATATGTCAGGGTAAGTTTGAGTTTCTAGGGTCATTGTGAATATTTTAAGCAGCAGTAGAGGAATGTCAGGGCCACCATATTTATAGAAATAAGATGATATACCGTCAGCACCTAAAACTTTTGAGTTCTTAAGGATTCTTATAGTTTGATTAATGTTAGCATAAGTGAATTCAACAGTGCTAATTTGGTTTTGTGTGAGTAGAGATGGGGTTTGTGCCATATAAGCAATAGCGAGTATATCGAGTAGCTGGACTGAGGGCTTAAGTTAGTTACCTGCAAACGTTTTGTTGAATAATTCACATGTATCTGCAGAATTAGTGCATAGCCTACATTTGTCTATGAGGAGAGAAATGCTGTGATTTTCGATTTGATCGCTTCTTTAGAATTTCTGTGAGTTCATACACTCTAGGAGGACTCGCTGTCAGCCACGTCTCATAAACCGTTAATGCCCAGCTCTTGCTACGCTCGGGCCCACGCTGTTCCTTGGAGTTTTTCAGAAACGCTTAGTAATAACGGACGAAAAAGCCAAAAGACCGATTGGTGACTCGAGGATTCTTTATTGTTACACCAACATATAAAAATAATGTTTTTACTAGGGTCTGTGAACAAATATTACAATAATAAATCACAATATTACTTCTGATGGTTTACTGCTGACTTCTTTCTGAACAGCGACCGATGAGACGATGACTGTCGTATTGATGCCTCCGCGAAAATTGGGGAAGTTGGTTTTGAGCAAACAACCAAGAATTGATCGTTCAATCTTCAACTACATTCACACTCCCCGGCAAAAAAGGGATCCAACCCTTTTTTCCTTCACGACCAATACACGTTGACTTGGATGCCATTGCGAGAACCTGGGTCACACGGACAGAGCTGAAATGGAAAACAAACAGAAAAGCCAACACACCACAAGCATACCCACAGCACAATCTCACACATCGCTGACGACCTGCGCCTCCAGACAGAGACCTCCTCTTGCAACACAATCGCCACTTGCTAGAATGACTCTTGCAGAATGCAACGTGACCATAGCACCAACTCATGATACTCTACGCACATCCTCTTATCTACTCACTACCAATTACCACTGCAATCGCTTGTCACTCATTCTGCCTCAGTTCTAGTAGCGGTGACGCATGCGAGCCTCAGTCGTTTACACTCTTTCTCCCCGGCGTGTCGGACCGCAGCTAACAATTATCTCCGTGTGCATTTCATTCTCAGCAATAGCCTCCCCGGCGTATACGACCCATCTGCTGTCCTTAACATCAATCAATTCATTCATGGATGTAGAAGACTCGAAACAACTTCAGAAGTAATCACGACGAAAATTTTAACAAAATTACGCAATAACAACAAGATACGAAAACAACAAGTAAACACAATGAATCCAAAAACACCAATTGATATGACACACCACACATATATACAAACTGTACACAAAAACTTGCGGATCATGTCTTGATGGAATTCCTTTGAAGAATCGCAGGACTTACACCAGTACGCCTACAACCCTTCTCAGGTTGACGATTGTAATTTGTGGAATGTCCGGACACAAACAAGATTAACCAACAATTACGATAATTGGAACTCACACAATTATTTAACACAAACATATGTACAATCAACACATCAAATGTTGTGGATTCCGGCATGACAAACTACCCTTGAAGAACTGTAGGACTTACAGCAGTACGCCTACATTCCTTCTCAGGTTGATGATCCAAGTGGAAGTCGTCCGGACACAAACAGAATTACCAACAGCTAGATGACAGATGATATCAATTCAGTATATACAATATGAACATATGTACAAGATCACACACCAAGCACATTGGACTGCTCATTGATGCGCTACCCTTTGAAGAATTGTAGGACTTACAGCAGTACGCCTACAACCCTTCTCAGGTTGACGCCCTAGGTTGGAAAATCGTCGCAGAGTTCATTTGCTAACTTCCTTCTATGAGCTATATCCTCAAATCTGAACGGCAACACGCCCATGTCATTGTATCGTAGAATATAGATGACGAACAAACACACGACATATCTCATCAACCAAGTGTAGAAACAGAGTAATTTACACCAAAGATAATAACATTCAAATAGTAACTTGAAACTAGAAATGCCTTTATTCATGCAAGTCAATTTAACAATTACTCTCTCGTTTACACTTGGCTTATCCTCACTAAACTGAGCAATATCTTTCTTCTTTTCAAACGCACCAATACTATCATAGTCATTGCAAAAGATACTTGAGTTCATGGGTGTCTGTTTCATTGTGGATGAAAACACCAACGATGACTGAGTGACACAAGGTGATGAACTTAGCAGTGGATCAGAAGCTGTTCTTTTTCGGCTCTCAGATAGTTGTCCAACTGCAAGATTACCACCACTGCTGTCTTTCACTACTAGTTCGGGTTTAGCACTATCATCTGATGATAGGTGGGCTACACGCTGATCAATTACACTGACTGTCTCACAAGTATGCACACCTTCTGGAACTGCATCTGCGTTCAATTCTACTTCACGTTGTAGTTGTACAGAACCTTTATTTAACTTAGCAGTAGTAGGCATATCCCTCATCTCATAATGATCAACCAAAGACAAATGTGCACTATCATGATCATTATCACAAATATTCAATTTACCGTCAACTTCATCATTTTCAAACTCTTTAATAACAGAAGTAGACAATTTTGGTTCCTCCTCACAAATCATTAAAGGTTTTATATCTTCACTCTGACTAGTTATACTTTGTAAACGTTTGGAGTCAGAACTGCACTCTGAAGCAGTAACTCTATTCTGTGACACTCTATTCAACAATGGCTTACCAGTTGCAACTACAGACTTCTTCACCGTACCGTTATCGTCACACAATTCGGAGTCAGGCCTGGAGTTTACATTTAGCTTATCACTGAACTTGCTCACCGGTTCACAGTTCACTTCTGTATGCACCTCTTGCACACGTGTAAAACACAACCGTGTTTGTCTTGCATCTTGTAACTTATCTGTTGAGGATGTACTACGAAACCTGTTACACTCACTAGGTCTATATGCATTACTAGACATCATGGAGCCTTCTCGATATCCACCTCTCTGAGGCCTATTCGTCATCAATGATTGCATTTTGCTCTCAGACTGCTCTATTCTAGGGGTGAGATGTAATAGACTGGCGAACTTGCTCATAGATTGATTGACACTATTGTTTACCAGTTTCAGGATATCATCAAACTTTGGCTCGATACCCTCATCCTCCATACGGGAGCTCATCTTCACCCACTTCCTTTGCAGTCGAGTAGGTAGGCGTCTTGCTATTACTTCTAGTATAAAACTCGAGTTGAGGTCACTCATTCGATTCATCGAAATCATTCCATTCTTGTAAATTAGCAAATTATCTAAAAACTCAGTGAGTGCCTGGGAGTCATCCTGTAATTGACCACCATTACCCTTAACAGCCTCGAATAATTTCCCTGCAATCATCGAAGGTCTTCCAAACCTTTGACGTAATATGCTCATAGCCTCGTAGTAGCCCTCTTTTGGCTTCATAAACTTACAGCACTGTATAGCTCTTGCAGCATCTCCAGTGCAATATCTCATCAAATACATCAATTTCAATTCATCATTTAATAAAAAACCACTCAACATGATCTCAAACTCCTTTACAAATTGTAAATAATCAGCTGGGTTTCCATCAAAACACCGTGGTTCAAATTTAGGGAGTTTGATGTTCCTATTATCCCTGAACGGCGAAACAGTAACATCAACCATGTCATGCTTAACATCAGACACATCGTTACAATTAACAGACAAGTCACCATGACTTACTTTCCTGTTTGCATCCAAGACACTCTGTCCCTTCTTTGACCCAGGCATTGTTGAACTTGACCCAATTCCAAAAAGTTCCAGATATTGCTTGTTCAAAGAGGACTTGACCGGCACCAGGAGAGATGAACGGCGACTATCCAAACTTTCACCAACTGTTTGAATCCGCCAGATCTGTTTCTATCGTCAGAAACTGTCAATCACGTCTCATAAACCGTTAATGCCCAGCTCTTGCTACGCTCGGGCCCACGCTGTTCCTTGGAGTTTTTCAGAAACGCTTAGTAATAACGGACGAAAAAGCCAAAAGACCGATTGGTGACTCGAGGATTCTTTATTGTTACACCAACATATAAAAATAATGTTTTTACTAGGGTCTGTGAACAAATATTACAATAATAAATCACAATATTACTTCTGATGGTTTACTGCTGACTTCTTTCTGAACAGCGACCGATGAGACGATGACTGTCGTATTGATGCCTCCGCGAAAATTGGGGAAGTTGGTTTTGAGCAAACAACCAAGAATTGATCGTTCAATCTTCAAATCCATTGACACTGGCTAATGCGATGCGTTCTGCGTTTCTCTTACGGAAATCTTGAGCTTGTGAGATGGAGCTAAGGGTGTTAAGTATTAGACCTAGAGTGCCAAAGTCGTGGTGTTTGAAGCAACTTTTTGAGAGTCTCTTCAGTTTCGTACGATCCTTTGTTTTTATGAATGACTTTCTGTGTGTGGAAACCTTTAGTGTTTGGAGTGGAATGACAGCATCTAAGCATGTGTTTGATTTATGGTTGAAGATGGTTAGAGCTCTCGATAGGTCATCAGTAGTGAAGTATTCATCCCATTCGGAGGATCCGAGCATCGATTCTACTAAGGCCCAGTTTGCCTTACTATAATTCCTATATATTACTTGTTGTGAAGTGGAGGTATGAGATGCATTGCTACTCATCGGAAGTGGAAGTGCACACATCACTGTTTTGTGGTCGCTCCCCGGAAACTCAGAACCTACTAGCGTTGAAAGGGGACTTATATTGTGGCAGAAGATTAAGTCTAGTACGTTATTATCTCTTGTGGGAGTAGTGACAGTTTGTTTCCAGCCAAGTATATCCAGTGTGTCTAAGAACTTATCATATTTAGTTGGACCTGTGGGTATATCCTAGTTGATTTCAGGTAAGTTAAAGTCCCCACATGGGATCTTATAATCGTATTGTAAGTCGGATAATTGCTCCAGAGTATTAATAAGTTGGGTTTCGTAATTACTAAAGGTGCCAGGTGCTCTGTGGATGCATCCAATTATTGCTGTTACGTTATTTAAGTGTACATTAACCCACAGAGTCTCAGGCATGTTAAGTGTACTACTCTCTAGCTGTGATACAGTAAGTTCATTCAGAAAGTACATGAGACAACCCCCTCCCTTACCGCCTTCCCTGTCACACTGAAAGTGTGTGTAGTCATCTAAGCTTATCTCTATCCAGGATGCTCGAATGACACCAAGATTCAGTGATGACAATTACAGAGGGTTTGTATATTACTGTGAGTGCTCTGAGCATCGGGAATTTATTTAGAACAGATCTAGTATTTATGAGGATTAGGTAAAGATGAGAGTTGAAATGGTAGTTGAAGTATTTAAGTTCGTTAATCAGCCCCGAATGTGGTTCAGCACCCAGTAGTTCTGCTGGAGATGACGATCCTATGTTAAGAGGAGTTTCATCATCATGCTCATCTATGTCTGTCGACTTGGTGTGTTGTTTTCGGTGAAGAATTAGCAGTTGAAGTACTGGATTCGCTATAGACTAAGGGATTTTTATTTTTAGTTAGGCCAGAGAAGTGGGTAGGGTTCTTTATTTGACCTATACTTGTGCAAGTATCAAGTGTGCTAAATGGATACGGGTGCACTAGACCGTTCCTGTTTTGATGCAAGGAGGGAGCCAACACAAGTGGTTTAGGAGTGTTAACATCCCTAACAGCTGTCTTTTCAACGCTGACAGGGACGCGGGCGATAAGAAATGATTCGATCCTTGTGATGACCATGGCTTATTATTCCACCTATTGTTTCATGCTAGTTGTGTCCTTGTGTGGGTTTCGTGTGTACTGCATTGAGAGTTAGTTCCCGGCAGACTTGTACCATATATCCAATCAAAATTTGTTTGGTTGCCGTACTCTGAAGACCCTGAGTTGTTGGTAGCCGAGTTCTGACTATTACCACTTGTACTATTGAGGGTGACATTGTTGTGACATTGGATATTAGTGTGCGCCATGGTGCAATTTAGCACGTTGTGAGTGCTAATACTATTGATTGTGGGGAGTGTGGGCCTATTTAAGCTGCCTGTCAATCACGTCTCGTAAACCGTTAATGCCCAGCTCTTGCTACGCTGGGACTCACCCTGTTCCTTGGAGTTTTTCAGAAGCGCTTAGTAATAACGGACACAAAAACCAGAACCCAGTTTGGAGACTCGAGAATTCTTTATAGTAACACCAACATATAGTCAACTTCAAAACTAAGCTTCACAACTAAGGTTTGTGAACAAATATTACAATAATAAATCACAATATTACTTCTGACGGTTGTCTCCTGACTTATTTCTGAACGCCGACCGATGAGACGATGACTGTCGTATTGATGCCTCCGCGAAATTTGGGGAAGTTGGTTTTGAGCATACAACCAAGAATTGATCGTTCAATCTCCAACTACATTGTCAATTGAGTTGAAGATTGAACGATCAATTCTTGGTTGTTTGCTTAAAATCAACTTCCCCAATTTTCGCGGAGGCATCAATACGACAGTCATCGTCTCATCGGTCGCTGTTCAGAAAGAAGAGTGAAACATCGTCAGAAGTAATACAGAGATTTATTATTGTAATATTTGTTTTCAGACCTTAGTTCTTAGTTCGCTTATTCCTTTTATATGTTGGTGTAACAATAAACAAATCAAAAGCGGCAGATCGGTGTTTTGGTTTTTGCGTCCGTTATAACTAAGCGTTTCTGAGAAATCTTCTAAGAACAGCGTGGGCCCGAGCGTAGCGAGAGCTGGGCATTAACGGTTTATGAGACGTGATTGACAGTTTCTGACGATAGAAACAGATCTGGCGGATTCAAACAGTTGGTGAAAGTTTGGATAGTCGCCGTTCATTTTCCTGGTGCCGGTCAAGTCCTCTTTGAACAAGCAATATCTGGAACTTTTTGGAATTGGGTCAAGTTCAACAATGCCTGGGTCAAAGAAGGGACAGAGTGTCTTGGATGCAAACAGGAAAGTAAGTCATGGTGACTTGTCTGTTAATTGTAACGATGTGTCTGATGTTAAGCATGACATGGTTGATGTTACTGTTTCGCCGTTCAGGGATAATAGGAACATCAAACTCCCTAAATTTGAACCACGGTGTTTTGATGGAAACCCGGCTGATTATTTACAATTTGTAAAGGAGTTTGAGATCATGTTGAGTGGTTTTTTATTAAATGATGAATTGAAGTTAATGTATTTGATGAGATATTGCACTGGAGATGCTGCAAGAGCTATACAGTGTTGTAAGTTTATGAAGCCAAAAGAGGGCTACTACGAGGCTATGAGCATATTACGTCAAAGGTTTGGAAGACCTTCGATGATTGCAGGGAAATTATTCGAGGCTGTTAAGGGTAATGGTGGTCAATTACAGGATGACTCCCAGGCACTCACTGAGTTTTTAGATAATTTGCTAATTTACAAGAATGGAATGATTTCGATGAATCGAATGAGTGACCTCAACTCGAGTTTTATACTAGAAGTAATAGCAAGACGTCTACCTACTCGACTGCAAAGGAAGTGGGTGAAGATAAGCTCCCGTATGGAGGATGAGGGTATCGAGCCAAAGTTTGATGATATCCTGAAACTGGTAAACAATAGTGTCAATCAATCTATGAGCAAGTTCGCCAGTCTATTAGATCTCACCCCTAGAATAGAGCAGTCTGAGAGCAAAATGCAATCATTGATGACGAATAGGCCTCAGAGAGGTGGATATCGAGAAGGCTCCATGATGTCTAGTAATGCATATAGACCTAGTGAGTGTAACAGGTTTCGTAGTACATCCTCAACAGATAAGTTACAAGATGCAAGACAAACACGGTTGTGTTTACACGTGTGCAAGAGGTGCATACAGAAGTGAACTGTGAACCAGTGAGCAAGTTCAGTGATAAGCTAAATGTAAACTCCAGGTCTGACTCCGAATTGTGTGACGATAACGGTGCGGTGAAGAAGTCTGTAGTTGCAACTGGTAAGCCGTTGTTGAATAGAGTGTCACAGAATAGAGTTACTGCTTCAGAGTGCAGTTCTGACTCCAAAAGTTTACAAAGTATACTAGTCAGAGTGAAGATATAAAACCTTTAATGATTTGTGAGGAGGAACCAAAATTGTCTACTTCTGTTATTAAAGAGTTTGAAAATGATGAAGTTGACGGTAAATTGAATATTTGTGATAATGATCATGATAGTGCACATTTGTCTTTGGTTGATCATTATGAGATGAGGGATATGCCTACTACTGCTAAGTTAAATAAAGGTTCTGTACAACTACAACGTGAAGTAGAATTGAACGCAGATGCAGTTCCAAAAGGTGTGCATACTTGTGAGACAGTCAGTGTAATTGATCAGCGTGTAGCCCACCTATCATCAGATGATAGTGCTAAACCCGAACTAGTAGTGAAAGACAGCAGTGGTGGTAATCTTGCAGTTGGACAACTATCTGAGAGCCGAAAAAGAACAGCTTCTGATCCACCACTAAGTTCATCACCTTGTGTCACTCAGTCATCGTTGGTGTTTTCATCCACAATGAAACAGACACCCATCAACTCAAGTATCTTGTGCAATGACTATGGTAGTATCAGTTCGTTTGAAAGGACGAATATCAATGGTCAGTTTAGTGTGGATAAGCCAAGTGTAAAGGAGAGAGTTATTGTTAAATTGACTTGCACGAATAAAGGCATTTCTAGTTTCAAGTTACTATTTGAATGTTATTATCTTTGGTGTAAATTACTCTGTTTCTACACTTGGTTGATGAGATATGTCGTGTGTTTGTTGGTCATCTATATTCTACGATACAATGACATGGGCGTGTTGCCGTTCAGATTTGAGGATATAGCTGATAGAAGGAAGTTAGCAAATGAACTCTGCGACGATTTTCCAACCTAGGGCGTCAACCTGAGAAGGGTTGTAGGCGTACTGCTGTAAGTCCTACATTCTTCAAAGGGTAGCGCATCAATGAGCAGTCCAATGTGCTTGGTGTGTGATCTTGTACATATGTTCATATTGTATATACTGAATTGATATCATCTGTCATCTAGCTGTTGGTAATTCTGTTTGTGTCCGGACGACTTCCACTTGGATCATCAACCTGAGAAGGAATGTAGGCGTACTGCTGTAAGTCCTACAGTTCTTCAAGGGTAGTTTGTCGTGTCAGAATCCACAACATTTGATGTGTTGATTGTACATATGTTTGTGTTAAATAGTTGTGTGAGTTCCAATTGATGTAATTGTTGGTTAATCTTGTTTGTGTCCGGACATTCCACAACTTACAATCGTCAACCTGTGAAGGGTTGTAGGCGTACTGGTGTAAGTCCTGCAATTCTTCAAAGGAATTCCATCAAGACATGATCCGCGAGTTTTTGTGTACTGTTTGTATATACGTGTGGTGTGTCATATCAATTGGTGTTTTTGGATTCATTGTGTTTACTTGTTGTTTTCGTATCTTGTTGTTATTGCGTAATTTTGTTAAAATTTTCGTCGTGATTACTTCTGAAGTTGTTTCGAGTCTTCTACATCCATGAATGAATTGATTGATGTTAAGGACAGCAGATGGGTCGTATACGCCGGGGAGGCTATTGCTGAGAATGAAATGCACACGGAGATAATTGTTAGCTGCGGTCCGACACGCCGGGGAGAAAGAGTGTAAACGACTGAGGCTCGCATGCGTCACCGCTACTAGAACTGAGGCAGAATGAGTGACAAGCGATTTCAGTGGTAATTGGTAGTGAGTAGATAAGAGGATGTGCGTAGAGTATCATGAGGTGGTGCTATGGTCACGTTGCATTCTGCAAGAGTCATTCTAGCAAGTGGCGATTGTGTTGCAAGAGGAGGTCTCTGTCTGGAGGCGCAGGTCGTCAGCGATGTGTGAGATTGTGCTGTGGGTATGCTTGTGGTGTGTTGGCTTTTCTGTTTGTTTTCCATTTCAGCTCTGTCCGTGTGACCCAGGTTCTCGCAATGGCATCCAAGTCAACGTGCATTGGTCGTGAAGGAAAAAAGGGTTGGATCCCTTTTTTGCCGGGGAGTGTCAATGGAGTTGAAGATTGAACGATCAATTCTTGGTTGTTTGCTCAAAATCAACTTCCCCAATTTTCGCGGAGGCATCAATACGACAGTCATCGTCTCATCGGTCGCTGTTCAGAAAGAAGAGTGAAACATCGTCAGAAGTAATACAGAGATTTATTATTGTAATATTTGTTTTCAGACCTTAGTTTCTTAGTTCGCTTATTCCTTTTATATGTTGGTGTAACAATAAACAAATCAAAAGCGGCAGATCGGTGTTTTGGTTTTTGCGTCCGTTATAACTAAGCGTTTCTGAGAAATCTTCTAAGAACAGCGTGGGCCCGAGCGTAGCGAGAGCTGGGCATTAACGGTTTATCAGACGTGATTGACATACATTGACACTGCCACTGTTTTTGTTGGTATGATTTAGGGGCATATTTTCCTTATCTTTAGCAATGGAGTAATGGCTAGAAGAGGAGAATGTCGAATTTCGGGTGGTTTTGACTTTTCTGCTGGGGTTATTTAGTGGCATATTAGATTCTGCGGTGATAGGTGGTGTGGTTTTATTATTTATTTGGTTACAGTCTAGTGGCCTTTCGGCTGGTGTTGCCCTTTGATGGGATAATTCTGTGTGTTTTGAGAGGGGTGATGCGGCGGGGTCTACTGTATCTTTCACAGGGTTGGGAATAATGGCTGCTTGCAATATCCTATTACCTATTTCACAATTAGTCTTCGCAAGATAACTGTATGCGCACCTTTCTATGACTATTTTGTCCACCCCGACCTTTACATGTTTGTAGTTTCTGGCTTGCGATAAGGTGTGTTGGGAGTGGATGAATTTTCTGGTCTCTGCCTGTGTTTCGAACTGAAAACGAATAGGAGAACACTATTCATGGTGACTCTTCATCAGCCCATAGCACTTAGTCTTGGAGTTAGGCATTTTCGCTTCACTAAGTAAGGTGCGCTGTACCTTTTTCAGTGCCTCATTTTCCGGAACGTTGTAGACAATAGCGCTCAGTTTTGCGTCGAGTCGTTTTGTTACTTCTGTGGTAACAAAGTTAATTAGGTTATCTACCTTAGTTACCGATTCTGTGTCAAGCTTGTTAAGGTTTACAGTTTTCATGAGGATAGTTAGAGGTGTCATTTCACAGACCTGCGATCTGATATCGCTGATCTGATCTGATAATTTGGATATCTCGGTATTAATAATAATAATGTATATTCTCATATAAACATATAAATTTACATGAAAATGCATGCCATTTTTACAGGCACGATCAAGTATGATATAATATCAAATCGTAGATTGTCTACAAGTTAATAATGTTTCAACAGTTAAATATTTCATATATATATAAATACACATTGTCTGAACTAGGCTGTATAGTTATTGAATTGTACAACTGTCCTCCAGGTTGAGCGGGAAAATCGACTTCGTTTCGTTTCCATCCCGTGGTTGTCGGCATACGATAACCAACCAATATTGAGGTAAGTACAACGTTTACAAGGGATTGAAAGCTGTTTTTAGAAAAGTAAAAGTGCTAAGGTGAATCAATAAAGTGTAATGAAATGGGTAAGTGCAAGTATCACTAATAAATGCATTAATAAAGGAAACTCCCTAGGCTAACAACGTTCATTTGCGATGTATAATGCTTCCTGTACAGTTTCCACTATCATGATGTCCACTTTTGGTTTTAATACATTTTTCCTTATGTCGGTTTTTTTTATTTTATGCCTTTTTGTGCACTTGGTGCACAACCGTACCTCACAGAGAATAGGAATAGAATAAGTCGAATCAAATTCATAAAAAGCTATAAAATGTTAGGTTTAATGGAATATAATGAGGATCAAGCAAAGACGTTATTAGAAAATGAATGAGATAAGACATTGTGAAGTGGTATTTAAAGATCCGACAATGGACAGCAAGTTGATTTATAAGATGCCCCATAAATCTGTGCAGATCCCACATGGTCACATCTCAACAATAGGCTGAGCGAATGGTATATATTTAAAGGTAGAAGCATGATCTGTCAAGGCGTTCATTATTATCTTTTTCAAGATAAAGATCTAAGCCCTCATAAAAATCAGAAATATCTCGAGCCTTTAATTTGTATATTGCTGTTTGGTTGCAATGTTTCCAGCATTTACTGACTAACTGTTTTTTATTTCCCTTAACTCAGCCTTAAGTTCTCCTATAGACAACTTTATAGGTTCTATTTCTGAGGATAGTACTGAAAAAGAGCTTGATGGCTGGAGTTTGTCGATAAGCACATAAGGTGTAGGGAGGGGTTCTGTATGAGCAGAGAGCACTGAATTTTAAGGAGTAGTGCTAATACTAGCTGTCAGTACAGTTTTATCCTCAGTTCCAGCTCGACGCTTACAGCATACAAGTGAGTTATGTGACTTACCATAGCCGTTTGTAGTGGGTGTGTTGCTTGATGTAGCAATCAGGGACGTTAAATTAGTCACCAGTTTTATGGGAGATTGGGTTCGTTGCTATTTACTTTGATTAACCATAACTATTAGAAATGGGAGTTAATGTTTACAGGCATGGAAGCAATATAGTACCTGTGTAAGTATTACAACAAGATCAATTTTATGTAACGAATCACGTAACAGTGTAACGCAAACGTTGCTAACTCGCTTCAAGCATATTGCACGACGACGGACAAATCCATCATTTTACATGCTATAGATTTTCAAAGTCATGGCACCACCACACGGACAAGTTCGCTCCTTCCGGAGCAACCCTAAATCCAGGCAATACTGGAAAACACTGTCCTCCTCGAACTGCAACCGCAGGCTTGTAAGGGCACGCAATGGAATGCATCAAGCGCTATACGACGTTGAACTAACGTTCGTGAATCACAGTGGATCATTTGACGTCGTTCGCTGATTGGTAGTTAGTGGTGATTCAAGTTTAACTTGCCGGTCATCGGGATTTGGTTGGATGCTCTAACCAATTCTATTTTCAAGAATATATTCGCATCAGCTAGTTTTCTTCTTTAGTCATGCATATGAGGCAATGGATAGCAATCACGGATCATTTTGGCGTTCGCTCTCCGGCAGGCAGCGGTGGGTTGTCAATCGTTGCTATCCTTTATCGGTAACACATGGATTGGGGATTCCGTGGGCTGTTCGATGTGCGGATGATGCCAAGGTGACCATATGGTCAAATTAATTTCTAGCCGGTGGTAGCCTGTTAGGAACAAATCGCCGTGCTTTGAATGTCAGGGGTTGTCCTGAAGTTGCGATTTGATTCATAAAACCGCTGGCTATGCGCGGCAGATAGTTAAACGGACAATTGAGCTCGGGGTACCTACCAACAATCGACTAAAACCCAGATCAGCAGTCATCTTCGTTTTAAACAGTGACAATACTGACCTACACAGGTGATGTCTTTAGTAGACAGTCCAGAAGTACCGCCTATCAGTCGTCTCGGGCGGACATCTACGATTAGGTCATGATGGTTAAGTAGGTCCGCGTCAATCATAGGCATAGTGACGTCAGGAAGAGTGAAAATCCACTGAATAGGTTTGCGTAAACCTATGCCCAGATAGACGTATTTCGCACCAAAGGTTGTAACAGGGTTTTGAATCGTAGCCTGTGAGCTGAAGGCAGGTTCCTTCCGTCTATCCGCCCCTGTAGCAGGCAGAATGCTGACTTCGGCACCCGTGTCAACCAAGCATCGGGTTTTGCTGACTACATCGCAAATGCATAGTAGGCGGCTACTGCCATCGGTGACGGTCGCCGCTAACGCGCGCCGGCGGGATATTTTCCAACAGTCTTCGAGATACTGCCTAAATTACAAGGTTTATTGCAACATTTTGCATCCTGGCAATAGTTATTGAGATGCCGACACCAGCCAGGGTTTTTAAGTAAACTCGACTTGGATACTGACCAAGCACATGGGTTTCTCCGTTAGGAAAAATTCGACAGACCGGAGGAGGAAGTACAGGGACTCAAGCAGTTTCTTAACAGAGCGCATGAATCTGTCACTTCAGTGTCCCTACTAGAAGATTGTTTAGAAATAGAGCACATATCCACAACTGGCCGTTGCATTATTTCTGGAATGCTATCAGCAGAAGTAGCCAAATCTTCTATAAGAACACCTTTGAGTGACACAAGCACGGCCTGTATTGACCATGGCTGTTTAGACAGGAGCAGCTCTCTAAAGAGCCCTTCATCGAACTAACGTTGACCAACAACTTTTGACACTCGCGTTAGCATGTTCACAGGCGACCGACCACCTAACTGGACATTCCGGAGTAGTTCGTCAAGACGCTACCAATCCATGAGATCGTTTCTCTTTAGGAGTATCGCACAGAGGTTGCTTGACTCTGGGATAGGCATTTGCACGGTCACGCATTTTCTTGATTCCCCCGGTAAATCTTGGGTAACGATAAGCAGCTGTGAACGTCTGTCGGTGATCCCATGTTCACTGAAGTCAGAATCACCTATCTGAAGCCATGCCTCAATAGTGTGTAGCCAAAATACCACAAGCTGAACAGCTTTGCTATTTGGTCGTATACGGATGAGTTTAGGCGCATGGTCACTCATGGAGAGATACATTTTTGAAAAATAGTACGAGAACAGATACAAAATGGAACAAACCGATTTAATTTCTCAGTGTTTATCAGAGATGAAGTTCGTCATATGGTTCACCAGTTTGGAGGCTGAGGGTGATGGCGTTAACGGATAGTACGATGTATACTAAGGCAAGATAATACACACACAACCTATGCAGTATTCCTTTCGCGTAGACCAAAGGCAAAGAAAGAAGCCGAAATTGATCGGCCGAGTTATGAATTATATTTCGGGACCAAATCGTAATGCGAGGTGATTGTGCGTCGGTGGTACAGCGGTTAGGACGCTCGCCGACCATGAACATGGTCCGAGGCTCGATCCCCGGCTGACCCACTCTTTTTAATGTAGGTAAGGGAGGCCGGTGAATTGGATCCGTACCTTCGGGAGAAGGATTGGCTCTGAAGGCCCAGTCAGACAGACCGAGATCAAATACGTGTTGATCGAGCTGGATGCTGGTTTCCTTGCTGCTTCATGTGCTTCGGTGCGCATTGTTGTGGAGTTACTGGACTCTGAGCGCGATCGATCGTGGGAGGTTTCAGCTGTTACTGTTGTATGGCTGGCAACGCTAGTGGACTTGCTCTGCGTTGCGTAAAGCGCTTGTGCTTCCATTGTTTGGCGCTCAATGGCTAACCCAGAACTGGCACGGACTAGGGGAATCCGACTGTCTAATTAAAACAAAGCATTGCGATGTCCGCTGACCGGTTATGACGCAATGTGATTTCTGCCTAATGCTCTGAATGTCAAAGTGAAGAAATTCAACCAAGCGCGGGTAAATGGAAGGAGAAACTATAGCAAACCGCTACAAAATTAGTTAGTCCTTCTAATTAACCATTCTTGAGAACCGGGTATGACCGTAGCGAATAACATTGCGGCGGTGGGTTCAGGTTCTGCCAGGATAGTGTCACTGACATGTAGCTATGACTGGTGTCGTGAATACTGGTGGAATTACTGTCTGTCGTTCTCCGAAATAATCCACAACCCTTGAAAACAAAAGCCATGGATTAGGGTCCTATGAACGGCCCACGACACTGCTGGTCACTCGCAGGCCCTAGCTGCCCGAGAAGGTGAAATGTACGTCTTTCCTGGCTTTGGAGCGTTATGTCAGATTGTATGGATGTTGAGCGAACCCGGCCTCTGCAGCGGTGATAATAAGTTCCCCTGAAACTATGGGCTGTCGGATCTAAACACTAACCCAAAAGGTGAGCACTTAGCCCTTTAAATAAATAACCCGAAAGACGGTTCTGAGCTTTACGCTCAAAATATATGCTAAGCAAGGAATCTTGCACGAACAAACATAATGGGGTACCAAATAGTGTGAATGCTCAACTAGAAGCCTTTTGATAAACACGTCGACTTAAACAATGAGGGTCAGAATCCGATGTTCGGTGATGAACGCCGTGGCTAATAATTGTGAAGATTTGCATATCGCTACATTTTTATGTAGTGACTGCATCTTGGTTGTCCTGTACTACCCCTTTGTATTGCAGCAACAGCTACTAGCTCACAAAATGCGTTGAATGCATACCACATTTCTGTCATATAGGTAAAAGATGTTCTCTTAGTGAACTCCGAGTTCTGTAAGTTAAATTGTTTTTTGAAATATATCCACAGGCAAATGAATGAACTTCAGATAAATCCATGTCAGTTTGATGATTGCGTCTTACTGCCAATCTCTAACATCACGCAAATCCATACTGACATTGACCGTGTTAAGTCTTTACTGGACGTAACCCAGAAAAGCAGCGCAGTAACCTAGTAGCATGACTTTCGGAAAAAATCCTATAATTTCTCCGGGCAACCTAAAAAAAGCAGAAAATCTCATTGACTGCTTGACTGTAAATGCGATGAGGCGTATAACCTCATCTCATCAGGCCATAGTTTACAATATCCCAGAATCAACGCCTCTAAAGACAAAAGCAAATCTTGAATTGTTGTGAAATGTCTAGTGTGCCATTTGAATGCGAACGGCTCCGTAGAACGTCGAACCAGTCTATCACCTTGAGGTTTATCAATTCTCTTGGTGCTAGTGAGTCCAATAAATTTCAAGAACGTTTAGGACTAAATAGCAGTTATAAGTCTCTAACCATAGCTCAGGACAAAATAACATTTCTACGCAGAATAATGCGTGGTAATAATTTTGTCACATCCTCCGGCTGAAATTTACGGAAAGTGGATCGTTTACCGCGACAGTCAGCTAGTAGTGACAGTGGCATTTACCAAATTACACAACAACGACGCCTTCCAATGGAGCTGGGAACTGATTTAGATTTCAGCACCCTTGTAAGTAAAGCTTCACTGAACGGCATTAGGATAGCAAGTACTCCTGCAATTTGTCCTAAGAAATTTACAACGAAACGTAGAAATCATAAAATTTTTTTCCTGATTTTGCAGGAACATACCAATTGTACAGGCATGGATAAGTTATTATGTAAATTACACGTATTTTGATGTATGGTGAATTTACAGTTTGGTTGTTCTTTCTGATATTAGAGTCAGTCGGAACAGTCTGCTATAAAGTCTGTTTGTGTAGGACATAAAGAGATATAGAAATATTGTCTTCGCGTTAACAAAAATCCCAGACATCAGATGAATGTAATACAAATATCTGGGAATAAAGCTTGAAGTCGATTCTCCTATATAACTTTGTTGTGAACAGCACCCTTGGCTTAAAGTGTATTGATGTATCATGTTGAGATCAGTGATCTATTCATTCCATTTTTTCAGAAGTCTTATCGTAGTTTTATAACGGGAAAGAAATTTGATCGTGGATGCGAAAACTAGACAAGGTCACGTTAAGTTGTTTTACTGCATCAAATGGTGCCGAGGTCGATTCCAGAATTCTCCATTTGCTCCATTTGTGTCTGCATGGCAGACGGTACACGTAAGTTGAGTAAGACATTGAAAACTGTTTGAAAACCAGTTGCTTCTTTATTTCAGATCATGAATACCACTTGTGCAGAATGTTAGCCAGCGTCTTCAAAAGGCAGCATGGGATCGTTCATGGAATTTGAGGGGCTTATGGGGTAAATGGTCTGGAGTCCAGATTCATTTCAGTTTAGAGGCAGGGTTGCTCGACGTCGACCAGAAGGTAAATAGAAGAGTAGGCTCAGCAGCAGAATACCAGAGAGAGAAATTGTGTGAACATGAAAAGGACACTAATGTTATATGCATATATAAATGTTTATGTCAATTGTATATTATATTTTAGTAAACATTCACCTATATTGTAGTTGTGTTTTCATGCATTTATGCGAAGTCTCAGAGTTAATTTAGTGTCATAATGTTTATTAATAAGTCTGGGCGTTTTAGTGTTCTAATGACTGATGCGTTTTAGAAATAAGTGGTGCGGTCTGGTTGGGATAGTCATTGGGATGAAGCAGTTTATATAGCAAGTGTTTGAAGGTTATAATATATTGACAAGTCCTTGTTTTTAGGGGTTAACTGTTACAGATCTTAGAATACACGACTATGAATAAGTTTTCATGGAGTGCTGCTTCACAGCTTTTCCTAGATACTGTGCACGTTCTGTTACGCATGTTGTAGTAGTCCCTCGGTGAGAACTGTTTCTCCTCTCTCTCTGAGAATAATATTTTATGCGGGGCTTTAAAAAGAACGTTAGATTAGTGCTGAGTCGTCTCGTCCAGAATGAGTCGATACCTAGAGTTTATGTTCGTTGGACATTGTAATTTAGTAAACGTACATATATATTCCTACTAAGCCTTTTTATGCACTTATGCGACTAATTTATTTGTAATTTTTACAGTGCTAAGGGTATTTAAGCGCGTTTTTTAGATGCTGTAGTAAATTAATAGTTGATTCGTTCTAGGAATAATTAGTTTAATAATATAATCAGTAGAGTAAAACAGTCTGTATAGAGAGCTTTTGAGGCTTGTAACCGAAGAGCAAGTTCTGATATCTAGGGGCAGGCTATCCCATATTTTAGAATACATCACCGTGAAGGAGTTTTTACAGAGGGTTGACTTAAATGCATGAGTTGCAACTGCGCAAGTTTGGTCACACATATCGCAAAAGCATTCCTCTCCGAATTCTACGTCCCTGTTACCTGAGAATGATATATTGTGAAGGACTTTGAAGAAGAATATTAGGTTTATAATAAGTCGTCTTGTCTAAAGTGGGTCAAGTTTTAGGACCGTCCACCTTGAGATGTAGTCTTTGTTACAATCGTAGCCAAGTAGCTTGGAGTTAAAATATCGCTGGATACTTTCTATCTGTGGGCTGTCACGTGTGCGAGAGCTGTTTAAAATAAATAGGCAGTATTCTAGAAATGACCTCACACACGTTTTGTACAGAATGAGCTTGGCGTCATTGTCGCGAATGTTCCCGAGTATGCATCCTAAGAGCATCCTCAACTTTCTAGTCTGTGATCCCACTTCCTCAGGAAATGTTAGGTCACTTAAGTACTTCAGGCCTAATTCAACGACACTTCGGAGAATGTGAAGGTTAGCAGATTGACGCGTTAATTTCATATCAATTGAAGGTGCACCAAAGCAGATCCAACCACATTTGTCCAGAGTGAATTGTGGATTCCATGAAGACGACCAAGCAGTCACTTTATCTAATTCTTCCTGCATCGCATTCTCGAAGTACCCTAGGTCATCACATTGGAATGTATAAGCTACTTTTAGGTCATCTGCAAAGATGAATGGTTTCCCATGTGAGAAGCAACCGCATATATCATTGATATAAAGTGTAAACAGGGGGGCTAATGACACTATCTTGTACTACACTAGAAGTGATTAGGCTGGGTTTGGAAGCTACAGACCCGAGTTTAACTACTTGGGATCTGTTGTTAAGGAATGATTTCAGCCATCTTAAAAGTAGGTCACGTATTCCTAAGGAGTTCAGCTTATTTGCCAACCTCTCCAGATACTAGCTTGCTAGGCTACTAGCTTACTAGTTTTCTCGCCGGTCCTGTGTCATTAGGCCCCTCCTATTTACACTTTATATCAATGATATATGCGGTTGCTTCTCACATGGGAAACCATTCATCTTTGCAGATGACCTAAAAGTAGCTTATACATTCCAATGTGATGACCTAGGGTACTTCGAGAATGCGATGCAGGAAGAATTAGATAAAGTGACTGCTTGGTCGTCTTCATGGAATCCACAATTCACTCTGAACAAATGTGGTTGGATCTGCTTTGGTGCACCTTCAATTGATATGAAATTAACGCTTCAATCTGCTAACCTTCACATTCTCCGAAGTGTCGTTGAATTAGGCCTGAAGTACTTAAGTGACCTAACATTTCCTGAGGAAGTGGGATCACAGACTAGAAAGTTGAGGATGCTCTTAGGATGCATACTCGGGAACATTCGCGACAATGACGCCAAGCTCATTCTGTACAAAACGTGTGTGAGGTCATTTCTAGAATACTGCCTATTTATTTTAAACAGCTCTCGCACACGTGACAGCCCACAGATAGAAAGTATCCAGCGATATTTTAACTCCAAGCTACTTGGCTACGATTGTAACAAAGACTACATCTCAAGGTGGACGGTCCTAAAACTTGACCCACTTTAGACAAGACGACTTATTATAAACCTAATATTCTTCTTCAAAGTCCTTCACAATATATCATTCTCAGGTAACAGGGACGTAGAATTCGGAGAGGAATGCTTTTGCGATATGTGTGACCAAACTTGCGCAGTTGCAACTCATGCATTTAAGTCAACCCTCTGTAAAAACTCCTTCACGGTGATGTATTCTAAAATATGGGATAGCCTGCCCCTAGATATCAGAACTTGCTCTTCGGTTACAAGCCTCAAAAGCTCTCTATACAGACTGTTTTACTCTACTGATTATATTATTAAACTAATTATTCCTAGAACGAATCAACTATTAATTTACTACAGCATCTAAAAAACGCGCTTAAATACCCTTAGCACTGTAAAAATTACAAATAAATTAGTCGCATAAGTGCATAAAAAGGCTTAGTAGGAATATATATGTACGTTTACTAAATTACAATGTCCAACGAACATAAACTCCAGGTATCGACTCATTCTGGACGAGACGACTCAGCACTAATCTAACGTTCTTTTTAAAGCCCCGCATAAAATATTATTCTCAGAGAGAGAGGAGAAACAGTTCTCACCGAGGGACTACTACAACATGCGTAACAGAACGTGCACAGTATCTAGGAAAAGCTGTGAAGCAGCACTCCATGAAAACTTATTCATAGTCGTGTATTCTAAGATCTGTAACAGTTAACCCCTAAAAACAAGGACTTGTCAATATATTATAACCTTCAAACACTTGCTATATAAACTGCTTCATCCCAATGACTATCCCAACCAGACCGCACCACTTATTTCTAAAACGCATCAGTCATTAGAACACTAAAACGCCCAGACTTATTAATAAACATTATGACGCTAAATTAACTCTGAGACTTCGCATAAATGCATGAAAACACAACTACAATATAGGTGAATGTTTACTAAAATATAATATACAATTGACATAAACATTTATATATACATATAACATTAGTGTCCTTTTCATGTTCACACAATTTCTCTCTCTGGTATTCTGCTGCTGAGCCTACTCTTCTATTTACCTTCTGGTCGACGTCGAGCAACCCTGCCTCTAAACTGAAATGAATCTGGACTCCAGACCATTTACCCCATAAGCCCCTCAAATTCCATGAACGATCCATGCTGCCTTTTGAAGACGCTGGCTAACATTCTGCACAAGTGGTATTCATGATCTGAAATAAAGAAGCAACTGGTTTTCAAACAGTTTTCAATGTCTTACTCAACTTACGTGTACCGTCTGCCATGCAGACACAAATGGAGCAAATGGAGAATTCTGGAATCGACCTCGGCACCATTTGATGCAGTAAAACAACTTAACGTGACCTTGTCTAGTTTTCGCATCCACGATCAAATTTCTTTCCCGTTATAAAACTACGATAAGACTTCTGAAAAAATGGAATGAATAGATCACTGATCTCAACATGATACATCAATACACTTTAAGCCAAGGGTGCTGTTCACAACAAAGTTATATAGGAGAATCGACTTCAAGCTTTATTCTCAGATATTTGTATTACATTCATCTGATGTCTGGGATTTTTGTTAACGCGAAGACAATATTTCTATATCTCTTTATGTCCTACACAAACAGACTTTATAGCAGACTGTTCCGACTGACTCTAATATCAGAAAGAACAACCAAACTGTAAATTCACCATACATCAAAATACGTGTAATTTACATAATAACTTATCCATGCCTGTACAATTGGTATGTTCCTTCATGTAAAGGGCGAAATATATCATTAATAAAACAATATTTATGCATGTTTATGCAATTGGTGTATCCTACATATTTCTGCATCTACATATTGCATCTAATAAGTCATGTTTTCATTCCTAATTTTAATAAAATATGATCGCAAATTGCATAAAATACAGTAATTCATTCAGTAAACGTTTTAAACCGTATGACTTTCATGCAACTAATAATGCATCTAATAAATCTAAGAGAAAACATCACGCTGGCTGACAGCGTGCACTTAAACAGACACCTTTATATCGTACAACCATTCCTGTTATTGTCACTTCAAACTGCCGTTCACTTCCCAACAAAATTATGCATCTCCAGTCTCTCTTATCATCTGATACTTATCACAATACGGCGATTGTTGCATTACAAGAAACATGGCTCCATGAACTCTATGATGACAACCTGGTTTCCCTAAATGGTTTTACATTGTTTAGACAAGATCGATTATGCTCCAGAAAGAAAAGAGGTGGAGGTGTTGCAACTTTCATTCATTCTCAATGGTCAACTTCAAATAACGTATGGTTTTCTTACTCTAATGACTTTATTGATTGTATAACGGTCAAATGCCGCCCGAAACACTTATCCAAGTTTAAATACGTCTTCATCTCTAACATTTATGTTACTCCTGGCTGTTCTGCATCTGATCTATCTGATTTTGCTGATGAATTCACTGAATTCGCCGTTACACGTCTTGAAAACTCTTTATCAGTTGTCACAGGAGATTTTAACTGCTGTGATTGTTCTTTCCTCGTATCATTAGGTCATGCCAATATTGTTAAATTCCCTACTCGACTTGATAAAACCCTGGACCTAGTGTTCATTAATGATGAGGAAACATATGAAGTACGCCGACGTGCTCCTATCATGAACTCAGATCATTGTATTATTCGGATATTACCTAAGATATACAGCAGATCTCACTTTAATATCTTCTCAAATCTGTCCAAGAAAACACAGCAAAGGTGTTACTCACAAGAAAATATGCTCAAACTAGGATGCATGCTAAATGACACTAACTGGGAACTTTTCAACGAACAGAAACTGGATGACACTATTTCCAATTTGACTGACTAGCTTAAATTCTGTCTTGATATATGCTGTCCAAAACAAATAATTTTCAAAAGAATGGATCGTTTCGCTTCCCCTCATCTCAAAAAACTTCGTAGAGAAAAAGAGAAGCTGTCAGCCAAGTCTCATAAACCGTTAATGCCCAGCTCTCGCTACGCTCGGGCCCACGCTGTTCTTAGAAGATTTCTCAGAAACGCTTAGTTATAACGGACGCAAAAACCAAAACACCGATCTGCCGTTTGATATTTCTGTATTGTTACACCAACATATAAAAGGAATAAGCGAACTAAGCAAACTAAGGTCTGAAAACAAATATTACAATAATAAATCTCTGTATTACTTCTGACGATGTTTCAATCTTCTTTCTGAACAGCGACCGATGAGACGATGACTGTCGTATTGATGCCTCCGCGAAAATTGGGGAAGTTGATTTTGAGCAAACAACCAAGAATTGATCGTTCAATCTTCAACTCCATTGACACTCCCCGGCAAAAAAGGGATCCAACCCTTTTTTCCTTCACGACCAATGCACGTTGACTTGGATGCCATTGCGAGAACCTGGGTCACACGGACAGAGCTGAAATGGAAAACAAACAGAAAAGCCAACACACCACAAGCATACCCACAGCACAATCTCACACATCGCTGACGACCTGCGCCTCCAGACAGAGACCTCCTCTTGACATCTTGCAACACAATCGCCACTTACTAGAATGACTCTTGCAGAATGCAACGTGACCATAGCAGCACCTCATGATACTCTTCAAGCATCCTCTTTTCTATTCACTATCAATTATCACTGAAATCGCTTGTCACTCATTCTGCCTCAGTTCTAGTAGCGGTGACGCATGCGAGCCTCAGTCGTTTACACTCTTTCTCCCCGGCGTGTCGGACCGCAGCTAACAATTATCTCCGTGTGCATTTCATTCTCAGC
This sequence comes from Trichobilharzia regenti, assembly GCA_944472135.2. NCBI lineage: Eukaryota > Metazoa > Platyhelminthes > Trematoda > Strigeidida > Schistosomatidae > Trichobilharzia > Trichobilharzia regenti. The sequence continues at coordinate 6,429,346 of OX235266.1, forward strand.
AATAGCCTCCCCGGCGTATACGACCCATCTGCTGTCCTTAACATCAATCAATTCATTCATGGATGTAGAAGACTCGAAACAACTTCAGAAGTAATCACGACGAAAATTTTAACAAAATTACGCAATAACAACAAGACACGAAAACAACAAGTAAACACAATGAATCCAAATAACACCAATTGATATGACACACCACACGTATATACAAACAGTACACACAAACTCGCATTTCATGTCTTGATGGAATTCCTTTGAAGAATTGCAGGACTTACACCAGTACGCCTACAACCCTTCACAGGTTGACGATTGTAAGTTGTGGAATGTCCGGACACAAACAAGATTAACCAACAATTACATCAATTGGAACTCACACAACTATTTAACACAAACATATGTACAATCAACACATCAAATGTTGTGGATTCTGACACGACAAACTACCCTTGAAGAACTGTAGGACTTACAGCAGTACGCCTACATTCCTTCTCAGGTTGATGATCCAAGTGGAAGTCGTCCGGACACAAACAGAATTACCAACAGCTAGATGACAGATGATATCAATTCAGTATATACAATATGAACATATGTACAAGATCACACACCAAGCACATTGGACTGCTCATTGATGCGCTACCCTTTGAAGAATTGTAGGACTTACAGCAGTACGCCTACAACCCTTCTCAGGTTGACGCCCTAGGTTGGAAAATCGTCGCAGAGTTCATTTGCTAACTTCCTTCTATCAGCTATATCCTCAAATCTGAACGGCAACACGCCCATGTCATTGTATCGTAGAATATAGATGACCAACAAACACACGACATATCTCATCAACCAAGTGTAGAAACAGAGTAATTTACACCAAAGATAATAACATTCAAATAGTAACTTGAAACTAGAAATGCCTTTATTCGTGCAAGTCAATTTAACAATAACTCTCTCCTTTACACTTGGCTTATCCACACTAAACTGACCATTGATATTCGTCCTTTCAAACGAACTGATACTACCATAGTCATTGCACAAGATACTTGAGTTGATGGGCATCTGTTTCATTGTGGATGAAAACACCAACGATGACTGAGTGACACAAGGTGATGAACTTAGTGGTGGATCAGAAGCTGTTCTTGTTCGGCTCTCAGATAGTTGTCCAACTGCAAGATTACCACCACTGCTGTCTTTCACTACTAGTTCGGGTTTAGCACTATCATCTGATGATAGGTGGGCTACACGCTGATCAATTACACTGACTGTCTCACAAGTATGCACACCTTCTGGAACTGCATCTGCGTTCAATTCTACTTCACGTTGTAGTTGTACAGAACCTTTATTTAACTTAGCAGTAGTAGGCATATCCCTCATTTCATCATGATCAACCAAAGACAAATGTGAAGTATCATGATCATTATCACGAATATTCACTTTACCGTCAAGTTCATCATTTTCAAACTCTTTAATAACAGAAGTAGACAATTTTGGTTCCTCCTCACAAATCATTAAAGGTTTTACATCTTCACTCTGACTAGTTATACTTTGTAAACTTTTGGAGTCAGAACTCCACTCTGAAGCAGTAACTCTATTCTGTGACACTCTATTCAACAACGGCTTACCAGTTGCAACTACAGACTTCTTCACACCGTTATCGTCACACAATTCGGAGTCAGGCCTGGAGTTTACATTTAGCTTATCACTGAACTTGCTCACTGGTTCACAGTTCACTTCTGTATGCACCTCTTGCACACGTGTAAAACAAAGCCGTGTTTGTCTTGCATCTTGTAACTTATCTGTTGAGGATGTACTACGAAACCTGTTACACTCACTAGGTCTATATGCATTACTAGACATCATGGAGCTTCTCGATATCCACCTCTCTGAGGCTTATTCGTCATCAATGAGTGCGTTTTACCCTCAGACTGCTCTATTCTAGGGGTGAGATCTAACAGACTGGAAAACTTGCTCATAGATTGATTGACACTAGTATTTACCAGTTTCAGGATATCATCAAACTTTGGCTCGATACCCTCATCCTCCATACGGGAGCTTATCTTCACCCACTTCCTTTGCAGTCGAGTAGGTAGACGTCTTGCTATTACTTCTAGTATAAAACTCGAGTTGAGGTCACTCATTCGATTCATCGAAATCATTCCATTCTTGTAAATTAGCAAATTATCTAAAAACTCAGTGAGTGCCTGGGAGTCATCCTGTAATTGACCACCATTACCCTTAACAGCCTCGAATAATTTCCCTGCAATCATCGAAGGTCTTCCAAACCTTTGACGTAATATGCTCATAGCCTCGTAGTAGCCCTCTTTTGGCTTCATAAACTTACAACACTGTATAGCTCTTGCAGCATCTCCAGTGCAATATCTCATCAAATACATCAACTTCAATTCATCATTTAATAAAAAACCACTCAACATGATCTCAAACTCCTTTACAAATTGTAAATAATCAGCCGGGTTTCCATCAAAACACCGTGGTTCAAATTTAGGGAGTTTGATGTTCCTATTATCCCTGAACGGCGAAACAGTAACATCAACCATGTCATGCTTAACATCAGACACATCGTTACAATTAACAGACAAGTCACCATGACTTACTTTCCTGTTTGCATCCAAGACACTCTGTCCCTTCTTTGACCCAGGCATTGTTGAACTTGACCCAATTCCAAAAAAGTTCCAGATATTGCTTGTTCAAAGAGGACTTGACCGGCACCAGGAGAAATGAACGGCGACTATCCAAACTTTCACCAACTGTTTGAATCCGCCAGATCTGTTTCTATCGTCAGAAACTGTCAATCACGTCTCATAAACCGTTAATGCCCAGCTCTCGCTACGCTCGGGCCCACGCTGTTCTTCGAAGATTTCTCAGAAACGCTTAGTTATAACGGACGCAAAAACCAAAACACCGATCTGCCGTTTGATATTTCTGTATTGTTACACCAACATATAAAAGGAATAAGCGAACTAAGCAAACTAAGGTCTGAAAACAAATATTACAATAATAAATCTCTGTATTACTTCTGACGATGTTTCAATCTTCTTTCTGAACAGCGACCGATGAGACGATGACTGTCGTATTGATGCCTCCGCGAAAATTGGGGAAGTTGATTTTAAGCAAACAACCAAGAATTGATCGTTCAATCTTCAACTCCATTGACAGAAGCTGTACAAGACAAAGAATAAATCTGGTCTTAAGAAGATAAACACCCAAATTAAATCCGAAATCAAGAGACTAAACAACATTTATAATCAAACAATACTATCTTGTAAAACCTCAGAAAACATATAGAAGCTTTTTAGAGAAATTACTGGTTGTGGTAAGCGTAATAATTTTGCCTTTTCTATTGATGTAAATACTCTCAATAGATCTTTCATCCGCCCTCCAAATGTCCTTTCTGCCTTCAATTTAACTAATAACACGACCAGTGACTTTCATAGTTTCAATACTTCTGATGTTCTTAAATGTTTGAAATCTCTTAAACCTTCCCAGAGTCTAGGCCCTGATGGTATACCTGCCATTGTTTTAAAGAAATGTGCTGATATTTTAAGTAACCCACTTACAAGCATTTTCAATACTTCTTTTTCTAATAATAATGTACCTTCTCTGTGGAAAGATATTAAAATCATCCCTGTACCCAAGTCTGGTTCTGGAGATAGTGTTAAGTTTAGACCAATTGCCATTACCTCTCCTTTTTTGAAACTGATGGAGAAATTACTGTTACAAAAACTCATTCCCTCCCTAAGCTTCTCAAACGATCCAAAGCAGTTTGCTTACAAACAGGGTAGAAGTACTTTGGATGCTGCTGCTGTGTTTCATCACAACATTGTATCCTCCTTAGACAAAGGGGCCAAGTATGTCCGTTGTACTTTCCTTGATTACACATCTGCTTTTGACTCTGTACCTAGAGGCCTTTTGTTAAACAAGCTTAGCCTTACACAAACTGAGTCCTGGGCTATCAACTGGCTGCACTCTTACTTCTCCAATAGGATGCAGTACACGGTATATAATGGTGTAGCTTCCTCTCCTTTGCTTACTGAAGCTGGTGTTCCTCAGGGTGCTGTTCTCTCGCCGTTTCTCTTTTCCTTCTTCTTACATGACTTACCTCTCTCAGACGAAATCAACTTCGTCAAATATGCAGATGACCTGACTGTTTCGCTTCCCGTTAAGTCTCAGTCAGACTGCTTCAAATTAAATAGCTTCCTGTCGGACATCAGTCAGTGGTCTAAAATAAATGGCCTAACGCTGAATCCCTCAAAATGCCAGACTGTCGACTTCTCCTTTAGGCATAAACGAGATCTACAAACACTAGTAAGCACTCATGATGTCTGTAGAATTGAGGGGACTATAATTGAAACAAAGTCTAATGCAAAATACCTCGGATTAGTTATATCTTCCGACCTTACCTGGTCATCTCATATCCAAATGATTTCCAAGAAAGTGTTTCGTCTAACCTACTACATTAAGAAACTCAGACTAACTGGAGTCCCTCAACCTCTGCTTTCACAATTTGTCAACTCTCGTATCCTACCTATTCTACTTTACTGTTCCCCGTTAGTCTTTCCTGGGTTACTGAAAAAGGATTATACCATCCTGAGAAGGATGTTGAAGGTAGTTAGTAGGACTAGCGGTGTAAAACTCAGTCAGCTCGTCACAACATTAGTGGATAAGCATCTGAATACATGTGAGAAATGGTCTAAAACCATACTCTCTGACCCCCAACACCCCCTCTATTCCCAACTCTCTCCCTGCATCTCATCAGGTAGAACCAGAAATCAGTACAAAATAATATATGCTCGTACAACCAAGTATAGGAACTCAACGATACCATATTTGGCCCGTGTTCTAAGTGACAGAGACAATGTTAAGCGTGAAACCTATGACTTGCTTTGTTGTTAATAACATAATTTTGGCATTTTTATTTTCCCTTAATACTCTGTTATTTGTACTCTATAGTGAACAACCTTCTTAAACATACTTAGCTGCCTAAATTATTAACATTGGCTTACTTTTTTTGTACTTTACTCTATTCCTTCTTTTGTATATCTACTGGGTCCGACTGTATTATCACTATGATTATTACAAAATTGTCCCGTCATTAACCATCATGTAATATTAGTTTTGTGGTTGTTTTTTGTTCGGCACTATTTAATTGACAATCTCGTTCGTGAACGCCACTATCACCATCTTAAAATTTTGTATTATGCAGGATTACTCACACTACCACTACAAACAACCGCATTAGTGCTGACAATAAAAAAAATGTTTATCTTATGATTGCTTAGTGTTGTTCAGTCAAATTAACTGATCATCTTGGCTATAAACATTTTTTAATAACATCTCATAATTTCCCGTATGATTATAGCTGTTACTGTTCACCACGCATACACATATCGTAGCTCCCACTAACCGATACTGAAATATTTTTTCATTATTTGTGTTGATCTTCCTTTTTAATTGGTATTTTTCTTTGCATTTTTTATTTGTTTTTTTTCTTTTTTGGTTTTTTGTTGTTTTTTTATATATATTTTTTTATTTTTTATAATACTCCTTTTAAATGTACGATGAAATTAGATGCAATATTGTAGATATGTGCTGAAAATTCCACACTGTACCACAAGTACTGTTTCTGAAATAAAGCGAAATTGTTATTATTGTTATTACATAGCTAGGAAAAAAATGTACCTCATTATATTATCTTTACTAAATATGCTTATGAATCTTATGTGTAACTTATCGAATTGATGATGCCTGTAAACTGGCGTCCTTCATGTAAAAAATGAGAATATATATTATTATTATTCATGGCCAACAACAACTGCAAATACAACAGACAACAATCTGGCCTTGACCGTGCCGGCCTGTTCGAATTTTTGGGCCAGCTACTATAATATCTACATATTGCGTTCAATCTACTCTTTACTAACATTTATTTATCACCTAAATATGAATTCAGACAGGATCGTTTACTCTCGTAACTTTATTATTGATTTACCACCAAATGACTTTCATATTTCAAAGAAATCAAGGAGGAAGCATCGTAGTGGTTGGCAGAGAGCTCTCAAACGTACACCAATACACTTAACCACGGTACCTGTCATAATGAGCACAAACTTCCGATCTCTGCCCCAACAAGATGATGTACCTACAATCTCTGATGTCCACTGACACTTATCATAATACTGCCATAATCACATTACAAGAAACGTGGTGACACGAAATGTATGATGAGAATCTTATCTCACTAAAGGACTGTCAACGTTGTAATAAGAAAAATGGTGGCGGAGTTGCAACTTTTATTCGCTCTAAATGGTCTATTTCGAGTGATGTTTGCTTCTTATTCTCAAATAACTTCATAGACTGTTGTCAATGTAGTTGAAGATTGAACGATCAATTCATGGTTGTTAGCCCAAACCCAACTCCATATTTTTGGCGGGAGTTATCGATACTGCAGTCATCGTTTGCTGTTTGTTGGAAGAAAGAGAAAAAATATCAGAAGTAATATCGTGATTTATTGTAATAACATTTATTCTTATACCTTGTGTACAATAACCTTATGGTTGGCTCTGTATTGGTGCAAGAATGAGGGGTTCTTGAGTCACCAATTCGTGTTCTGGTTTTTTGTGTTGGTTATTGCGCATAGTTTCTGAAAGTCTTCAGAGGACAGCGCGAGGTCCAGTGTAGTAAGACCTGGACATTAACAACTGTATTACTGTCAGATGCAGTCCCAAACATCTCCCCAAATATAATTATATCTTTGATACAGACATGTACATTTTTCCTAGTTGCTCATTATCTGATCTTTCAAATTTTGCTGGCGAAATCATCATGTTTGCCGCTGCTAACTTCGACAACTATCTATCTCTTATTACTGGGGATTTCAACTCCTCAGGTAGCTCCTTCCTTGGAGCACTTGGTCCTAAAAACATAGTCAAACTTTCCACCGGACTTGACAAAAACTCGATTTAGTTTTTACCAATGACAAAGAAGTATATGAAACACGTAAACGTGCACCAGTACTTAACTCTGATCACTGTATTGTCCGTGTATTACCAAAAATATACAGCAAAACACAATTAAAGTCTTCTCACACCTGCATATGAAAGAACAACAAGTATGCTACATATCTGACAACATCCTGCATATTATTGTCTATTGCTCCCCCTTAGTTTTTTCAGGGCCACTGAAGAAGGACTATATCTTATTACGTAGGGTGTTAAAGGTTGTCAGCAAGATAAGCAATGTGCCACTTAACCAGCTTGTTAATATTCTGGTTGACAGGCACATGGAATCATGTGAACAAAGGGCTAAATCCATTCTACCTAACTTACACCACCGTCTTCATTCAAAACTCTCGCCTTGTATCTATCTCATCAGGCAGGACCAGAAGCCTATATAGAAAACTATATGCTCGCACTAGCAAGTACAAAAACTCAACTATACCTTACTTGGCTCGTATTCTGTGCGACAAAGAAAGCATTAGGCATGAAACTTATAACTTAATAAATAGTCAGTAGAACAATTGGATCTAGTCTTTCCAACTCATATCATTTATAGGTACAACGTTTTCTTTTCTTTCTTTTCCTTTTCTCTTTTTCTGTTACGTGCTGCTTTGTTTCTTTCTTCCGCTTACGCCAGTAAATATGCAAGCATCTAATTTTCTAACACCTTCAAACACCTTTCAATTTTGGCTTTGCTACTGACATGCTAATATGTTGTCTGTCAAAACTAACTGAGATTACCCTTAATCTATGTAGAATTTTATTTATTGATAATGTGCAAACTGGATGCAAGACTGTAGTAAAATGCTGAGAATTCCATTCTGTATCACAAGTACTGTTTTGAAATTGAGCATATTATTATTATTATCAGCATAAATGGGAGGAATCTGCAAAAAGCAACCTCCTTCACCTACCGACCTGGTTAGCATCATTTCAACTACAGGCGGATGGAACTGATGGGAAATCAAGGCGAGGATCAGGAAAGCAAATCAAGCTTTCATCACTTTCAAGTCTTTGTGGACATCAACACCCAGCACTCAGCTTGCAAACTAAAATCCCGATTTTTAACTCCAATGTGAAGTCAGTGGGTGCTCAAAGACTTGGCGCCTCACGTAGTCTCTTTGAACAAACTACATCTTCATCAACAGCTAACAGTCGTCGCTCAATACTACATAAGATCAGACGACCGACTAGAAAAGATCAGCAACAGGGAGGGATCTCTGGCAATGAGCTAACCAATCCAGGTGAAACCAGTTGTGCGACAAATATGCAGGAAGAAATGAAGGTGGATAGGCAACCGTACTATGAGAAAACAAACCATCAAGTAACACCACACGACAGGCCGTTGGTCTAGTGGAGCCCGAACGGGAAGCGGCGAGTTGGTCGTTAGTACGAGGGCGGGATGGATGGAGGTCATGTGAAGAGGCTATGAAAGAATGTGGGCAGAAGTGGAGCCAGGTGAAAAAACGTTGGCAGAGAACCGAATGCAGTGGAGACGTTTGGGTGAAGCCTTATGTTCCTTTATGAACTAAAGCAAACAATAATGATATATCAGTAACCATTAAACGGATACCAGCGAAAACTCGTACAAAAACGTAGGAAAACTGAAATGTTTCGCATCGTAGCCAGGTCTCCAATCCTAGCCCTATTTGTGGATGCATATTCATCAAGAATCCCAAACTAGTCTAAAAAACTGTTATTCAGTACTTCTATACTTTCTAATGATTTTCTGACTGGTGTCACCCCGTAATCAACCCAGTCATTTTCAACTTATCGGTTTGCTTGTTTTTCTGATTAAATCTATATAATATTCCCAATTTCCATTAAGTCCCTTTTCGGATACATTAGACGGCTGACAAGTGAAATGACTGATTCCGTTCATGTCAGCGGGATGGCTTTAATTCACTTTATACCTCAAACCGTATTCAACCAACCTCCCATCACTCCCGTAGGAGCTAGCCAAAGCAACGGTGAGAGGGGGGGGGGGTAAACTACACAGCTTGGTTTAAACTAACTAGCGAAATGGACCTTGGATATTGGAAAGTCGCTGTCTTCTGCGGCAATACGTAATGTGACGTTACAGGAGGATGTCAAGGTTATTTCGTTGGATTTATTTCATATCTAATAATGAGTGCTAATATTATCGAAAATGATGACTGTGAGCACGTAGACAATATACTAAATGAATCTGTTTCAATTGCACAACTTTTTGAGCTGGCATACAATTCCATTATAAACAACAGTTATAGTTGTCTGAAGAGTATAGTAACACATCCACAGTGTATGTATTCCTCACATTTTGCTTTATAAACTGAATTTTAGTTGATTTGTACAAACCTTTTGAAGCTGATGGATTTAATCTGGTAAGTGGCAAATTCCCTTGCAGATTATATCGCTCACATGGTTTTAATATATTAAAACTATTAAAACTTTAAATAGGGGAGATTTAATAAGTGCAGTTGGTTTTCAAGTGTCTGGTTCTCCTGAAAACAGTGTTTTTGTCTTTTCTCATGCGAATTTCATCAGGTTCATGAAACCCAATCACATGCCATTCAGAAACATCTGATACAACATATACATTGTTTGCTTCATATTTTGATAAATTTTATCAGATATTTAAAGGTGAATACTAACAGCAACGAGTGGCTGGTGTTACCATGAGTAGTCCGTGAGGACCTTCACTGGCTGTAGTGTATCTCATGTTTCCGGAAACATACCGGGCTTCTAATCGAACAAAAATCTCGATAAGGAGGTGAATAATAGGCATGGCCAATAATAAGCAAAAGTAGGCTAATTTTGACTACATGGCGTAATTTATCCCATTTTAAACACTGTCTGGCCAGAATTTAACCAGTGTGTTATCATTATTAAAACAATAATTCTAATATTAAAGACATCATTTTGCGGTATTTCTGTGGCTTTCTCTAACCATCTTTCATTTTTGTCTGATAGACGAAGACTATAATAAAATTTTTTACATCTTACTGAAACTTCTGGTAAGTTGTGATGATACGCCTTAGAGGCACTTTCCCTGCTCATACATCCGGTGCCACTTGGCAAACAATCCTTTTACTGATGTTTTTACGTCACAGTGGATGGATTACTTGTCCCAAGTACCCCAATTTCTTCTTACCTATCCAAGTAACGGTTAATTAAGTTTGTTAGGCCCTTATATCTGCCTGTGTATTGTGAAGGCTTCTGATGATATCCTCTGAGCTAGGTGTTTTTCTGAATATTAGTTACTTTGGTTTGTTTTAAAGGTGGAGCTGTGGCTCATCAGTGTAGACACTCGACTTTAAGCGATCGGTCACACTCTTGGACTTATCGTCATCAATAAAGGTTGGCACAGCCAGGTAGTATCATTAGTCCACATGCACAATAGATATGAGTCAGTGCCGAGTGCATGTGGTTGTCGAATAACTTTCATTCTTTAATTCATCTATCAGGATTTTACGACTTTCGTCTATCGACTCAAATAAGTCAATACTGGTTAATATGGAAACAATCTTAATAATTTCCAGTTTGCGTAATATTACCTATTTCACCCATGTTATTTTTTTCATAATTTAGCCAATTTTGCACCATGCAATCCGCCTGAAGAATCTTCTTGCATGCGAACTTTTATTTGAAGTTGGTGCAAATCCATTGGTTTGTAATGGTCATTGCTGTGAAAAGAATAGCAAGGATGTAACATGTGAAGATGCTGTACAGCTCGCTTTTAATTTTGCCTCGAGTTCAGATTGTCAAAATGCTGTAGCACTTTTAGTTCAAACATACCTGCGTTAGTTAAATTCATTCTGTAAAATTTGGTATCCATTGTTTTGTGTTTTTATTATATTTTCTAATTTTGATGAAATAGGGTAATGAAAGATGCTGCTGCTAGTATGTATAGCGAGACAAGACAAGAAACAAAACTTGATAAATCTTCAATTAATCTTAGAAGTTTGTTATTATTATTAAAGTTTCCATTTATTCACGAGTACATATACTCTTCCCGTATTTTGAATGCAATAGTTGCCGTTTACTCGTCAAGACCAAGTCCTCCTCCTCAAATTCTTGCTTTTGAACTTTTAGTGCGCTTCTACTCAACGCTGGTAGTTTTATACATTGTCGAGAGGTAGTCACAAAATTGTAATCCTGTAGTTTATATGCTCATAAATCTATCACTTTTTTAAGTAAACTAACAGCTATCACCTCATGATGAAATCCTTTCACCAGTCAAATCCATGCAAGCCAACACTTGAACACCAATGAAATGCTCACTAGCTACTGGCCCTATTCAGGTAGGTATTTATCTGCGTTCTAGTAAGAATTCGTGGCCAGTGGAGGAGTACAGCAGGTCGGGTGTGGGGGGAAATACTCGCCAAGAATGGCATTGGCTAGTGTTCGCGCTGTATCGTGAATTGGCAGAAGTTGGAATTCGTAGGGTAGCCAATGGATCAGGTCCGAGTGGTTTAATGGTTTACAAGCTCGTCTTGTAACCGGAAAGAAATGGGTTAAAACCCCACGGTTTGGGTGCATCTTGCTGAAGAATAGTTCAAAACTAGGTTGACAAAACTGGTTTTCCAATGGTTTTTCAATTGATGTCATCTCATGATGAAATCTTATGGCCAATCAAATCCCTGAAAACCAACACTTTTTATAAGTGGAGATGGTTATTTAGTGTCTGTGTCAACATACATGTGTACTACCAAGCATTATTTGACGTTAGTAGACTATACACCACTGTATACCGGCAGAATTGTCTTTTTGGCTAGCGAAAACAGAATGTAGGTGTGTCTATAGTCGGTCACAAAACATATGTTGAAGTCATAACACTTAACTGCACTTGAAAAGACCTTCAAAGTCCTGTAGAAGATCTGATCAACCGTCTCAAAGAGGGTAAGATCAAGACATCTGGGTATATACGTAAAACAATAATGATTCAGATGCGTCAGTGGTTCAATGGCCGAACGCTAAATGACCACGCACATGGTACGGGGTTCTATCCATGGCCGACACACTCATTTACCTCGCCAAGCTGATTGTAAAGCCGGTGAAGAAGGAAGATGGGGCGTGTAAGGCTAGCAACCTCCTCACATCATTAAAATAGAACCACTGCTACCTAAACTTCAAAGCTCTAGCTTCAAGACCTATACACCACTCGGAACCTAAAGAAATAAAATGAATAATGAGTAATAATTATAGTAATCCAAAGAATCAAGCCAACATTATGTATCTATAAGAAGCTTGACCCATTGTTGCCTTTACGCTATGATAAACAGCCAATTTTTTCAATGACTATTATCCTACTGTGTTTTTTACGCGAACTTCCTGCTTATTTTGTCACGTTTTATTACGTTTTTAATTCCTATTTGTTGGTCTTGTTGTTCTTTGTAATTTGACCGTTGACGGGAAACAGTTCTGGAATTCTTCCACCCCCCTGTACTGTTTATATATACACACATACACACACACACTAATGTACAGCCGAGTTGATGCATGCTTCAACGGGAAGAGAATTTTCTTTTCTGCAACCGTTTTCTTTTTAATTTCCCGTATGATCTAATGACAGTTAGAAATAGGGAGTGAAGTGGTAGAACACGTTGACCGCTTCACCATCAGCCAGTGCCAAAGGGTTGATCTCTGACGAAATCTCAGGACGGATACAGAGGGCTAGTGTCGCATATGCTAGTTTACGCCGTCTCTGGCGTAGACGTGATATCCGGTTATCTACTAAAGGGCGGGTATACTGCTCAGCAATCCGCTCCGTCCTCCTTTATGGCTGTGCGTAAGACCTGGCCATTGAGAGTGGAAGACATGAAAAGATTAGCTGTCTTTGATCATAGATGCCTGCGCTCTATCTTCCGTGTGAAGTGGTATAATAAGGTGAGCAATATTGAGGTTAGGTGTCGAGTGTTAGTGAGGTAAGGAGGGGAAATCAATCGACGGGGCTGTGAAATTACATCGACTGAGATGGTTAGGACATGTGTTACATATACATGCCTATTCATCGCCTTCCTCGAGTGACGGGGAATGCTAGCTGACATAGGGTCAGTTTGGAAAAGAGCTAGCGGCGGTCAAACCAAAACATAGCACCAGTCAATGAAATCCACAAGTTAGTTTAAACCACTTAGAAAAGTGTAGGCTGGCTTCCTGACTGGTTGGGGTCCTCGGGGCGGTAAAAACCAATGGTTGGAAACAATTGGTGACTTGGCTCAAAATCGTTCTCAGTGGCTGGCCAATGCAGATGCATCCACTCCTTGTGACTTATGATTTCCAATGAAACTATGTTGTTCTTCGTCATTACTATTCCTTCGTCTCACGCCTCTGTTTATTGTCTCAATTATGCATTTCTTCTACTTTCTTCTCTGGCTTTGTGTGTTACATGGAGTGTGACGAATTGAACTGTTGCACATCGGTGCAAAGTTCTATGTCGAAAACAGACAGACAGACAGACTCCATGACAGTCATTTGAGTACCAACTGTTAGATTGGTGTAACTAGTTAATATAAACTACATATTTGGCTCTCCAACCCCAAGTGCCACAAGTGCTCTGGGTTTCGATTTTCCAGCTGGCGCATCCCTAAACCTCGCATAGCTTGTAGTAAGCCTGCTAGACAGAGAAAGAGAGAGGATTAGACATGAAGCTATTGTCTTCATCCTTCATCTTACATATCCCCTGAACCCTAATCTTTCTACAAGTTGATGACGGATTGATATCAGCTAGAGAATCATTGAAAACCAGGAAGTACTGGACAGCTGTTTCATCCTAGTTTAGTCGTCATCAAGAGTACATACCCGCTGGGGTTCGAACCCAGGACCTTTTGGTTACAAGGCAAGCTCGTATACCATTCAACCACTGGGACCCGACTCAATGGTTCATGAATTCTAACTGCTACCCCCGACCGAAAGCTGCTACCTTGACGTAGTGGTCGGGCTTGAACACCGCAATGACCTAATCAAGCTATACTGGCTGAGACTTATGTCTCTTCAGGTCCTACCATGCCAGGCAGGTTGTTTGGATAGCGCTTAAACAAAAAGCAGCTACCCAATCCAACATCATGATCAATACAAAATCACAAAATTTCATGCCGGATCGGCCGTGGTCCGGATTAACAACGACCACGCTTCCTGCTGCCGTGTCACAGGGCAGGAGTGATAAGTATGCTACTGAGGCACACCACACAAAAGAGAACAAACAAAAACAGGCCGCGTGTGACCGGCCTCAAGCAGTTGTCCCCTGGGCTCTGCGGTCACGCAACCAACTTCGACGGTGTGGGCAGCCGGGAAGTAACAATCGCCCTCACAATCCGAAACGCACGCGAAACCTCTAATTCTCAAACTAGGATGAAACAGCTGTTCAGTACTCCCTGGTTTTCAGTGGTACTCTAGCTGATGTCAATCCGTGTTCAACTCGTAAAAACAAAACTAACCCTTGTAAACCAAACTATAGAAAACCTAATCTTTCTCCCACAATTTTCTGTTTAGCATTTTCTTTTTGAATTCCTTTTTTTCCTATTGCTTTGTCTGTCATTGTATACTTTATGCAGTAGAGCAACTTGAACTGTTGTACTTTCGTGTACAAAGTTCTATGGTGAAACTTAGTCATCACTCACTCAATCTGTCGTAGGCACCAACCTGTGTATGATAAATTTATCTGAAAAACACTAAATAAATCGATAGCGTTATACTTTTTCGTAGGTAGTTCTGTAACAATAGAAGGCGAGACACAGAAGCCAAGGTATATTTTGTCATTCATTAAACCTCTATTTTTTTATCTATACAGTTTCATGTTCTTTAACCAATCACTGAGCGTGTGATTTTGGTTTTTATATTAAACGACATGAAATAGAATGTTCAAATATACGTGTATAGTATTCTGTTGCTAATACAGTCAGTCATTGTCTGAATCACACCACCACAGTTACACAACCGTAGATTCGTGATAAGTCTATTTTTTTTAGTCTTATGATTATCTCGTATTTTTTTTTTCATTTTCAGATGCACTAATTACAAGTGAGTAGTGTTAGTTTAATTTGGAGAATTTGATGAATTCTGGCCTTTTGTTTCTCTTATTGTAAATTGGTACTAGTCGGGTTGGCTGAGATCACCTATTCGATTGTGTACACTTTTCTTATATTGTTTAGATTATTATTGTTTCCTTTAATTCCTAGAGGAACATGGGGCTTCAGCCACTCGTCTCCATTGCGTTTGGTCCTCTGCTAACGTTTTTACCTAACTCCACGTCTGCCCACATGCTTTCATCTCCTCTGCACATCACGTCCTCCAAGTCACCCTTGCACTGACGACCAATTCGCCGCTTCCCGTTCGGTTTCCACTCGAACAATGGCTTGTCTAGTGATGTCACTTGATGGTTTGTTTCCTCAGAGTATGGCCAATCCATCTCCTTTTCTTCCTGCCTATTTGTTTCACAATCGGTCTCTGGTTGGTTAGCTCCCAGAGATCCCTATTGCTCATCTTTTCGGGTCATCTGATCTTGAGTAGTATTGAGAGAAGACAGTTGTTGATTATGGTCTGTAGTTTGTTTGAGGTGCTCTTCATAACGCGGCGCCAAGTTTATGATCCGTATACTGGCACTGACTGACTTCACATTGGAGTTGAAAATCCGGATCTTATTTTTCATGCTGAGTGCTGAGTATTGACCTCCACACAGACTTGAGATTAATGAAAACTTGTCTTGCTTTCCTAATTCTTGCTTTGATATCCTTTGACTACTAAGTGTGGTTGTATACATTTGCTATACATTTCTGTCATATGTCTTTCACTACTAAATTAGCAGGTTCTGTAATCACGGGCACATAGGAAACCATGTCCAATGTGAGCATGTGATGTATTAGCTTTCAACCAATAGATCCCAGGTTTGAGTCCTACTCCGCCTGTTTCAGCCTTGCCAACTGGTGTTGGTATCTCTTCAGTCTTCATGAAAAAAAATCATTATTATGATTATTTGCATTATTAAAATATGCAAACTTCGTACATTATGGGCATCTAAAGATGCATCACAGAATATATCATAGTTTTCCCGAAAGCTGAAATACTACCCGAATTATTATTATATTATTGTTCTTTTGGGCTCCTAGTGGAACATAGGGCTTCAACTGCACGTATCCACTTGCCACTTCTGTCTTCCTTCTGCTGTACTTTTCACCTGCATCCATGTTAGTCCATACTCTTTCAACTCCTCTTCACACGATCTCCTCCATGTCACCCTGGCACAGACGTCCCACTCGCTGCTTCCCATTCTGTCGGGTTCCACTCGAGCAATGGCCTGACGCGAGCGCGATGTCACCCAGTAGCCTCCTCAGCGGGTGAGTGTCCAATCCATCTCCACTTTCTTCTGCATATTTGTTGGTTGGCGATTGGTTCTTGTTTTGTTTGTTCCCATTGTTTCTTGTTGGTGATTCTTCTTCCGGCCATCTGATCTTCAGTATAGAGAGGAGACAGTTGTTGATTGAGGTCTGCAACAGGCTGTTGGAAATATTCTTTGTGACCCACCCGCCAAGTTTCTGATCCGTATAGAAGAACTGACTTGACGTTTGTTTTGAAAATCCGACTGGATTTTGTTGTTGATGCTGGCTGAGTGACGAAGATTTCCAGATTGGTTTCAGGTTGATGAGTGAATGTGTTTCTCGCCTTCCCGATTCTCGCTCGATTTGACATCCTCGCCTGTTCCGACTGCCAGTAGTTGAGACAATGCTCCCTAGATAAGTGAATGAAGTGACCTCTTTCAAATCCCTCCCGTTGGTGGTGATTGACGCTGGATGTTTCTGCTGTAGTTGTAGTTGTTGTTGATTGGTTATTTTCATAACCTCCGTCTTGTCTATGTTCACCTGGTGTCCTGTCTTCGCTGGCTGCTTCTTCGGCCAGTTTGTCGGCTTTCGCTTGTAAGTCTTCGATTTTGTGACAGTGACATCAAACATAAATCATCCAAGCGCGAAATCCAGGTCTTCCAGATTCTTCACCTCAGTCCAGGATATCCCTGTCTTCTCGTTTTCCACTGCCCGGATACTTAGACTGAATTAGGTGGTTGTCTCAAGAGGCCTCTCCCCCCACCGCTGCGAGCCTTTGACTTCAAGTCTGATGTACATGGTGCAACGTCAGGAGCTACATTCCCATGATTTTCGGTGAACCAAAACAGATTCATAGGCCATTTCATTTTTTTAGATTCTGCAACCCGCCATGTGCACCATAAGTTAGGAATTAGGATTTTTCTGTTCCCTTAGATAAATATGAATGTCAACCAATCCATTTGTAGGCAGCATCAGAAGTTCGTAGTTAGATTTTCATTTTTCCTGAGGAACACCCATCGCCACCACCTCTGCATTAAGGCAGTGAATAGAAGATCATTGGTAGAGACTATGAAGGTAGACGGAAGTCTACCCAGCCACCGCGTCGGTTATAAAATGTCGTTTAAGAGGGTTCAATAGTCTGTTAGCTTTAATTCTTAAAGAAATGTACTCAAGTCTAGTTGAATTGTGAGTTAAATTCTCTATTAGTTATTTTCTGTACACCATATTTATCATCAGTATTTGTAATGGTCATATGAAATGAATTATGATATATATTGTATAATTACATATTTAATAACTTTTCATATATATTAATTTAATTTAATTGAATTGCAAATAGAAACAATGTAAAGGCAATCTTGTACACGTGACAGTATCTCCAATAGAATTATTCTGATATGTATAAACAGTATTTGCTGAGAGTTTTTTAAATTGATTTGTAATTGTTTTATGATTTATACAAGGTGGTTGAGTTGTATTCACTCGACTGTATTTAATTAATCTAGCCCAAATCACTATGGGTTTATATTTTGGCTAGAATTAAATGGGGGTTCCCCCTTTGTTCTTATTTAATTGTGACCTAAAGGCAGCATTCGACTCTGTCGATCGGGAAGTTCTCTGGAGATGCTTGGCTGTAAAGGGAATTCCAAGAAAATATATTGCACTGATTAAGGCACTCTACTCGTACTCATACAGCCAGGTGAGGGCTTACGGCGAGCTGTCATCCGAAGTGGTGACGACCAGTGGTGTCCGTCAAGGATGCCCATTATCTCCTTTTCTATTCAACTTCATCATAGATGTGTTAATGGACTTAACCCTAGGTGACTTCAGCGACTCAGGGATTGACTTGCTACCGGGGAATAATCTCGTTGACTTGGAATATGCAGACGATATAGTCCTTCTAGGCGAAGACGCTGACAAAATGCAGAGTCTTCTAAACACCTTGAGCCGCAATCTACGAATGTTTGGCATGCGATTCGCTCCCGCCAAATGCAAGATGATGTTACAGGACTGGACTACATCGACGCCTAGTTTAAAAATAGGAAGTGAAGTGGTTGGTGGAGCACGTTGACCGCTTCACTTATTTGGGAAGTACCATCAGCCCCAACGGGCTGATCTCTGACGAAATCTCAGCACGAATACAAGGGGCTCGTTTCTCATTTGTTAGTTTACGCCGACTCTGGCGTAGACGAGATGTTCGACTATCGACCAAAGGGCGGGTGTACTGCTCATCAGTCCGCTCCGTCCTCCTTTATGGTTGTGAGACCTGGCCACTGAGAGTGGAAGGCATGAAAAGACTAGCTGTCTTTGATCATAGGTGCCTGCGTTCTATTTCCCGTGTAAAGTGGCATAATAAGGTGAGCAACATTGAGGTTAGGCGACGAGTTCTAGGTAAACAGGGGAAATCAATCGACGAAGTCGTGAAGCTACAAAGACTGAGATGGTTAGGACATGTGTTACGTATGCCAAGCCATCGCCTCCCTCGACAATGGGCAATGTTAGCGGATATAGGGTCAGGCTGGAAAAAAGCTAGCGGAGATCAAACAAAAACTTGGTATCAGTCAATGAAATCCACAACAGTTGGTCTAAGCCACGTAGGACGGTGTAGACTTCCAGGCTGGGGTCCTCGGGACGGTAAAAATCTATGGTTGGAAACAATTGGTGACATGGCTCAAAACCGTTCTCAGTGGCGCAGATGCATCCACTCCCTGAGCCTTATGATCTTCAATGAAACTGTTTTGTATTTCTTTATTACTCCTTTGTCTCACACCTCTGCTCACTGTTTCTATTATGCTTTTCTTGTACTTTCTTCTCTTGCTTCGCATGCTACACGGAATGTGGCGACTTGAACTTCCGCACATTTGTGCAAAGTTCTATGTTGAAAACAGACAGACAGACAGGTATTTCTGTGGCTTTCTCTAACCATCTTTCATTTTTGTCTGATAGACGAAGACTATGATAAAATGTTTTGCAGCTTACTGAAACGGTGACGGATGAGATTTCCAGCCGTATAATGAAGGCTAGCGTAGCATACATCAACTTGAGCCACCTCTGGCCCCTTCGCGACATTAGCCTGGCTGTCAAAGGTCGGGTATACAATGCTTCGGTGAGGGCTGTCTTTCTCTACGCCTTTGAAACCTGGCCTCTCCGAGTGGGCTGAGGATGTGCGGGAACTCTGCGTGTTCAATCATCTCTGCCTCCGCAGGATTGCTTGCGTTCAATGGCATCATCGCGTGAGTAATTCTGAGGTTCCGTGGCGTGTGTTTGAACACAGTGGAGATCACCATTCATTGAGTGTTGTCGTCATCTGGAAACACCGGCTCCGGTGGCTTGGACATGTACTGCGAATATCATCCCAGAGGCTTCCGTACAGGTCTCTATTCGCTAGCCAGCCATGAGACGGGATGAAAAAGGCGGGGGGGGGATTGGTCAGTCCATAACGCGTGGCGTCGTGGGATGAAGGATGTTTGTGCTAGATTAGCATCTGTTGATGCGTCACCTCTCCCGAGAGATAGCTCAAATCGATGGCTTGAAATGTTATCGGATATGGCCAAGAATTGTAATCATCAATGGCGAACGTGTTGCAATTTCCTTCTTTCTTCCCTCCCCAATGATAGTTAACAAATACTGTTTGAACTTGTTAAACATGACTGTTTTCCTTCCAGATGAAGTTCTCCTATCCGTTCTCTACCTATATTTTTTTTTAAACTTTTGATCTGTCTTGTTTTATTATTATTGTGTCGCGCATCCTTCTTGGTGGCATATTGTACCAAGTTTTTTCTGCGTTTAAATAAATAAATAGTAGGATCTAAGGTGTGTTGTTCTCTTAGTTTGGAGCACCGGCGTTCCAGTGTAAGTGTGATGGTTGCAATATGCAACTCGAATAACAAGAATACTATTTTCAAAGTTTGACCACCGATTGATATGCTAGAGGGAGAACCATTAAAAAAATAGTGGAGTACTGGATAACTGTTTCGGCCTAGTTTGGGACTCATCGGTAGCACCTACCTAGCCACCGCAAGAGTTCGAACCTCGTAGACCATTTAGCCACGGAGACCACAACTCAATGGAGATAAATTCTCGCTAGTGACTGGTTGCAGGACGAATTTCCTTGAAGTTTTAGTGAGAAGTTGGAATCAGTGGGATCCATCCAGTCGAGAGTGGAGACAAATACTTGCCAGGGATGAAAGTGGCCGGTGGTTGTACTAAAACCGTGAATTGATAGAAGTTAGAATTCATGGGCTGGTCATTGAGTCGTGTCCCACTGACTTAGAATGCTCGACGAGCTTTCCTTGTAACCGGAAGGTCCTGGGTTCGAACCCTGGCGGTGGGAGGGGGTTGTTTAATAATAATAATAATTTATATTTCGTTTAAACGGGTAAGTTTACAAGAAATGCATGGCATTTTTACAGGCACGATCAGTAATGTTATAAATTACAATCCTGAAGTGTATCATAAATCAATACTTTTTCAAAAGTTTCAATTGTTCGATTGTTGTACAAGCAATCAGAACAGGTTCTTATAGATGTTAAATTGTAAACCGTTTACTAAGATCACCATCAAAGTTGAGCGACAACCCAAACTTCGTTCTGTTTCCTACTGATAGTTTTAGCCAACCCAATAAACAACATATATTTGGGTGAATGCTAGGCCGCCAGGTGATTGAACGCTATTTCAGGAAGAGAAGAACGTCCTGGTTAGCTGCAAAATGGTATAAAATGTAATTATGGATAATACATCATTGAAAGTACATCTACAAAATACATACAAGAAGGAACTGGAGACTCCTTGGAATGATAGTATACATTTGCACTGTTTAATGCTAACCATATTGGTGTAAGCATGGAGACTATGACGTTTCCGATGAAAATATAGCTTTGTTCAAACATTGGTGTTGTTTTTTTTTAATCAAAGCAACCAGACTGTAAAGCACGCAACAAATAAGAACAAAGAGCAAGTTTTAGTTTTAATAAAGGCCTACGTAGTTAAGATCAGATAAAGTATAATAGGGGAATAAATAAAAAGATTATTGTGAGCCAGATAAGTGATATTTCAGTGAGAAGTGAATTCTGGAAGATTAGAACCCGTAGGACAAGCTGACCTGTAAGATGTCTCACGAATTTGTGTAGAATCCATAGGGTAGCATCTTGACAAGAAGCTGAACAGGCTTGTATATGGTAGGAGCAAAGGCACTTCTTTATTTATAATTTAGATCTGTACAACCCTTATTTTTTCGCTTTTATTGCCGAAGATTCCCAAACCAGGACGAAACAGCTGTCCAGTATTCCTCCACTGGTTTTCATTAGTTCTCTGATGAATGATATTAATCTGTGGGGTCAAATGAATTCCGTATAAGCTACTCAGTGAAACAGTATTATTTACTGGATGACAAGGTTTCGAAAAAAAATTCATTGCTGCTCATAATCAAATCAACTGTAATCACACGGATTCGAAACTTCAGTTTTATAGTTCCCTTTATTGTCTCCTATTTGTCGTCGTTGGGGTAGTAGAATTTTCTAGATATCTGGGTGGACAGGTGTTGAATCATTCCTATTGCACGTGTTGATTTACAGTTGATTCGATAAACAAGGCTTCTGTTATAAATCTCTCCCTATACCCTGTGACATTAGATTTTAAAAATGTCATCTTATCCCATCCAGCCTATTGTATGGATAGTTGTGTGTAATTGCATGTAGTCAGTGCTATAGCTGAACTATTCTCTAGATTTCTTATCTTATTCGGGTCAACTAATCTAGATTTTGCTGCTAGGTTTTTATATTCGGCTAGTCTGACTGCCTCTGTTCTACTCCTTTGACCTATATATTTGACCTGAAAATTGTTCCAGGGTATGAGATAAAAAATGAGCATGGAAACAAATTAAAATCAAAATTTTTTTCAACTTGAAATGGAAGTTAGGTGTGAATATAAATTACAAGAGGCTTAGAAACACAAAAATTGCACAAGATTAATATATAATTGTAAAATAGTTATTTTAAACGAATTATAAATGTGAACAGGAAAAGCATGGAAACAAACTTAAAATAACTTTTTATAACCGGAAAAATGGGGTGAATCGAATGAAGACTAAGGGAGTAAGAATCACACACACACAGCGGACGAAAAAAGATCAAACAGAAAAAAGAGAACGAAAGAAGACAAATAACGGAAGCTAAGGGAACATAATCAACTAGGTCCATGTTAGTTGTAGAGATTGGACTAATTTCTTTTGAACACACAGCTCCGGCTTCTCGATGCATATTGCGATGGCCTATGCAGTACAGAGAGATCGGAAACATACTGCTTTTGGTAGGTTTCTGTTGACTTTGTAAACTACTTTGAAAAAATCAGTTGAGATGTTGTGGGAGGTATTGATCAGATGTTCAATTGTTTTGTTTTGTTTTGAAGGCTTCACAGGATGAATCTTTTAACCGACAAAGCTTGTTTCTAATTGAGTTTGTGGGTTTGAATGCCACTTTTATTCCTGCCTGTATTATTCAGAATTTTGCGTAAGATGGTTTCCGAGGTTCCTTCTTTGTGTGGAATTACTAGCCTCCAAAGCCTCAGGATGGTCGGGGGTGGGTGCCTTGCGCTGCGGGTTGGCCACCCCTCCGCACACCTCTTGAAATGCTCCCATATGACCGGGCGTCTTACATAGCCTCTCCTGAGGAAGTCCTACTCACTGCCTTCACGTGGCGGAGGTGTTTCTCACCAAAGTGAGAGGGCGAAAGCGGATGCCCGGCGCTCTCCACCGGGTTGACTGTCCATTGGATGACGGTCTAGGGGAGATGGCTAAACCCTGATTCCAAACCTCCAACGACTGGCGTATGAAGCTCACTGGAGCTCACCGGCAGACGTATGGACAAAGGGCTTGTTGGATGTCCTGGATGTCTGGCCCCATTCAAAAAGGCGTATGAACCGAACTCCGGTCACCGGCTGCCAATGGATAGTGGACTCCTTACTCCACTCCTACTGCCTTGTAGGTCACACTTGGCTGTGTAAAGGCTAGAGCTGCACTCTCAAACAAAAGGCCGAGCGATGCTGGGGACATTGCTCGTACCAAATTCCCATGAAACTTCATGAACTCTCTTACAAATTGCCGCGCCTGGGCAGCGATGATTCGAGACGTTCATGAAGCCGGCTCATCCTCCCGTAGGAGATAGCCGAAGTAAAGTAAAGTAAGTAAAGTGGAATTACTACTGATGATTTCGATTCCTTATTGTTGGTGTTGTCTTGAGCACGTCTGATATGCATGTCGTCACTAAACCTAGCAAAATCTAGATTAGTTGACCCGAATAAGATAAGAAATCTAGAGAATAGTTCAGTTATATCACTGACTACATGCAATTACACACAACTATCCATACAATAGGCTGGATGGGATAAGAAGACATTTTTAAAATCTAATGTCACAGGGTATAGGGAGAGATTTATAACAGAAGCCTTGTTTATCGAATCAACTTAGAGGTAGTAAGCGTAATAGGAATGATTCAACACCTGTCCACCTGGACATTTGGAAAATTCTACTACCCCAACAATGACAACTAGGAGAGAACAAAGAAAACTATAAAACTCAAGTTTCGAAGTTGTGTGATTATATAATTGATGAAACGATAATGAACAATGAATAAATTTTGTTCGAAACATCATTCAGTTAATAATACTGTTTCAATGACTGTGTGATAAATCTAGTAAACAAATTAATATTCGAATTGCTAACTCTTGAAAGTTTTTATTCTCTCTGTAATTGTACTTTTTCTCCCTTCCTCATCCACTGTAACAGATATTGTAAAGGCTTGTGAAAATGGTGACATCGATTCGCTGGAACAATTATTACCATCAAATTTACGTATTCATTGTACTCTAAGACTGCTTGTTAGTAGAGAATTTCAGGAGAATACTCTCCCCGGAGGACACAATCATCTAATCTACAGTCCTTATCCAGTAATAATAATAATACTAAGCAAGATAAACATTCCTCTCACCCACCAATTATTACCTTGATATCGAATAGACTGCGAAGTTTAGGATTCAGTGGACATAGATCATCAACTGATATAACAGCTGGTCAAGAACAATCTGAACAACAACACCGGAGTACATCAGCGGTCTTATTGTCCGATGCGGGTTTCCATTTGAATACGGAGGCGAATTCAGTAATACCATTACCTCTAAATAATATTTTAGAATGGACAAGAAGTCAATTGAAACCTCTCCTAGTGATGTAAGTGTTGATTATATATATATATATATATATATTTGGCCAAGTTAAACTTTAAGCACTACTAATTACCAAACAGCGAACGACTTCGAATTATCCGATGAGATTCACGAACTCGTATGAACTGTGGTGAAGATTTGACCGGATAGTTTCAAAATAATTGAGTGCCGAATGAGAGATCAATGCTGTGTAGCGCTTGATTCATCTCAAATGCCTGCCCTAACGAAGTTGCGGTTGCAATTCGAGAAGGATAGTGTTTTCCAGTATTGCCTGGATTTAGGCTTGCTTCGGAAAGAGAGAATTGGTTCGTTGTTGTGGTGTTATGACTTTAAAAAGCCATAGCAGGGCAACTGATGGATTTGTGCATCGTTGCGCAATGTGCTTGAAGCGAGTTAGCATGCATTAGAGAGGGTAAGCTGATAATTTTAATATTTCGTAGGGACTTTTTTCGCAAGGTCACACCTCTGCTTGTTGTGCACGTCGATGAAACTGTGTTGATGAAAAAGAAATACAACCGTGGTCGGCAGCGAGCAAACAATATTTGGGTGATAGGTTTGTATGATACCTCCCTCCGAAAGGCATTCGTCGAAAGGATAACAGACAGAAAAGCGACTACTTTAATACGTATTATTACCAAACTTGTAAAACGGGGATCAATAATACACACAAACGAATGGAAACGTTACGATTCCCTGTCATCTCTGGGTTATATTCATCATAGAGTCAACTATTCAAGTGATTTTTTCCATCCCGTTACGAGGACACATACAATAACAATAATAACAATTTCGCTTTATTCCAGAAACAGTACTTGTGGTACAGTGTGGAATTTTCAGCACATATCTACAATATTGCATCTAATTTCATCATACATTTAAAAGGAGTATTATAAAAAAAAAATAAAATACTTAAAAAAACAAAAAAAAGACAATAACAACAAAAAACCAAAAAGAAACACAGAAATAACAAAAAAAATGCAATAAAAAATACCAAGTAAAAAGGAAGATAAACACAAATAATGAAAAAATATTTCAGTATTGGTTAGTGGAAGCTACGATATGTGTATGCGTGGTGAACAGTAACAGCTATAATCATACGGGAAATTATGAGATGTTCTTAAAAAAATGTTTATAGCCAAGATGATCAGTTAATTTGATTGAACAACACTAAGCAATCATAAGATAAACATTTCAGGTTGTGTTTTTTTTATTGTCAGCACTAATGCGGTTGTTTGTAGTGGTAGTGTGAGGAATCATGCATAATACAAAATTTTTTAAGATGGTGATAGTGGCAATAACAAACAAGATTGTCAGTTAAATAGTGCCGAACAAAGAACAACCACAAAACTAATGTTACATGATGGTTAATGACGGGACAATTTTTAATAATCATAGTGATAATATAGTCGGACCCAGTAGATGTACAAAGAAGGAATAGAATAAAGAATAAAAATTTAAGCCAATGAGTATGTTAAAAAAAAAAAAAAAAAAAATAAGAAGGTTGTTCACTATAGAGTACAAATAAGAGAGTGTAAGGGGGAAATAACAAGGGCCAAAATTATGTTATTAACAACAAAGCAAGTCATAGGTTTCACGCCTAACATTGTCTCTGTCACTTAGAACACGGGCCAAATATGGTATCGTTGAGTTCCTATACTTGGTTGTACGAGCATATATTATTTTGTACTGATTTCTGGTTCTACCTGATGAGATGCAAGGAGAGAGTTGGGAATAGAGGGGGTGTTGGGGGTCAGAGAGTATGGTTTTAGACCATTTCTCACATGTATTCAGATGCTTATCCACTAATGTTGTGACGAGCTGACTGAGTTTTACACCGCTAGTCCTACTAACTACCTTCAACATCCTTCTCAGGATGGTATAATCCTTTTTCAGTAACCCAGGAAAGACTAACGGGGAACAGTAAAGTAGAATAGGTAGGATACGAGAGTTGACAAATTGTGAAAGCAGAGGTTGAGGGACTCCAGTTAGTCTGAGTTTCTTAATGTAGTAGGTTAGACGAAACACTTTCTTGGAAATCATTTGGATATGAGATGACCAAGTAAGGTCGGAAGATATAACTAATCCGAGGTATTTTGCATTAGACTTTGTTTCAATTATAGTCCCCTCAATTCTACAGACATCATGAGTGCTTACTAGTGTTTGTAGATCTCGTTTATGCCTAAAGGAGAAGTCGACAGTCTGGCATTTTGAGGGATTCAGCGTTAGGCCATTTATTTTAGACCACTGACTGATGTCCGACAGGAAGCTATTTAATTTGAAGCAGTCTGACTGAGACTTAACGGGAAGCGAAACAGTCAGGTCATCTGCATATTTGACGAAGTTGATTTCGTCTGAGAGAGGTAAGTCATGTAAGAAGAAGGAAAAGAGAAACGGCGAGAGAACAGCACCCTGAGGAACACCAGCTTCAGTAAGCAAAGGAGAGGAAGCTACACCATTATATACCGTGTACTGCATCCTATTGGAGAAGTAAGAGTGCAGCCAGTTGATAGCCCAGGACTCAGTTTGTGTAAGGCTAAGCTTGTTTAACAAAAGGCCTCTAGGTACAGAGTCAAAAGCAGATGTGTAATCAAGGAAAGTACAACGGACATACTTGGCCCCTTTGTCTAAGGAGGATACAATGTTGTGATGAAACACAGCAGCAGCATCCAAAGTACTTCTACCCTGTTTGTAAGCAAACTGCTTTGGATCGTTTGAGAAGCTTAGGGAGGGAATGAGTTTTTGTAACAGTAATTTCTCCATCAGTTTCAAAAAAGGAGAGGTAATGGCAATTGGTCTAAACTTAACACTATCTCCAGAACCAGACTTGGGTACAGGGATGATTTTAATATCTTTCCACAGAGAAGGTACATTATTATTAGAAAAAGAAGTATTGAAAATGCTTGTAAGTGGGTTACTTAAAATATCAGCACATTTCTTTAAAACAATGGCAGGTATACCATCAGGGCCTAGACTCTGGGAAGGTTTAAGAGATTTCAAACATTTAAGAACATCAGAAGTATTGAAACGATGAAAGTCACTGGTCGTGTTATTAGTTAAATTGAAGGCAGAAAGGACATTTGGAGGGCGGATGAAAGATCTATTGAGAGTATTTACATCAATAGAAGAGGCAAAATTATTATGCTTACCACAACCAGTAATTTCTCTAAAAAGCTTCCATATGTTTTCTGAGGTTTTACAAGATAGTATTGTTTGATTATAAATGTTGTTTAGTCTCTTGATTTCAGATTTAATTTGGGTGTTTATCTTCTTAAGACCAGATTTATTCTTTGTCTTGTACAGCTTCTCTTTTTCTCTACGAAGTTTTTTGAGATGAGGGGAAGAAAAACGATCCATTCTTTTGAAAATTATCTGTTTTGGACAGCATATATCAAGACAGAATTTAAGATAGTCAGTCAAATTGGAAATAGTATCATCCAGTTTGTGTTCGTTGAAAAGTTCCCAGTTAGTGTCATTTAGCATACATCTTAGTTTGAGCATATTTTCTTGTGAGTAACACCTTTGCTGTGTTTTCTTGGACAGATTTGAGAAGATATTAAAGTGAGATCTGCTGTATATCTTAGGTAATATCCGAATAATACAATGATCTGAGTTCATGATAGGAGCACGTCGGCGTACTTCATATATTTCCTCATCATTAATGAACACCAGGTCAAGGGTTTTATCAAGTCGAGTAGGGAATTTAACAATATTGGCATGACCTAATGATACGAGGAAAGAACAATCACAGCAGTTAAAATCTCCTGTGACAACTGATAAAGAGTTTTCAAGATGTGTAACGGCGAATTCAGTGAATTCATCAGCAAAATCAGATAGATCAGATGCAGAACAGCCAGGAGTAACATAAATGTTAGAGATGAAGACGTATTTGAATTTGGATAAGTGTTTCGGGCGGCATTTGACCGTTATACAATCAATAAAGTCATTAGAGTAAGAAAAACATACATTATTTGAAGTTGACCATTGAGAATGAATGAAAGTTGCAACACCTCCACCTCTTTTCTTTCTGGAGCATAGTCGATCTTGTCTAAACAATGTAAAACCATTTAGGGAAACCAGATTGTCATCATAGAGTTCATGGAGCCATGTTTCTTGTAATGCAACAATCGCCGTATTGTGATAAGTATCAGATGATAAGAGAGACTGGAGATGCATAATTTTGTTGGGAAGTGAACGGCAGTTTGAAGTGACAATAACAGGAATGGTTGTACGATATAAAGGTGTCTGTTTAAGTGCACGCTGCCAGCCAGCGTGATGTTTTCTCTTAGATTTATTAGATGCATTATTAGTTGCATGAAAGTCATATGGTTTAAAACGTTTAATGAATGAATTACTGTATTTTATGCGATTTGTGATCATATTTTATTAAAATTAGGAATGAAAACATGACTTATTAGATGCAATATGTAGATGCAGAAAAAAGGTAGCCCAGATGTCAAACAGGCCGCCACAATATTCTATTGAAGGATTTTGGGGTAGGTTGAAAAATAGGATAAGGGCTATAAATAGATCTCAAAAGGAACTCATTTATAGTCATTTAGATGAATATATATGTACAGAATATGGTGTAACTTTTCTATTGACAGTCCGATGCTTAACTGGGAAATGTTTCTCTCACATGTTAGGGAAAGATACCACCTGTAACCATTTTATGCTTTTTTCTAAAATATACGTTTCCACTTATCATGAATGCCTCTTTAATGTGATTGGTCCGTTCAAGGTCGCTTGTTGATTGGTTGTTAGCAGTGTCGAAAGTTTAACTTTGCCTTCTTTTTAGTTCTGTGTTGTTCCTGTCAGCTGGATAGTTTAGTTGCAAAGCTTTCATTGTTTGACTCGAAAAAAATTCTCAGCGTATAATTCAATTTTATGAAGTGACCTTTTAGAAATTCTCCACGAATTTATTAATCATTTGTCATGGTAATCTGCATCATGATTGGTTGTTTTCGTGTATTTACTCACTCTCACCCTGGTCCACTTGTATTAGTGTTGTGAGAACTGTGTGCAAGCCAAAATTATAGGCAACAGTTTACATCAATGTTTACGTCCCGAATCGGGGTCATGAGAAAAAACCATAACAAAGCTTAACCTTGAGGAACTCACAAACCAGTCACAGCAGACTTAACGTGTGCAAATAGGATTCGCGGATATATGGCTTAACTTTCTAAGCAGTACAGAAGAGGACCAATCAGAAGACGTTGCTTCTCTGCTAACAATAACGCTAATAATAATGCACATAAAAATCTATAAATACCTCTTGATTTTTTCAATATAAGCGATCTGTTGTCTAGCCTTTGTCGTCTGTCGTTACCTTAGTATTGATTATTTTCTTGACCTGAAAGTCGACCTTGTGTTCATGTGATTTCTTTCTTATGGATTGGTAAATCTTGCCTAATGTGTCAAGGTGTGCCTGTTGATTACTGATTTACTTGAAAACCAGGCTTCTAGAAATTCTCAGGCTTTGTTGGTGATTCTTTTGTCTACGATTTGAACATTATCCCAATCAAAGTGGTGTCTGTGGTTGTTTGATAACACTTGTGTTCACAGTGTAGAGCGTCTAATTCTGTAGCAATCTCTCTGTACGGATATAAAAGGTTCATGTGGTGTTTGTCAACTTACGTCATCATTATCTCTGGTGTACTGATCAACAGTTCTCCTTTTTCTTCTTCATGACTGTGAAACATGGCCTTTGAAAGTGGAGATCTTGAAGAGAGACTATCTTTCTTTGACTATAGGTGTTTGCATTCTATTTCGCATATTAAGTGGTGTAACGAGATTGAGTAGCGTCGGGGTTATGCAAAGGATTTTAGGTGGGTGGGTGGGGGGCGGAGTAAGCGCATCAATGAGGTTGTGTGTAGCTCTATCGATTGAGATGGCTGGGAAATGTGTTGCGCATGCCTAGCCATCACCTCAGATGAGCAGTGTTAGCTGGTATCACTCTATGAAGTTGTCGACAGTTGGTTCGAACCAGCTATGTAAAGCAGGTGTAGAGTGCTTGGTTGAAGTCCTCGGAATTCTAAGAACCAATCGCTCGCTGGAGACTGATGGTGATATAGTTCAAGTTGTTCTCCGTGGCGCAGACGCATTCACTTTTTGTGATTTGCCGTATCCATTAAACTGGTCAAGTGAAATTAATCAACAAGAGTCTATCTTGGTTGATAGCCACCAGGAGTGGAATCCCGAATTCGCGTTTCTCCCCTTTTTAGATGGACTCGTCATCAGGATGTACCTACACCACTTAGAGAGCTATGGTATACCCACTGTTACTCTAACCCAGAGCCAATTGTTTCAAACACTATAGCCCTATCCATTAGATCACGAGGATCATGACAGCCATCTCTTGTGTAACGGGTATCGATCATCATTTGTGTGTTTAGGTTAATCTGAATTCCTGTTGGTTCATTATGTTGGACCGGAATGCTCAGTGTTTCTGTTGACTCTCACGCGCTCCTAGCACGGACTCTTTGATTATATCTCAGAATTAATGTGAATTTGTTTTGGTTGATGATGACTACAGTGGAATCCAGGATTTGTGTTTCGTCCTGTTTGGGACTCTTCATCTGGATGTACCCGCAATCCTAATGGGTGAGTGAGTAAGTGAGTGGTATCTGCGCGGAGACGCGAACTCAGAACTCATTTTTATTTTCCTCTTCTTTGTATTACGAGTGGAACATGGGGCTTCAAGCCTGAGATTCAATTATACCTCACATCTACTATCTTTAAATTCCAAGGTAAAATATATAGACAAACAGAAGGTGTAGTAATGCGATGGATCACCAGTATCCCCTATCTTAGCAGATATATTTGTGGAAAGCTTGGAAAATATTGCTCTTAATACATTTAATCCTACTTGAAAGATAATATGGTGGAGATATATGGATGACACTTTCACACACAGTGTTAAAAACAGAACATATTTCTGTCTAGCATCTTGACATATATAAACTCATTAGTAGAGGGAATACAGTTCACATTTGAATTGGAAAATGAACAAGGAGAATTAGGCATGATGTTAGATAGTAAAATAAAACAAACAGAAGAAGGCAAACTACACACTAGTGTTTATAGAAAACCAAGTCATTCTAATAGAAATTTAGACTTTAATTCATCTCACCCGTCAACGGTTAAGGCAGGCTTAGTTAAGAGTCTAACAAACCGAGCCATAGCGCTAAGTAGCACAGAAAAAGACCTAAATGACGAAATAAAACAGATAGAAGAGGCGTTAGTGTTGAATAACTATCCTATAAAATTCATTAGGAAGATCAGTAAAGGCCAAAAGCAAAATAAAAATAATAGTGACACTAGTAATGATAACATAAATAAGAGAAAATATAAGTCATCTACAGTTATACCATATAAGGAGGGGACATCTGAGACCCTGCGTAGGATTCTCAATAAAGGTGGAATTAGGGTGGCATTCAAACCTAAAAACTCACTCAGCGAGGACAAGCTATGTAGGCTAGAGGACCCTGTAGGTTGACCCAAATAAAACAAAATAATATAATCTAAAAAATACCTTGCAATGATTGTGAGGTCAACTATATAGGTCAAACTAGTAGGTCGGGGATAGTCATATTATCGGAACATAAGAATTTAGCTAAGGTAAGAATGATTGCCCCCACCCGTGAAGATAAGTAATTTAGAAAAAAAGCTTAGCAATAGCACTGCCTGCTTCAAAGAAGTAATCTGTGTAGGTGGAGAGAGAGATTGATTACTGAATCCTGGTTCATTGAGTCTACACTCAACACAACACATGCAACAAAAATGACTCATCATCGCTAATCCCAGAGATATGGAAGATATTGTTACCACCAGTCAAATCAGAGGAGGATAATAAATAATCTTGAAATTCTATTTCAATTAAAGCATTTCACAACATTCTGAGAAGTTTACATTTGATGCATGGTGGCTAGCAGTGGAGTCCAGGATGCGCATTTCGTCCTACTTGGGACTCGTTAGCTGGATGTACCTGCATTTCACACTGAGTGATGATGATGTTCTCACCGAGGCTCGAACCCAGTGCCCACGAGAGGTGGCTCTCATGGCCCAAGTCGTCTAGTGGATAACGCCTTGGCTGGTATTTGAAACTATGGGTACTGGGTTCGAGCCTCCGTGGTGGGAACATCATCACTCACTGACTGGGAAATGCAGGTACATCCAGCTGGCTGACGAGTCCCGAATAGGAAGAAATTCGCATTACCCTGGACATGCTAGGCACCATCCACCAATTGTATACTAATTAAATGCCCAGAGATCGTCGAAGCATCTGCACAAGAAGGCGATATGTCAGCCTGAGACCGATCACTTCGGTCCAATCAATCGACGGGAAAATCAAAAATTCAATTCAATAATTCTAAGAAGTTATTTACTTTGACTATAAAAACACTCGTCTTATTTCCCATCTGATTGTAATTGATCAATAACAATCATATTATTATTTCTGAATGTACATTATCCCATATTGATTTTTATTCCAATACCTAATCGATTCCTCACATGTATATAAAATGAAAGAAAAAAATGTTGCGGGTATCTTGATATGATTATGAGTGGCAATAGTTTGTTCTCTAAACGTAGTCATCAGTTAATATTACTGTTTAACAACACTGTGTGATTTATCAAAATAAAATCTTATTCTTAATAGAGTTACTTGAGATTTGATATTTGAATAACAGTGGTGTCATTCTTTCTTAACAGAGTGTGACTGCTAACCTCACTGTGGCCCAAGCTTTTTTCTTTCAATCGGGCTAAACCATGTATAGGAGTGCTTTTTTCGGCCAGGGCTCGAACCCCGGATCACGTGAGACGTGGTTGGTGTGTATTCTACCACTGATCCACTGACGCATTATATACTTAGGTGCACTAATGAATTACTCTCCATTTTTTTCCCATTTCATTTCAGATGTGTAAAAAACAATTTCATACAATGTCTTATAAAATTGTTAAAAATCGGTTTTCAAGTCATCCCAATCACTGCCACTTATTCTGCTTCTATCTTATCTGCATTGCCGCCGCTGCAGCCGCCGCCTATATCATCAGAATCTGATAGCAGAGAATTCAATATTGATAAAAAATACAATAATGATGATGATGATTTGAACACTTCTAACTGTTCATCATCCTTTGTCAATGATTTAAAAGTTTTAGTTGAAAAGACCACTTGTGTACGCAGACAACAATTATGGATTGATTCGGTGTTAGCCTCAAATGAGGAGAGTGCTATTCACGCTGCTGTACGTTTAGGCTATGAGGAGGCAGTTGAAGCAATAATTCAGGTGAGACAGTGTTGGTTGGTTAGTTGGTGTTTTTGACTTTTTTTTTCAACTTTACAGCTTTTAATTTTTTTTATACTTTACTTTCTATTTTTGTTACCTTCACGCGGTGTGGTGCTGCTTACAAAAGTGGAAGGACGAATGCAAACTTTTACTCTAGTGGCATGAGTATATCTGCTGCAATCTCTGAGTCTGTTTTCAGTGCTTCGGACTGAGGGGAATTCCATATGGTCCGTCTGTCTTCCCGGACTTTAGTAGCTACTGGTAGGCCCGCTGAATTAGGTGTACTAATGGATTTAACCCTAACTGCTGACTTCAGAGACTCAGGGATTGACTTATTACAACCAGGGAATAATAGTCTCGTTGACTTAGAATATGCAGATGATATATAGTCCTTTTAGGCGAGGACGCCGACAAAATCCAGCAGAGTTTTCTGAACACATTGAGGTGCAATCTACGAATGTTTGGCATGCGATTCGCTCCTACTGTCAAATGTAAGATGATGTTACAGGACTGGACTACAGCGACTCCTAGATTAGAAATAGAGAGTGAAGTGGTATAGTACGTTGACTGCTTCACTTATTTGGGAAGTACCATCAGCCAACGCCAACGGGTTGATCTCTGACGAAATCTTAGAACGGATACAGAGAGCTAGTTTCGCATATACCAGTTTACGCCGTCTCTGGCTTAATAGACGTGATATCCGGCTGGGTGGCTGTCGACCAAAGGGCGTGTGTACTGCTCAGCGGTCCGCTCCGTACTCCTTTATGGTTATGAGACCTGGCCAGCGAGAGTGGAAGATATGAAAAGCCTGGCTGACTGTCTTTAAACATAGGTGCCTGCGTTCTATCTTCCGTGTGAAGTGGTTTAATAGGGTGGGCAATATTGAGGTGACGCATCAGTCGAGTTCTAGGTAGGTGGGAGGGGAAATCAATTGACAAGGCTGTAAAGTTGCTTTGATTGAGATGATTAGGACATGTGTCCCTCATACCTGGCCACCGATCGCTTTCCTCGACGGGCAGTCTTAGCTGAAATCCACAACAGTTAGTTTAAACCAAGGTGTAAACTGGCTTCCTGACTGGTCGGGGTCCTCAGGACGATAAAAACCAATGAAGGCTGGAGAAAATTGGTGACATGGCTCAAACTTATCGTTCCCAATTGCTGGTGCAGATGCATCCACTCCTTGTAACTTATAATACTCAATGAAGCCTTATATTTGTCCGTTATTACTATTCATTTGTCTCATATGATTCTGCTAGTGTGGTGAGAGCTGGCTGCTAGCCAAATTGGTAGACAGTAATTTACGTCAATGTTTATGTCCCAAATATTGGTCATGTGAAAACAAGAACAAAGACTGACTCGACAACTAATCACAGCAGACTTTGCGTAGGCGGATACAGTTAGCATGTAGATGATCTGAAATTCAAGAAACAGCCATAAAGAGATGAAAGATTAACTTTCAGTGAGAAACAACCAATCAGAAGACTCTGTTTTTCTGCTAACAATAGTCTATAATAATGTGTATGAAAATCTATAAATATTTGTTGATTTCCTTAATAAACGATCTCTTGCCTGGCTCTTGTTTTTTTTTGTTACACTAGTTAGTACATGCTGCCTACAATTACCGAATCACTGAAGGCGTATAAGTCTGCGAGGACTTTTGTGTAGTTATTCATCTTGTGAAGAGCATCCGTACTCATGATGATTTATTTCTCTTCCTATTAGTCTGGTGTTATCTCAGCTGAGATAGTAGGCTGATATAAGTCGTTTCATGTGGTATATATAATTCTGGATATATTTTCCCTCTCTCTCTTTTCTTTAAAAAAAAACTTTACACAACTAACTAGTGGGATCCCGGCGCAATGAATGTTCCGTTAGCCGGTGGTGAAATGGGTATTCTACCTATACACATTGCCTGCGCTTTTGGTCGTTTCAAATGCTTACAATTGTTGTTATCAACTGGGCGAAATTGTCCCGTTGATGAAGTGATCGATAGAGTTTTCGATAGAAATGTTCATTCTATGGCAAATGAAGATTGCTGTGGATTATTTTCGTGTCGAATGACAGATGGATCACCAGCTTTATACAAATATTATTATTGGTGAGTTGAATTCTAGCCTGTAACCCCCCCACCCCCACCCCATCTCTCCTATTGTTTAAACTTTAATTCCATTATGAGTAAAATTTGTTTTGATAAAGTCTCACACAGTGTTATACACTAATGTTTAGTGATGACCACGTTTCGAACACAATTTATTGCTACTCATAATCATATCAAGGCACTACTCACACGACTTCCTAACTTTGTTTATATAGTTCCATTATTTTTCATCGCTTGATTTAATTGGTAATAGTATTTTCCATATTTCGGGTATGAGTGATGAATTATTCCTATTGCATGTGTTGGGTGCAGACTCGATGAACAAGGCAGGATTCAGTAATCCATCTCCCTCGCTCCCCACCTACCTAGATTACTATTTAGAATTGTAACCCTCTCCCACCATGCTATTGTCTGGTTGTATGTTAATGAGTGCAGTGCGATTGGCCAGCTGGCCGGCCAGAAAGAATTAGCGACAAGAAACTCTGGTTGGCTGGGAACAAACCAACAAGCGAGAGTCAATTGCTCAACAGATATGTAGGAGAAAATGGGGATGGATTGATCGGGCACACGTTAAGGAGACCGTCAAATGACATCGCGCACAATGCAGAAGATAAGTTGCGGCTTTGAGTCTTTGTCTAGTAACTAGACTTTGTTGATCACCTCAGAAGAGCAAGGATATGTAAACATCCTGTTTGGGAGCTGATTGGATTGGTAAAGCTCTATGGTTGACACTTCCTTAACGTCTAATAAATCTCAGTGGGTAATTATTATCTAACAGTATTTCAGTCAGGTGTTGTCTTTCTTCTTCAGTTGTATCGGCAGTACATATACGGTGAATGCACTTGAACAAACATTTAAACAACGCCTTTTTATACTGTAGTGGACAGAAACTTTGATAATTTAGATACTGTTCCATCCATGTTGACTTTCTGTAGACAGGTCGTTTTACTGACCCATCTTCTCGGCTGGTTATGATTGCATTTAAAAATGGCAGTGTTATAACTGCACTGAATTGAATGAAGACGTTTTCACCTTGCTCTGTCTGCGCCTGAACTAATCTGCCTATCTGCTTGTCGTACCTTCCGACTTAGTGAAGCACGCAAATATCAAAAGACAAAGGCTGGACTGTGACTGTGTATTGAAGTGCCACAACGATAAAGAAAGCCATGGTATTTATACATTTTACAACAATATGGACAGCTAACGGCATTTGAAATAATTTATCTTAATAGCCAATAACAAAGTGCGTGAGAGATGATAATATACCATATGTGCGAGATTGACAGTCAATAACAAAATGTGTGGGAATGATAATATACCATATATGCAAGATTAACAGTCACTACCAAAATGTGTGAGAATGATAATATACCATATATACAAGATTAACAGTAAATACCAAAATGTGTGAGAATGATAACATACCATATATGCAAGATTAAACAGTCAATACCAAAATATGTGAGAATGATAATATACCATATATACAAGATTAACAGTCACTACCAAAATATGTGGGATCCTATCAGGCAGGCAACCATTATTCTCTTTAACGTATGTTAGCGATATACTGTTTTGTGCTCTGTTGATCTGGTCCAGGATTTCTATGGCTTCTGTCGGTTTATCACAAATGACTATTATGTCATCTAAATATCTTTTATAAAAATAAACTTTTCCAATTTCTTTCTCCACTGGGTGCTCGACATGCGACATATATATATATATATATCAGCTAACAGTCTGATCTGTATTGTAATTATTCATGCCCTTTTGCATTCTATAAAAACTGTGTATGGCAAGTACTCATGTGTGATCAGAATGTCCGAAATGTGTTGCGCCAATACATTACACACGTTTCAGATAAACTCCGTGTTCTTATTTTGTTGTCGAAACACATGAGGACGTCATGACCAGTATGTGGAAGCAAACGTAGACATCCATCACTCTGAAATTAGTTTAGAAATCTCCTGCACTCGTGACATGTAACAGGGTTCGGATTTTTAACACTAATGTTAAGTTGGTCGGTCAATTCTTCTTCTTTTTACATCAGAAATTCGGTGAACACATCCAGGAAAGTGTTTCCAACAGGTTAGTGCAGACTTCTTTTATAAACAGCTGTTTTTACTAGCTCCATACTAAAGGTTGGATGTTTGCTCAGAAGAAATCAGCAACATGGAACTCGGGGAATGGACCAGTCAGGAACCTATTGCCCCCAACAAATATTTCGAAGAAAATGGAGATGTTTCGATAAAGAAAGGAAGACGAAATTTGCAGTACAAAATGATATCATTCTATTTCACAGGTTCTCATCAGCTGCAGACTACCTGAAATTACAATGGTTATATAGATGATAATAACATACTTTAATGTTCGAGTGGTGGTAGAAAAGAGATACTATAAAATTGACGCATCTAAATGAAAGCATTACAATGTTTTTAGTTTAAGTTTTCATCATCAATTTATACGCTTTTAAAGTTGAAAAGAGGGGGAGGGGTAAGAGAGAAAACAGAAAAAATTGATTAACAGAACAGTGTTAGCTTTTAGGTTCACATAGCAACTCAAGAAACAAAAACGGTTACAGTTTATGAGATTAAGATTTGTTCAGTGAGTTGAGATCACTGAATTAGATGACTAATCAAAATCAAAATTCTGTTACCAAGGGAGTGAGAGGTTAATCACACTCTCTTTCTGTATG
Organism: Trichobilharzia regenti; assembly: GCA_944472135.2. Classification (NCBI taxonomy): domain Eukaryota; kingdom Metazoa; phylum Platyhelminthes; class Trematoda; order Strigeidida; family Schistosomatidae; genus Trichobilharzia; species Trichobilharzia regenti. The sequence continues at coordinate 6,467,937 of OX235266.1, forward strand.
CATAAGTCTGGTTTAAGTCTTTTGATTGCGATTGCTTCGGCAAATCGTAGTAAATTTGCTGTCCTTTGTCTATTTAATATTTTGAAGGACTTAGAAATCTCTACGAGATGTCCGGTATCAATAATGTGTCTGGTAATTGCACTCTGGGAATATCTGCTTCCTTTCAGGCACAGGTTTTTGGGAATATGTTCAGAAAACCGGATAGAAGCCCTTCTTTCTGTCCTTCCAATGTACTTGCTCCCGCAAGTGCACGTGAATTCATAAACGCAGTTGGAGGTGACATCAGCAGGGTATTTATCCAGTTTTGAGTGGATTAAAGAAGGAGTGGTGCTGTATACTGTTATGAGTTTTGCTGCCGGGAAGCTTCTATTTATTGCACCTTTCAGTCTTTTGTCAATCTTTTGTGACACTGCATCTCCTTTGTATGGTAGACAGATAAACACTTTTTTCTTTTCTACAGTTGGATGCTTTTCTTTCTCATCTTTTTCTCTGCTGGACTTCTGAATAAATCCCTTAGGGTATCCATTTTCCCTTAGGCATTTCTCGACGAAAACTAATTCTTCTTCGACCCTGTTTGGTGAACATAGCTTTCTGGCTCTGTCATACAAAGTCCTCACTAATCCACGTTTATAGCTTATGGGACAAAAGCTGTTATAGTGAAGATATTGTCCAGTCCAGGTTTCTTTTCTATAGATGGACTTTTCGACCGTGCCTTCGTTTGTTCTTTTTACATTTAGATCCAGGAAATTGAACTCATTATTATGTTCATATTCCATGGTGAATTTGATATTTGGATGTATCTCATTTAGGCGATCATATAGTGCCGATGCGTGATCCATATCGTTGCAAACAACAAATGTGTCATCAACATATCGGCGATAGTAGGTAGTTCCATTGATAGCAGGACTTAGTTGTGTCTGCTCAAGGTAGCCCATGAAGATATCAGCCAGGATAGGTCCCAGAGGCGAACCCATCGCGACCCCATCGGTTTGTCGGTAAAGTTGATTGTTGGATTAGAAACACGTTGAAGAGACTCTTGGCTGACCCAGATCACTACTACACCATCGTTGGAGTGGAATTCGAATGGGAAACAACTAGTTGGATGTCGCTCCAAAAGTGACATGGAAGAGATCGTGTGAGGTGAAGATAAACGCCTATGAGCAATCGTGGCGCCAGGTAAAGTGGATTGCAGAGAAGAGGACGAAATAAAGATGCGCTATTGAAGTCCACGTCTTCTAGATTTTTCTCCATCGCCACCCCCCCGCCCTAATTTAACCAATAATCATACAACCAATAGAAGTAGTTATCAGTTCATAGCATGTTATTCTTCTTCTTCTGCCTTTTTCTACCTTTTTATTAGTATTGATCAACTGGACTGTCATCATATGACTGCTTTCCTGTTGGGCGTTATCCATGGACAAGTGAATGCTGTACATGAATTGTTAACATTGAAAATGAAAGCTATGCGAATAACAAGTCAAAGTCAAACAGAGCCTATTCAACGTATGCAACAAGAGACGAGTAGTCCACCTACTTATAATGATAAGTCAGATAAATCTAATCAACAATCTTCATCTGATCCTGATGATTGTTCGAGCGTCATCTATTCTGATGTTTGTCCGATTGATGCTCATCGGAAGATATCCGCTTGTTGGTATTTCAAATCTCCATCTGTCGGGAATGACACTGATAATAATAATAATAATGGTAATAATAATGATCGTAAGAGTAGTAGTTCTGCATCAGATGGCTACAATCGACCTATGATTATTCTGAATCCACGATGTCATCAAAGTCTGGAAGGAGGATATGCTGTTTGTGGATATTTTAATGCTTTACAACTTTCTGTAATGACTGGGTAAGTGGTTGTTATCTATTTTTTTTGTTTTTCTTTTATTCCTTGCGGCATTTCAAGTAGTTGGATGTTTGTAGTGGTGTTGGAGGTGATGCTGTAACGGAAGTAGACAACAGACTTGGTAACGGACTTCTTTTATTAAGGAAAATACACCATATTTTTTTACATTTTTAGCCACATTTATGATCAGCTGTTAATAGAGACGGTTCTGATTGGTGGTTGATTTTCTGAAGGTCAAAAGTCTTCTGATTGGTTGCTGACTTTCTGAAGGTTAAACGTATGCTTCGTGCCCTTGAAATACAAACGCAATCTGATAAAGGGCTTGCTTCAGAGAGCAAGAGCAATTTGCTCGGATGAATGTCTTGATGAGGAACTTAATAATATTAAACGGTTGCTAAGTGAAAATGGTCATCCAGAAAAGTTTATTGATAAGAATATGAATCTAAAATCAAAGCAGACCAAGTTACCAACAGTTCCAAAGAAGGTATTGTTCTTACGGCAAAGTTAAACTTTCGACACCACTAACAACCAATCAGAAAACGACCTTGAACGGACCAGTCACATTAAAGAGGCATATATGATGAATGGAAATGTATATTTGTAGAAAAAAGCATAAAATAAAGAATAAAAAAGTTACATGGGATATCTTTCTCGAACATGTGACAGAAACATCTCCCAGTTTAGCATGGGACTGTCAATGGAGAAGTTACACCATATCCTGTACATATATTCATCCAAATGACCATAAATGAGATCCATTTATAGCCCTTATCCTATTTTTCAACCTACCCCAAAATCCTTCAATAGAATTTGTATGTGTCCTCGTAACGGGATCCACAAAATCACTTGAATGGTTGACTCTATGATGAATATATCCCAGAGATGACAGTGAATTGTAGCCTTTCCACTTGTCGGTGTGTATAATTGACCCCCGCTTAACAAGTCTGATAATAATAGGTATAAGAGTAGTTGCTTTTCTATCTGCTATCCTTAGGGAGAGAAGCGACCTACCGAAAAAAGTTCCTACGAAATATTAAAATTATCAGCTTACTCTCTCCAGCGTTAGTAGGCTTCAAACATATAGCACAACGATGAACAAACCCATCGGTTGATTTGGTATAGCTTTTTAAAGTCATGATACCACCACACAAACAAATTCGCTCTTTCCGGCGCAACTCAAATCCAGGAAATACTGGAAAACGCTAACCTCCTCCAATTGCAACAATAGCTTTGTAAGGTCACGCATTAGAAATGAATCAAGCGCTATAGAACATTGAACTGCGTTCGTGAACCTCATTGGATAATTCGACATCGTTCGTGAATCTCATTGGATAATTCGCTGATTGGTAGTTAGTGGTGTCGAAAGTTTAACTTCGCCGTTCTTACAAATGCAGTGAAGGAGTACTGAGTAGCTGTTTTGTCCCAGTTCGGGGTCGAACGGCAGTACGCACCCACTCGGTTTCGAACCCAATGTCCTTCTAGTTACAAGGCAAGCTCGTAGACCATTCAGCCACTCAGATGCGATTCAATGGTCGATCGATGAATTCTAACTTCTACCATTTCATGCTTTTAGCGCAACCACCAATAATAAATGTCATCTGCTAAAATCACGAATTGGTAGAAGTTAGAATTCATGAGCTGGTCATTGAGTTGGGTCCCAGTGGCCGAACGGTATACGAGCTTGCCTTGTAGCCAGCAGGTCCTGGGTTCGAACCCTGGCGGTGAGTGTGTAATGCCGATAATTCGCAAACTAGGCTGATGAAATAGTGGTTGAGTACTCCCCCAGCTGGTCAAACTCGAAAAACAAATCTAATCCTTACAAATCAACTTTTGACAATATAACCAATCTCATAAGACCAAGCGAATTATGAGTGTGACTACACAGTTTTTTTCCGCTCCAGTTCATTTAAGTGGCCATCATATCAAGATGCATTGGTTGGCTTATCAAAGGTGTTGGTTCAGAGTAGCGTTATATCACGGATACAAGATTTGTGGGGATTTTGGATTAATTTTAGTTGCTATTTATTTTTCGTCACGAACTAACATCCGTTTAAGAGATCATTGAAAACCCCTAAAGAGGCCTAGGCAGCTGTTTCGCCCTTTCATGGGACTCTTCAGGAGTGTGCATCCACAACCCATGCCAAGAATTGAACCCATGACCTTCAAGTTATGAGACTGAGTTCGTTGACTGTTCAGTCACTTGGGCTATGCTTGATCGCCCCTAGCGGAATCATAGATGTGTACCTGTGAAGAGTTCCAAACTATGACTACAAAACTAGTTGTCCAGTGCTCCCTGTTTTTCAGTGATCTTTCTCTAACTGATATTGGTTTTTGACAAAAATCTAATAATTGAAATCTATTTAAGTGTCAGTTTGTAGGGATTTGATTGGTTTCAGGATTTCATCATGAGCTGACATTGGTTAGAGAACCATTGGAAAACCAGCTGGGAGTACTGGACAGATGTTTCGTTCTAGTTTAGGAATCTTCAGCAGTACGCACCCACCGGGGCATTAAGCCACTGGGATCCGATACAATGATCAGTTCATGAATTCTAACTTCTGCCATTTCACGACAGAAGACATAGGCTAGGGGTCGCGCTATGTCGTGAATCGCCAGGAGTTAGAATTCATGGGACAGCTATTGGATCGGCTGGGTCTCAGTTGCCTAATGGTCTACGAGCTGACTAGCCTTGTAACCAGAAGGTCCTGGGCTCGAGCCCTGGCGGTGGGTGCGTACTGATGGCGAGTCCCATACTAGACTGACGAAACAGCTGTCTAGTACTCCCAGGTTTTCTAATGGTTCTCTAACAAATGTCAGCTTATGACGAAATCCTGAAATCTATTTATTAAATGAAGTGGAATATTAAAAATCTTCACACATGCATTTTTCTTTACTTTTCTAGAAACTATAAATTGGTGTCACTTTTAGTAAATTATCTTAAACAAGAATTGAATTCATCCTGTAGTTCATGTATCCATGGTCATTGTTATACTCAAGAGGAGAATACATCGAAAATTCCATCTTCATCATCATCATCATCATCACCATCTTCGATTTCTACATCTCCAGGGATTCATCTTTCTCAAAGCTATACGATTGATTCTAAAACTTCATCACTACAATCGTTTATGACAACACCACTTGGTTTAGCATGTTGTTTATACGAAGCTGATGAGGCTGTAAGTCACCGGAAGAAACGTATATATATATATATATATTATTATTACTATTATTTATCATTATTACCTACGGTTCTGGGTGTAACACACTTTTATAATCAAAGACAGATAACCTTTTCATAATATCTTCCATTTTCACTTGATTTCCTTTCCTATGTAGCACTCGACTGAAGCCTTACCTCAATATTGTTTACCGTGCTATACCAGCTAACATGGGAGATAGAACGCAGGCATCTATGATCAAAGACAACTAGTTTTTTCATGTCTTCCACTCTCAATGACCATGTTATACAGCCATGAAGTAGGACAGAGCGAACTGCTGAACAGTACATACACTCTTTCGTTGACAGCCAGATATGGTATAGGTTTGCAAATGCTAAACGAGCCTTCTTTATCCTTGCTGAGATTTCTTCAGTGATCAACCAGCTGCTGTTGGCTGATGCAACTCCCCAAATAAGTGAAGTGGTCAACACGCCACTTCACTCCCTATTTTTGAACTAGGAGTAAATGTAGTCCAGTCCAGTCCTGTAGCATCCTGTAGCGAATCGCATGCCAAACATTCCCAGATTGCAGCTTAAGGTGTTCAGAGGACTATGCGTTTTATCAGAGTCCTCATCTAGAATGACTGTATCATCTGCATATTCTAAGTCATCGAGATCGATCGCTTCAGATGACAACTCGCCGTTGACTCTCATCTGGCTGACTGCCTGAGTTCGGGTAGAGTGCCTTGATCAGTGCAATGTTTTTTTAGGTATTCCCTTCACAGTCAAGCATCTCCAGAGTACCTCTCGGTCGACAGAATCGAATGCCTCCTTTAGGTTAAGAAATATGACAATTGCTGGACGCCGCCGGTAAGTATGCCTATGTTCTAGAATCTGTTGAAGGGTGACGATGTGATCAATACACCCTCTTCCTGGTCTAAAGCCTGCCTGGTTATCTCGTGTTCGATCCTCCCGTGGACCGCTTAGTCCATGTATGATTATTGAGCCTAGTGCTCAAGCTAATCCCTCTGTGATTAGCACAGGAAGACTTATCTGCCTTCTTGTAAACTCGAATAATCAATGACTTACACTAGCTAGGTGGAACTATCTCTGATTCCCAGAAGCTGCCTTATACCTTGGTTAACGCAGAAAGTAAGTTGTCTCCATCGTCCTTGAACACCTCTGGAGTGATTCCATCAGGTCCCGCTGCTTTGCGTCGTTTCGGACTAGTGACAGCTTTTGTAACCCCAGTTAACGACGGAGGTGTTGGATGCTGAGTAAGTTGAGCATATCTGTAGGCCAGTTGAATTGCTCCTCAAAGTGTTCTTTCCAACGTTCTAGTAATCTATACTGAGAGCTAATTATGGTGCCATTTTTCTCAGAGATTGTTTACTTATCATTTGCCTTTTACCACCTCTTTCGCTGATAATTCTAAATAGTTGTCTGGTGGAGTTGTCCACCACCGTATCGTATATGCACTGACTATCAGTAAAGTGTGTGGTTCAACACAAGTGATTTCATTGGTTGGAGGATTTCACCATGAGCTAACATCAGTTAGAGAACCATTGGAAAACCTGCATGGAGTACTGTGCAGCTGTTTCGTCAGCCTAGTTCTGAACTCCGCTTCAGCAGTACTCCCCAACACCGCAGGGTTCGGAACCACGACCTTCTGGTTACAATGCTACCGAGCTCCTTGACCATTAAGCCACTCACTGGGACCCTATCCAATGGCTCTCCCATGAATTCCGAATTCTGTCGATTCATGGTATGGCGCGACTGTTGGCCAATGTAACCCGCGGCGAGTATTTGTCCTCACACCCGACCTGCTGTACGCTTCTGGGCACTGTTCCCCAATCGAACCCCGGTGGGCGTATACAGACGAAGAGACTCGAGCTAGGACGAAACGGATGTCGTTCTCTAACCGATGTCAGCTCATGATGAAATCTTCCAACCAATATTAAGTTTGACTGAGTTCCAGCACTGAAGTTTGCACTCAAATGTAGAGCAGTTCAATTTGCCACACTCCATGTAGAACACAAATTTAGAGAAAAAAAGAGATTCAAAAATAGTATAATCAGCAAAAATGTGATGGAGAAGGAATAGTAAGATTTAACCGATATGGGAAAGATCATAAATAGTGAATGCATTTGCAGCATTGAGAATGACTGCTAGCCATATCATCCCCAATAGTCTCAAGTCATTGATGCTTATCATCCCGAAGAACCTAATCAGAGAGTTTACATTTCCTCAAATGGCTCAGACTAACTACCGACGACTTTATGAGTTGATATCAGGTCTTAAATTGGCCACATCTTAACTCTTTCTTCACCTAATCCTATATCAGCAAACACTGCTTGTCAACGAAGGTGGTGGTTAGGCATCAGCGACACATGTCCTAACCATCTCAATCTATGTGGCTTCACTCCCTCATCGATCGACCTACAAAACTTACCAGATACGGATGACAGAACACAAACATTTACGATGAAAGATAGCTAGTCTTTTTTATATCTTCCACTTTCAGTGGTGGCCATGTTTCACATCGATAAGTAGGGACAGAGTGAACTGGTGCAGTGCAGTACACCACACTTCCTTTGATCGATGATAGCCTTATACCACCACTACCACCACAGATATACGCAGATGACATAGTCCTGTTAGGGGAAGATGCTGACAAAATCCAGCAGAGTCTTCTGAACACCTTGAGCAGCAATCTTTGTATGTTTGGCATGCGATTCGCTCCTGCAAAATGTAAGATGCTGCTACAGGACTGGACTACGTCAACTCCTACCTAGCTTAGTGTGATAGGGAGTGAAGTGATAGAACATGTTGACCACTTCACCTATTTGGGAAGTTGTATTAGCACCAACGGACTGATTGGCGATGAAATCTCAGCACGGATCCGAAAAGCTCGAGCTGCTTTCGCTGACTTACACCATCTCTGGCGTAGGCGAGACATCCGGCTATCAACCAAAGGACGTGTGTACTGCTCATCAGTTCGCTCCGTCCTTCTCTATGGCTCTGAAACATGGCCAATACGCGTTGAAGACATGAAAAGGTTGACCGCTTTCGATCATAGATGTCTGCGATCTCTTTCTCACGTTAGGTGGTTTAACAAGGTAAGTAATGTTGACGTTAGGGGTAGAGTGTTGGGCGAAGAGGGAAAATCAATCGACGAGGCTATAAAGTTACATAGATTGAGATGGCTAGGTCGGTCACGTGGTGCGCATGCCTAACCACCGCCTCCCCCGACGGGCATTACTATCTGAGTAATATAGGTGCAGGTTGGAAAAGAGTAAGTGGTGGCCAAACAAAAACATGGCCTCATCAATCCATGAAATCCTTGATAGTTAAACTGAGTCAGGTAGGTAGGGAGATGCAGACTTCTGGGTTGGGGCCCTCGGGACTCTAAGAATCAATGGCTGGAGACAATAGGTGACATGGTTCAAAATCGTTGGCAGTAGTGCAGATGTATTAAGTCTGTGTAATCTTTCATATTCCTTTCTACCATTACTCATTCTGTTTCACTCTTATACTTGTCAGACTGTATTGATTCTCTTCACTCATCTTCTTGTCTACCTTTGTGTGTGTGCTATTTGGAACGTGGCAACTCGAAGTGGTGCACTTTGGTACCAAGTTCTATGTTGAATCCAGACAGACAGACAGACTACCACCACATGAACTAATTCTATCATATAATTATGCAAGACTTACGTACATGTACGTAAAATAATAGGCATTCTTGCATAAAATTGTTTAAGTTAACTTGACAGCCTATTTGAATCACTTAGCCAGCAGAATTTCTATTCATCAACAAAAAATGCATCATGTTCTAGTGGGTTCTAGTGCGAAGTCGTGACCAGTAGAGGTGTGACAGCAGGTCGGGTGTGAGGACAAATACTCGCCAACGATGACATTGCCTAGTACCAGTCGTGCAACATGATGAATTGGCAGAAATTAGAATTCATTGGCCCAGTGGTCTACGAGCCCGCTAGCCTTGCACAATCAGAAGGTCCAGGATTCTAACTCCACGATGTGGGTGCGTAATGCTGAAGTCGAGTTCAAAACTAGGCTGACGAAACAGCTGTCCAGTCCCCCCCCCATGTGGCTGGTTTTTCAATGGTTTTCTAACCGATGTTAGCTCATGCCTAAACCCTGTGACCAAAAAATGCGTCGGTGGCACAGTGGTTAGGACTCTCGCCGACCATGCATATGGTCCAGGGTTCGAGCCCACGCCGACGCACACCTGATATCTATGGTCGGCCTGCGAAATTTGGGCTACCGATATCCACGCTGAAAATTCCATACTTGTACCAAAAATACGGTGTGGAATCAAGCTGTAATCAAAAATAAAAAAATAAATAAAATAAATATTTTCTTTCTAATTGGATAGATAAAATTAAATAAGAATGAATGTCCTTGACTTGAAAACTGTGTGTACTCAACACACACACACACACTTTTTAATTACCTGTCAACCAAAAGCTCTAGGTAAGCACATCTTAGAGATGAAAGAAAAATGTCATGTAAAGTTTTGGAGTTTATTATGCTACAAAGACTGTATAGCCTTGTGTCATATGAGACGGCATGCACTATAGAGATTACTTACTATACACTTATACTTGAAGATTCTAGTTAAACAGCAAAAATATTATGCAAGTAAAGGTATGCTGTAAGGAATACCGTGTCTATTGTGTATACATTTTTTGTCCAGAATAAAGACTGTTATCATCAGTATTATTTTTCTTAGAAAAGTAGGTCGTTGTAAAAAACAAAGAAAGTTAATTAATCTGTTGTTCACTCGCGACTGGTTCTATTCAGTTAGGTAGTTACCTGGAGTTCTAGTGAGAAGCTGTGACCAGTAGCGCACAACAGCTTGAACGTGAGGACAGTTATTCATCGAAGAAGAAGAAGAAGAAGAAGACATTGCAAAGTGGTCGCGCTATATCATGAATTGGCAGAAGTTAGAATTCATGAGGTGGTCATTGGATTGGGTCCCAGTGAATGGCTTAATGAATGGTCTACGAGCTCGCTAGCCTTGTAACCAGAAGGTCCTGAGTTCTGACCCTGCGGTGTGGGTACGTCTTGTTGAAGCGGAGTTCAGAACTAGACTGACGAAACAGCTGTCCAGTAATCCCTGAATGGTTTTCCAATGGCTCTCTAACCGATATCAGCTCATGGTGAAATCCTGCAACCAATATTGTACAGGTTAGAAGTAATAAGGTGGTCTGGCAAACTAGATAACCAACCGCTAACAACAGCCTATCGTCAAACAAATATGCAGAAAGAAAAGGGAAATGGATTCGACATATACTTAAGAGACATTGAGATGACATGTGACGCTAAGTAAACCCTCGAATGTAATGTGAAGGGTGAGCAGTGGGAACAGTTGTAGAGACAGTCGAAAGGAATGTCAGAGATTGACGTTCTTTCGAATTTTCTTTTTACCTCCTTTTTATCCTTCGTTGTGAATTACTTTGAGGGGATGGTCGGGGGTGGGTGTCTTGCGCTGCGGGTTGGCCACCCCTCCGTACACCTCTTGAAATGCTCCCATATGACCGGGCGTCTTACGTAGCCTCTCCTGAGGAAGTCCTACTCACTGCCTTCACGTGGCGGAGGTGTTTTTCACCAAAGTGAGAGGGCGAAAGCGGATGCCTGGCGCTCTCCACCGGGTTGACTGTCCATTGGATGACAGTCTAGGGGAGATGGCTAAACCCTGATTCCAAACCTCCAACGACTGGTGTATGAAGCTCACCGGAGCTCACCGGCAGATGTATGGACAAAGGGCTTATTGGATGCCCTGGATGACTGGCCCCATTCAAAAAGCCGAATGAACCGGACTCCCGTCACCGGCTGCCAATGGATAGTGGACTCCCTACTCCACTCCTACTGCCTTGTAGGTCACACTTGGTTGTGTAAAGGCTAGAGCTGCACTCTCAAACAAAAGGCCGAGCGATGCTGGGGACATCACTCGTACCCAATTCCCATGAAACTTCATGGTGCATGAAGCCGGCTCATCTTCCTGTAGGAGATAGCCGAAGTAAAGTAAGTAAAGTAGGTGTGGGGGGGGGAGCAACTCGAATTGCCACTACACTTCTGTGCTAAATATTTATGTTGAACCTAGTCAGTCAGGCAGTCATTCATTTAGATAAGCCGATATTAGTTATGAAACTGCTAGTTCTAGCCTATTCTCTGCCCAGTATTTAGAACAAGATTCAGATTTTCAACACAAATGTGAAATCGGTCCTTGTATTACAGGTCAAAACTTTGCACTGTGTGTCACGAAAAGGACCTTTAATCAAAAGCTGCCACCTTCTCTAACTCCAAACTGAAGATCAAATAGCCATGCGGACAGAACGAATCAGGAACATGAAACTCTGACTGTTAACAAACCAACAAGTGATAGCCGATTGCTCAACAAATATGTAGGAGAAGACGGAGATGAATTGATTGGGCATACGTTGAGGAGACCGTCGAATGACACATCGTGCGAAGTGCAGGCCATTACTCGAGTGGAAAATCCCAGTGGGAAGCGATGAGTGTGTCGTCGGTGTGAGGGTGTGACATGGAGGAGATCGTGTGTTAGGGAGGAGAAGGAGGTGAGAAATTATGGGCAATCGTGGATCCAGCCAGTTGAAGAGGATGGCAGAAAATAGGAGAAAGTGGAGATGTGTGTTGTTGAAGCCCCTATGCTCCACTGGGAACTCAGGTGAACAGTAATATAATGAAAATAGTTTGAGGTATGCATCCACAATCGTAGCTGAGATTGAAATCTCGGGGCATTCAGTTTACAGGATAAGACTAGGAAGATTAGGTATATCAATCTGCTAGCGGATAGATAAAATTAAATAGAATTCTACAGACAATTACAGGCAACAATGGACAATACTCCAGCTGGCGACATGAAAATACTAATGGGAGACATGAACGCTAAACTGGGACCAGACAATACAGGAAGGGAACTCATCATGGGTAGAGAAGCTCTCGGATCTGGATTTCGCCGATGATATATGTCTGATTTCCCATAAACTGGAAGATATGCAATTGAAAAGCAACAAGTTGGCAGAAGAAGCATCAAAGATAGGACTTCCTTCAGGTGAACATAGATAAAACAGAGATGATGAAGATTCCTGGCCAACACCAACAGCAGCAACAACAACAGACAACAATCAGCCAGCATGAATCGGAGGAACCTGAAAGAAACAGCCTCCTTCACCTATCTACCTACCTGGTAAGCATCGTTTCAACTACAGGCGGACGGAACTGATGAGGATATCAAAGCCAGAATCAGAAAGCAAGACAAGCTTTCATTACTCTCAAATCTGTGTGGAGGTCAACAGCACTCAGAATCAAAAATAAGATCCGAATTTTCAACTCCAATGTAAAGTCAGTGCTACTATACGGATCAGAGACTTGGCGCGTCACAAAGAGCATCTCAAACAAACTTCAGACCTTCATTAACAGTTGTCTTCGCTCAATACTACTCAAGATCAGATGGCCGGCCAGAAAAGAACAGCAACAGGGATCTTTGGCAATGAGCGAACCAATCAGGAACCGATTGTGAAACAAATAGTTAGGAAGAAATAGAGATGGATTGGCCATACACTGAGGAAACCATCAAGTGACATCACTAGACAAGCCATTGCTCGAGTGGAACCCGAAAGGGAGGTGGCGAGTTGGTCGTCAGTGCAAGGGTGACTTTGAGGAGGTCATGCGATGAGGAGATGAAAGCATGTGGACAGACCTGGAGCGGGGTGAAAAAGTTGTCAGAAAACAGAAGGCGATGGAGGTGCGCAGCTGAAGCCCTATGTTCCTCTAGGAACTAAAGGATACAATAATAATAATAATCATAGTAGAATTTGTAAAAACCCATTAGTCATTGGATTTCCCTTAAGTATCTGAGTTTTGTACCAAGCGTGACTGATAACCTGATATTCTTGGACTCTGTTTCTGTTGATACCCAATGAAAATTTTCAAAGACTGATTAGTGGACAACGAATATTCACATTTTCGATAACTTCTTCATAAGTTTCTATTGTTATATGTCCATAGTTATAATAATAATAATAAAAGAATTATTGTTTTGGACACTGTTAAGAATCAAATTACAAAGGCATCTGTGAGTCATAGTATGGATCAGTATCACGCTAACCTAATTATCAGATAAATTAAAAAAATATATAAAACAGAAGTTGTGAATTTATAGGCTCCACAGCAGGCTATACCTGTTGTTTCGAGTGTTTTAAGCGAAATGCAATGACCGCTAGTGTCTGAAATATTCGGTACCTTGAGGAGGATTTCGGTGGTTTATTTCGTACCCGTTAGATGATAGAAGAACATTCTTCAGCACTTTAGCTTTATGAGTCGTTTACCACAGATCTGATCCAATATTGTACTGTTAGTGGTTTTCGCCACGCTTTTATTTAGCCATAGTAATAATAATAAAAATTAAGTTCTTAGAGCGAAGACCAACACAACAACTGGCCACACAAGAAAATTTGAATTGATGAGAGATCATTGAAAGCCACGACGGATCACTGAACGGTTGTTTCGTCCTATTTTGGGACTATTCAGAAGTGCGCACCCGACATCTCATCTACTAAGAATCGGACCCTAAACGATTGGGTTACGAGACCAAATCTCGTTGACTAATTCAACCACTTCATCTGGAATCCAATGACCTCAGGCTTTCAGTGATCTTTCTAACATGATGTTGCTGGCTCGTGACATAAATCCTGGACCTTATGGTTACAAGACTAGCGAGCTCGTAGATCATTAAGCCACTGGGAGCCGATCCAACGGCCAACCCATGAGAAAAATGATGTCACATCCCACTGTATTTACCAATTTGAATATACGTGTGGACACACATAGATAGGGAGGACTCATCAATCTCTGCAACTAAGAGCTGGCTTCAGAGCATATTCCTAAGTGGCTCGAGAAACAAATGGAATCTTCAGAACCCATTAATAGTGAGAGCGGGTGACCTAGCTCCTCTACTACGAAACAAATTACAGAAACAGGAGGTGAAATTGATGTTAACAGATCTTTTAAACCTATCTATAGAACGTGTTTGGAGCGTACCCTAAAGTTCGTGGAAGCCCTAGCAATTAGGAATTTTAAACCACCTTTATACGTTCAAAAACAATTTATCATCACATTAAACCTTCTTTAGTAAATTTTGTTTTTATACCACAGCAGATGCACTATTACCTCTACTATTTGGTTTAGTGGTCGTTATTTGTTATGTTCACCTTGAATATGTCCTTTTAATGTGACCTAAGTTTATTTTCTCACCTGTTAAGGCTTTGTTAATTTCATATATATTCCTGTGACAAATCTGTGTGTGATCAGATTGTTCGAAATGTGTTGTACAAATACAACATTACATGATTCAGACAAATTACGTCTTCTGATTGCTTTATGTAAATGTAACAATTGTAATTACTCGAAAATCTACACAATTCATATACTGTAGAGTGAGAAGCATCATGGAACTAGAACTAAGGAATTGGGCTTCGGTCTGAGGGTGGTGGTATAGGGGAGATCATGTAGGGGAGAGAAGTAGAGGAAACCTTGTATACACAAATGTGGAGCCAGCTAAAAAGACACCGGAGAACAGAGTTAAAGTTAGATGTTGTGCTGCTCCTGATGACCCCACTCTAAAAAGTTTACAATGAAATCTATCTTACATCTTTATATCTGTATAAAATAACAATAATTAATCGTTTTTCCTTCACGTTCCCAGTGGAACATAGGGCCTCAAGCTAGTGGCTTGAAGTTTCTGTAGCAGTGTTTATTTCTACAGGATGAGGTTGCTAGCCTCATACCACCATTTTTTCTGGCTTAGCGAGGTAAAGGAGTGCGTCAGCCGGGATGGAACCTCTGACCATGTGCATGGTTGGCGAGCGTCCTAACCGCTATGCTACGGACATATATATATATATATATATTGGTTTTTTTCCTAACTCACTACCAACAGTAGAAATTTAAAAGATGTGACTTCCTTCACATTAAATAGCTAGCCGGCATCATCTAAACTATAAGCGGAGATACGGATCAGAAATGTCAAAACCGAAATCGGAAAGACAAAACAAATGGGGCATCACAGTGAATTCAATTTGGAAATCTTCTGCACTCAACCAGTAACAACAAAATCCGGATTTTCAACACTAATGTGGCGTCGGTCAGTCAGTTCTCCTGTATTGGTTAGAAAGTTGATGATGATCAAGTGACTGACTGGTGAGAAACAGGGAGGAAACAATCCAGAGCCTATTGTTCAACGAATATCCCGAAGATAATGGAGTTGGATCGGGCACAAACTAAGGAGACCGTTGGGTAACATCATAGTGCTGGAGTAGAAGGTGATTGGGAAACAAGTAGTTCGGCGTGGGTTTGAGGGTGACATACAGGAGATGTGATATCTTATGGACAGTCGTGGGGCGAAGTGTAGAGAACTGCAGATAACGTGGTAGAGTGTAAATGTTCGGCTGAAGTCCTATATTCCATTCGGAAGCAAAGGGAATAATAATAATAATAACAGTTCATTTGCTTATCATAAAGGTTTTTTGTATTTCCCAATAAATGACTAGACTGCCTGGCTAGTTAAGAGAAGGGAAAACGGACATTTTAATATATCTGTATTCAGGGAGAAAACCCAATCCAGCAACAAATATTTAGACTTCAAATCATCACACCCTACATCAGCGCAAAGATTTCAGTTGTTTTAAGTCTTCTTAGATAAGCACACTCTCTGATAACGGATGAGAAAGAAAACTGAAGAAGAAATATCAAACATTACTGAAACTCTCAAGCAAAACAAACTACTACCCAAGTAACTTCATCAACAAAATCAACGCAGACATTAAGTATGACCGAAATACGCATTCTGAAAACATGAACCTCAACAGTCGTCATTCCATATAGATCAGAGATGTCAGACTATATCAGGAGAGTACTCAATCAAAACACCAGACACATAGTGAAAAGCGACCTTGTCCATGTGGAAAGATCAAATGCCAAAAGATTCTCTTTCTAATTGTGTCTATAAAATAAAATGCTTCCTTGGAATGTGATGCGATATACATCGGACAAACATTGCTATAGAGAAATCAAAATCAGAATAAATGAACACTGTAGAGCATCTGTTCGATCACCGAGAAATCCAGTTAGTGAACTAGAAAAGCTTGAAAAATCATCAACCATAAGTCGTCTACACTCTACGCTGTAGAATTAGACCACAAAATTCAAACAGTTCCAAAGAAACCTGTCTATATCAATTTGCCATTCAAAGGAGATGACGTACAAGAAGTAGTGAAACGAAAACTCGACAAAGCCATCAAGAGAAATTATTATGCTGCAAAACTTGTTATCCTTAACACCACCACCACCAAGCGAGTGCTTCAACAATCTGGGAAAGACCAGTCGCCAATCCTCGACACTT
This sequence comes from Trichobilharzia regenti, assembly GCA_944472135.2. NCBI lineage: Eukaryota > Metazoa > Platyhelminthes > Trematoda > Strigeidida > Schistosomatidae > Trichobilharzia > Trichobilharzia regenti. The sequence goes on from OX235266.1 coordinate 6,484,395, forward strand.
CAAACTGTATATATCAATTTGAGTGTGTGGTTGTGGCAGCAAATACGCATAGGTCGTACGGAAAGGCGATTGTCTACTCGCATGATGGAGCATTTGCCAAAATGGTTGAAAACAGCTGAGTGCAAAGTCCCGAAATCCTCAATAACAAAACATCTCGTGGATTACGGACATGATATCGACGCCGTCAAGTCATTCACCATCGTCAGCAAACAAAGAAACAAGAAGATGCTTGCAATTGCAGAGGCTTGTGCAATTCGAATTTACAAACCAGCTCTCTGTATACAAAAGGAGATGGTCGTCACTCTGAATCTACCATGGTAATACGCTTTACTTATTATTCTCTACTTGTTATTACTATCATTCTACCTCTTCTTCTTCTTATTTTTGTTATTATTACTGTCATTATTATTATTATTCTTGATTCATTTAAATCTATGCTTTACTCGTAAGATTATCTTAACTCACTTCAACACTATCAAAATTGTTATTATAACTATTACTATTAATATTACTCTGTTTGCAATTCTCGTTATATTCCCTAATGACTAATTGTTTATCTAAGTGATGTAATTGAAGCGTAATGCAATTTATCTTAATTTCGATCTCTCATACTCTCTCTCTCCCCTTATCTATTTGAACATGACCTGGAAAATATTCGCACCTGTCTCTCTGCATGATTAATTCAATGTAGTTTGTTTACTTATCAGTCTTATATCTCCCTATGTAATTTTAAAAGTATATATATCCGTGTATGTAGAATATTCAGCTGACGAGTTCTACCGAAATTTGATGAATTAATTAAATCATCCTGCTTTATTAACCTGCTTTATTGCTTGTTTTAAACACAACAATATCGTTTAGTTTTCCATTCATTCATTCATTCATTGGGAAATACAGAAAAACAACTTTTATTGTAATGTTCATTCGCTTAGTTTTTCACAGAAATTTCCCATCTCTTTATGTGTTCACATACTTTCTTTTACAGAGTGCCCTCCTGATCGCATCGATTCTATTGAACGCCGGTGCTGTCGACATCAACAATCAATTATTAATATATTCAATCAATAAATCCTATCACAAATTCACTGGCCTACTGTTAAGCCATCAAACATTAAGCTTGAATAAATTGAATGAGAATCCTAAAATACTACTTTGCAAAATATCCAGTTGCAGGTCAGTTGAAGCAAATACTGATTCAAAGTATGCCTGTGCTGATGTAGCCGTTACTGGACGCCTGAATCTTGCCAGTCGACCATTTCATCCTTCAATTATTCCAAATTGCTTTTGGTATTTCAATCCAGTAATACCGTTATGGTTTAAAGTCATTGAGAATGTATCGAAATTGTTCTTCAGTGGCGAAACTCTGACGTCGTCATCTTCTGTTATTTCAGAAGACAATAACACCACTCTTGATGCGCTGTATCAGAGTATCAACCAGCAGCTTGTTGTGTCATTGCCTTCGCCATCATTTACCAGGAAGTATTTAGATAATGTCGCCTGTCAAATAATTACACGTATCAATCTATCGAATTGTGGTTTACAAACACTTCCATGGTGTTTATTTTGTTGTCTTAAAAATTTAAAGGTAAATTTTTTTTTTTGAATGAAGCGCGTTTTGTTATGAATAAGATTTTTTTTATTGTGATATAAATCACACAGTGTTTGTTGTACAGTAAGATTAACTGATGCGACCACGTTGCGAGGACAAATTATTATCGCAGCTCATAATCATATCAAGGCACTACTCACACAACGTTTTTTCCGCTTCATTTATATACATGACTTAAAATTGATGATTAGACACATTTGAATCAAATCAGTAATATGAGTATTATCGACCAAATACAATCAGATGGGAAATAAGATGTTTTTATAGTCAAATAAATAAGTAACTTTTTAGAATGTAAACTGAATACATTTTGACATTATTTATTATCCTCCTCTGATTTGACTGACTGGTGGTAATAATATCCTCCATTGATATCTTTGGTATTTGCAATGAGTCATTTCTGTTGCATGTGTTGTCTGTCTGTCTGTTTTCGACATAGAACTTTGCACAAATGTGCGACAGTTCAAGTCGCCACATTCTGTGTAGCACGCGAAGCAAGAGAAGAAAGTACAAGAAAAGCATAATAGAAACAGTGACCAGAGGTGTGAGACAAAGGAGTAATAAAGAAATACAAAACAGTTTCATTGAAGATCATAAGTCACAAGGAGTGGATGCATCTGCGCTAGCCACTGAGAACGATGAGTTTGAGCCATGTCACCAATTGTTTCCAACCATAGATTTTTACCGTCCCGAGGACCCCAACCAGTCAGGAAGTCTACACCTTTCTACGTGGCTTAGACCAACTGTTGTGGATTTCATTGACTGATGCCAAGTTTTTGTTTGACCGCCGCTGGCTAGCTTTTTTCCAGCCTGACCCTATATCCGCTAACATTGCCCATTGTCGAGGGAGGCGATGGCTTGGCATACGTAACACATGTCCTAACCATCTCAGTCTTTGTAACTTCACGACTTCGTCGATTGATTTCCCCTGTTTACCTAGAACTCTACGCCTAACCTCAATGTTGCTCACCTTATTATGCCACTTTACACGGGAAATAGAACGCAGGCACCTATGATCAAAGACAGCTAGTCTTTTCATGTCTTCCACTCTCAGTGACCAGGTCTCACAACCATAAAGGAGGACGGAGCGGACTGATGAGCAGTACACCCGCCCTTTGGTCGATAGTCGAACATTTCGTCTACGCCAGAGTCGGCGTAAACTAACAAATGCGAAACGAGCCCCTTGTATTCGTGCTGAGATTTCGTCAGTGTTGGGTGTAGACTCGATGAACCAGACAGGATTCAGTAATCACTCTCTCTCTCTCTCGTCCTACCTATATTACTCTTTAGAATTTTGATTCTGTCCCACCATCATATTGTGTGATTGTGTGTTAATGCATGCAGCATAATCGCTGAGCTCGTCTCTAAATTACTTATTTTCTCGGGTTAACCATTCTCACCTTAGCTAAATTCTTATGTTCTGACAATCTGACTACTCCTGATCTACTAGTTTGACTGACCGATGTAGTTGACTGAACTCACAGTCATTGCAAGGTATTTTGTCTCTGAGTCTGGAGAGAATAAAACAAGCCCTGGATGCAAAACTCCGACCGGAACAAGCTGGATTCAAGAGAAACAAGTCGTGTATTGATCGAATCGCCACACTACGGATCATCATTGAGCAAAGCTTGGAATGGCAGTCACCTCTCCACCTCACTCAACTTCATCGACTTTGAAAAGGCCTTCGACAGCGTCGATCGAGAGGTGATTCGGCAACTACTTCGCTACTACGAGGTGCCATCGACAATTATACATCTCATCCAACAGTTATACGACAATGCTGCATGCCAAGTAATCCACAACGGGAAACTTACGGAAGCCTTCGAAGTAAGGACGGGAGTAAGACATGGCTGCCTACTATCACCAATGATTTTCCTGATTGCAGTAGATTGGATAATGCGACAGACAACGGCAACCAACGAGGGAAAAGGCATAAAATGGACTCACACAAAAAACTTGGCGGATCTGGACTTCGCCGATGATATATGTCTGGTTTCCCACAAGCTGGAAGATATGCAAGTGAAAAGCAACAAGTAGGTAGAAGAAACATCGAAGATAGGAGTTCAGGTGAACATAGATAAAACATAGGTGATGAAGATTCTTGGCCAACACCAACAGCAACAGCAACAACAGACAACAATCAGCATAAATGGGATAAACCTGAAGGAAACAACCTCCCTCACCTACCTGGGAAGTATCGTTTCAACTACAGGCGGAACTGATGAGGATATCAAAGCCAGAATCGGAAAAGCAAGACAGGCTTTCATTACCCTTAAGTCTGTGTGGAAGTCAACAGCACTCAGCATCAAAAATAAGATCCGGATTTTCAACTCCAATGTAAAATCAGTGCTTCTATACGGATCAGAGACTTGCACTGCGCGTCATAAAGAGCATCTCAAACAAGTTTCAGACCTTCATCAACAGCTGTCTTCGCTCAATACTGAAGATCAGATGGCCGGCCAGAAAAGATCAGTAACAGGGATCTCTGGCAATGAGCGAACCGGTTGTGAAACAAATAGGCAGGAAGAAATGGAGATGGATTGGCCATACACTGAGGAAACCATCAAGTGACATCACTAGACAAGCCATTGCTCGAGTGGAACCCGAAAGGGAAGCGGTGAGTTGGTCGTCAGTGCAAGGGTGACTTTGAGGAGGTCATATGAGGAGGAGATGAAAGCATGTGGACAGACTTGGAGCGGAGTGAAAAAAGTTGGCAGAAAATCGAATGCAATGGAGATGCGCAGCTGAATCCCTATGTTCCTCTAGGAACTAAAGGATATAATAATAACACTGTGAGACTTTATCAGAATAAATTTCACCCACAATGAAATTAAATTATATCACATTGCACAGGTTCTATTCTTATGTCAACAGAGTAATTTAACCACATTCTATGCATGTGAGCATTTAGGTCTTCTAACCCTAACAACAACCCTAATCTTTCCTGAACCTAATTCTTACGTGAAAATATCCCTAAACTAACTGGAATCTAACTCGAACCAACCCTAATGTCGCTTTTGTTAGATTAACCTAACCCTAACTTGTCCTTTGCTTAAACCTCAGCTTCATCTTTCCCAAACGTAAGCTGAAACTTGCCAGATATCCCATTTAATAGCATAACACGCTTCGACGAGCATATTTTATTGATGATGACATTTTAATTTGTCGGATTCCACAAACTTGCTCAGTGGGCTTTGCAAGGTCATGGGTGCAGTTGCACTCCATTGGTAGTTTTTTTATTCCTTCACGTTCCCAGTGGAACATAGCGAGGGCTTCAAGCTAGAGGCTTGAGGTTTCTGTAGCAGTGGTCTTTATTTTTGCAGGATGGGGTTGCTAGCCTCATGCCCAACCTTTCCTCCTCACCAGCTTTATTTCTGGCTTAGTGAGGTAAAGGAGTGCCTCGTAGGTCGGGACTCGAACCCAGGGCCATATGCATGGTCGGTGAGTGTCCTAACCGCTATGCCATCGATGCGCATTGGTAGTTAGTGGTGCTTAAAGTTTAACTTGGCCAAATAAACATCACGGCTATCGAAACTTTAAGCCTCTAGCTTGAAGACACCTGATGTTCCATTGGGAACGTAAAGGAATCGAAAAAAAACTTTGAAGACAATTCAATTTGTCGCCATCTCATGTCTCCTTGTTTCTGCTTTTTTATTTCAGGAATTAGATTTAAGTAAGAATTGTATCAAAAAGTTACCGAAACGACTGCCCAGTGTTCCGGCTTCATATCGTCAATGTCTATGGCAACCATGTTGTTGGACGTACAGCCTTACTTACTTGGACCTATCAGAGAATCATCTTCAGTACCTTCCCACCTGGTTATTTATCAATAAAACTGAATCTACCAACACGCTGACATCATCCTCCAATGAAGAGAAGTTGTTGAATGGGAACGGGAACTCTAGGAGAGGCAGAGAAGGAGGAGATATTCAGTCGATATGCCCAAATTCAAATAATAACTGTATTCCACGAATTCGTCATCGATGCTATTCTGAGAATGATGCTGACTCTGCGAATAGTTTCAGTATACGTTATAAAATTATGTCGCATGATTCATTTGCACCAAATCTATTATATCTGTTGCTTTCAAGAAATGAACTTCAAAAAATACCCTGTGCAGTATGGTCTAATAGCGTGATAGAATTTCTTGATTTAAGTTGGAATAAAATAGGCTACCTGCCTATGCCATTTATGCTGAAGGCGCAATTTGAACAGTCTAGACAACTGTATAGAGAATCATTGAATATGAAGGTGAGTGAATTCATATTTATGTATACCATTTTTTTTCCTTCACGTTCTCCAGTGGAACATAGTATCTGTCTGTCTGTCTGTTTTCGACATAGAACTTTGCACAAATGTGCGCCAGTTCAAGTCGCCACATTCCGTGTAGCACGCGAAGCAAGAGAAGAAAGTACAAGAACAGCATAATAGAAACAGTGAGCAGAGGTGTGAGACAAAGGAGTAATAACGAAGAGCAAAACAGTTTCATTGGAGATCATAAGTCACAAGGAGTGGATGCATCTCCGCCACTGAGAACGATTTTGAGCCATGTCACTAGTTGTTTTCAACCATAGATTTTTACCGTCCCGAGGACCCCAGCCTGGAAGTCTACACCTTCCTACGTGGCTTAGACCAACTGTTGTGGATTTCATTGACTGGTGAAGCCAAGTTTTTGTTTGACCGCCGCTAGCTTTTTTCCAACCTGACCCTATATCCGCTAACATTGCTCGTCGAGGGAGGCGATGGCTTGGCATACTTAACACATGTCCTAACCATCTCAGTCTTTGTAACTTCACGACTTCGTCGATTGACTTCCAGGAACATAGTATGGCTTCAAGCTAGTGGCTTGAAGTTTCTGTAGCCGTGTTTACTTTTACAGGATGGGGTTGCTAGCCTCATGCCCAACTTTCCCTCTTTACCAGCATTATTTCTGGCTCAGCGAGGTAAAGGAGTGCATCGGACGGGAATTGAACCCTGGATCATGTGCATGGTCGGCGGGCGTCCTAACCGCTATGCCACCCACGCCGATATATATATATATATAAATATATATATATATATATATAGTGCCTAGATATACGTACGCAAATAAACACATCCATAATAAGAATAAGAATAAGGGGCGTAATAGTTGGAGTAATCATGAGAGTGAGACAACAGAGAATGTGAAGAGGTAAAACGATGTGCTTGAATGTCTACATATTAATTGTGCATGAGATTTTAAGGGGATAGGTTTTAGAAATCAGTCCTTATGTCGTTACATAATTGTCCAGCCCTCACTTTAAGCTGTCTACAGATGATTCAGCAGCCTCATCTACCGGTAGAGAGTTCTATGGGCGTCAAACTCGAAGTGAAAAGAAATAAGAGTGCACTTCAGGGTATGCTCCCCCGTCTCCCGGTAAGCTATCCTTTGTGGATTACCACAGGGAAGCCCAAAATCACTTAATGACAGAATACCTTTGTTTGGGTGATTCTGGTCATTTGTAATCTTAAAGGCAGTAATTAGGTCCAAGACGACAGTAGCTAAATGTGAAAGGACCTAATTTCTTTAACCGTTCATCATATGGTTTGTTTCGGAGATTCATCACCCCTTTTGTCTCCCGTCTTTGCACTATTTTACAGAAGGTTCACGTCTCTTCTAAGCAGTGGGTAAGCACTAATACTGTGCACTTCAAAGTGTGGTCTGGCGTATGTTTTGTAAAACCCTAGAGAGCTCAGGACTGAGTGCATCTGACTGTTTATGTGTAAAGTGTATGACCGCATGTGCCCTCGCTACATTACCCGTGTAATTCTCGTTCGTTTCTATTTTTTCGTTACAATCCGAATTTATGCAGGACAAGCTTTCATTGCACATGGTGTAATTTGCATCCTGCGGTCTATATGTGCAAATTTCACTACTTTGCACTTTTCAGCTTGAAAGCCACGCCACTTGCCACCACCAAGCCTTCCAGAAGCTTTAGATCTGCTTGCAGTCTATCTGAGTCTTCCGAAAACTTTATTGCCCTGCATATCTTCATGTCGGCAGCTTAGACGGCATGGTAGGTCTATAGCCGGTCAGTTAATGATAACTTTTAAGACAGTTTTCGGCTAACACTTGAAAGAACCACGTATAGTTCACTAGCTTTGGCTATTCCAGGATGATTCGATTTTATAAAATATAAACATCTTAGCAAAGTCTGGACAGTTTGATTGTCGTTAACGCCTATCAATCAAGAAAATCTCTTCTCAAACTGCAAGGCGCATGAATGTGGTACATAAATCCACCGAACAGGTGTACTATAGCTGTAGTGAAATTCTATACTGGTTACTAAATTTCACCGTTTCAGAGGAGTGTTTATGCAGAATTCACTCGGCCAAGCACTGTCGCCATTTCACGTGATGTCACCCTTCACTCAATTGCTTCTGGACCATAACCACCGGGCTAATCACACACCGTAATTTAGCATCATTGATCCCCGAACAGAAACAACCTAAATGGATACTAACTAGAAGGTTTTTGTTGTTTCACTGAGTGAGATATGACAGACAAGATGAAATATGTGCAGGTATGAGGCGTGGACATCGAGATAATGTTGAGTCGTCTGAACACCTTGAAGAGCTGCAATCTTCGAATGTTTGGTATGGCATGTGACTTGCTCCTGTTGTCAAATGTAAGATGATGGGTGGGGCTACAGGACTGAATTATATTGACTCTTATCTTAGAGATGAAGAGTGAAGTGGTTGATGGGATGTGTTGATTGCAACTTCATTTATTTGGGAAGTTGCATCAGCCAGTGCCAACGGGTTGATCGCTGACGAAATCTCACAACGGATACAGAAGGCTAGTTTCGCATACGCCGTCTCTGGCGTAGATGAGATATCCAGCTGGCTGTCGACCAAAGGGAGTGTGTACTGCTCAGCAGTCCGCTCCGTCCTCCTTTATGGCTGTCAGTTAGACGTGGCCATTGAGAGTGGTAGACAAGAAAAAATACTAGCTGGTTGTCTTTGATCATAGGTGACTGCGTTCTATCTCCCGTGTTAGGTGGTATTGTGGTGAGAGCAGGCTGCTAGCCAATTGGTCGACATTAGTCTACGTCAATGTCTAGGTCACTAATATTGGCCGTGAGAAAATATGAACAAGGCTGATTCAACAACCAATCACAGCAGACTTAAACGTGGGCAAATATGATTCGCAGATAGATAGCTCCACTTTCCGAGAAACTAGAAAACAACCAATGAGAAGACTGAGTTTGTCTACTCGAATAAGCTCTAATAATGTACATAAAATATATATAAATACGTGCTGATTTCCGTAATGAAATGATCTGTTGCCAGCCCTTGTCTTCTGTTGTTACAGTATAATGGGGTGAGTAATATTGAGGTGAAGCATCGGTCGAGTGATAGATATGTGGGAGGGGAAATCAATAGACGAGGGTGTGCAGTTATACCGACTGAGATGGTTAGGACATGTGTCACGCATGTATCCCTAACTAGCCATCGTCTTCCTCGACAACAGTCCATGTTCGCTGCTGACATAGGATGGATCAGTTTAGGACAGGGCTAGCACATGGTGGTCAAACCAAAATATGGCTTCATCAGTCAATGAAATCCACAACGGTTAGTTTAAGTCAGCCAGCCACGTGGGAAGTTGTGGATTTCTTGACTGGTTGGGGTCTTGGGGATAGAAGGAGCCAATGAATGCTGGAGGCAATCATTGATATATCTCAAAATTGTTCTTATTGGCTGGCGCAAATTCATTCATTCTTCATGACTTATAATATCCAATAAAACTCTACTGTTCTTCCATGTTACTGTTCTTTTCCCTTCATACTTCTGTTTATTACCTCTTTTTACTCTTTTCTCTTGCTTTTTGTGCTAAGTAAAGTGTGGCGACTCGAACCACTGTACATCTGTACAAAGTTCTGTGTTGAAATTAATCAGTCAGTCAGTCAGTATGCAAGTATGAAGGTGTTTTGACGTTGGTGCCTTCTTAACACGTGAGTTAACAACGGGTTCAGTGGTTATATGTTGTCCAGTAACACGCTACAAGTGTTCTGGGTTTTTTTTGATGTGGTTTTGTTCTCTGAGCTGGATAGTTAGTTTGCGAAGCTTTCATCACCTTACTGGGTGACATCTTCAGCGCATACTTCAATTTGAAGTGAGCTTTCAGATTTCTCCACGAGTTTATTAATCATCTCTCCTGGTGACCTTGGACGTGATCGATTGTTTATGTGTGTTTTCACATCTTTTAGGTTACTTGCATTGGAACTGACTGTTTCTTTGACTTGAACTTTGGCCCTTTGTGTGTGAAGTTTCTTTCTTATTGGTTGATAAATTTTGTCTATGTCGATGTGTCTATTGATTGATGATTCACTGGAATGCCAAGCTTCTAAAAATTCTCTAGCATTCTTGTTATTTCCTTTGTCTAATATTTGAACGTTGTCCCAGTGGAATTGATGTCCGTGGTTGTCTGTGTGTAGTGAAATGAGGGAGTGTATATCATGTATTTTGACAAAAGCCACCAAGGAAAACACAAAGAAAATCGCCCTACCATATATAAAGGATATCTCAGAAATCACTAAAAGACTCTTCAAACCTTTAGGAATTGACGTCGTACACAAACCAACAAAGTCGCTGCACTCAATTCTATGTCAACCAAAAGACTCAACAGCGAAAGAAGAGAAAACCAACATCATCTACAAAATAAACTGTAACAACTGCGAAAAACACTACATCGGCCAAAGTGGACGTCCCCTTCGTCTTCGTATCCACGAGCATAAGCTAGCCGTCAAAAGACATGATATCCACTCCCTCATTTCACTACACACAGACAACCACGGACATCAATTCCACTGGGACAACGTTCAAATATTAGACAAAGGAAATAACAAGAATGCTAGAGAATTTTTAGAAGCTTGGCATTCCAGTGAATCATCAATCAATAGACACATCGACATAGACAAAATTTATCAACCAATAAGAAAGAAACTTCACACACAAAGGGCCAAAGTTCAAGTCAAAGAAACAGTCAGTTCCAATGCAAGTAACCTAAAAGATGTGAAAACACACATAAACAATCGATCACGTCCAAGGTCACCAGGAGAGATGATTAATAAACTCGTGGAGAAATCTGAAAGCTCACTTCAAATTGAAGTATGCGCTGAAGATGTCACCCAGTAAGGTGATGAAAGCTTCGCAAACTAACTATCCAGCTCAGAGAACAAAACCACATCAAAATTATCCACCTGAGCTACAAATCTTCTCTATCATATCTAAGTGTTCTGGTGTTCGATTCCTCACTGATGACGCATTCATAAATCTCGCTAAGTAGTAGTTCATAGTAAGCCTGGTAAAGAAGAATGCCTAGGAGGCATAAGACTGACTAACTGACTGATTGGTTTCAACGTAGAGCTTTGCACAGATGTGCAACACTTCGAGTCGCCAGACTTCACTCAGCACACAAAACAAGAGAAGAAATGCAAAACAGAGATAATAAACAGAAATATGAGGCAAAAAGAATAGTAATATCGAAGAATCATAAAGTTTTTATTGGATATTATAAGTCACAAAGAGTGGATACATCTGTGCCATCACATCGAGGACGATGCGTTTGACTCATATCACCAAAAGTCTCCACCCTTCAGTGGTGTTTACCACCCCGAGGACCCTAACCAGTCAGTCAGTTTACACCTTCCTACGTGGCTTAGGCTAACTTTTGAGGCTTTTATTGACTGATCCCATGTTTTGGTTTGACCACCACTGTCTCTTTTCCAACCTGACCCTATGTCAGTCGAAGAGAGCGATGGCCGGGGAAGCATACGTAACACATGTCCTAACCATCTCAATCGATATAACTTCACAAACTCATCGATTGATTTCGCCTCCCACCTACCTAGCACTCGACCGATGCCTAACCTCAATATTGCTCACCTTATTATACCACTTCACACGGGAGATAGAACGTAGACACTTATGATCAAAGACAGTTAGCTGGCCTTTTCATGCCTTCTAATCTCAATGACCTGGTTTCACAGCCATAAAGGAGGAAGGAGCGAACTGCTGCTGTGCAGTACATACGTTCTTTGGTCAGCCGCCAGCCATACATCTCGTCTACGCCAGGGATACTGTAAGTTGGCGGCCATATGCGAAACGGGCCTTCTGTATCGTGTTGAAATTTCGTCAGCGATGAATCCGTTGGGGCTGGCTGATAGAACTTCCCAAATAAGCGAAGTGGCCAACACGCTCTACCACTTTGCTTCTTGTCTTTAAGCTCGGAGTCAGGGTAGTCCCACGTCGCCAACTTCATATAGGAGTATTTAACGTCAGGACCCTCTGCCAAATAGGACAACAAGCAACACTAGCAAGAACTCTGGCATCTCGAGCCATGGATGTATGTTGTGTCTCGGAGGCACGCATACAAGATCCGAGTGTGGTCATTCACTTGACCTCACCCAGTCAACAAAGTGAATCTTCAAAATTCACTTTAAGGGTGTCAGGAGACCCCTCAGCTAGCTCGCGAGGACTCGCAAGCGTAGGGATAGCACTGAGTCTTAGAGTGGAAAAATCACTTCTTGACTGGATCCCAGTAGATATTCGTATGTGTGCGGTCCGCCTGAATGGGTCCGTTAAAAGAAGGAAAGACGACGCTACCTGTCGTTGCCTTTTCGTAGTCTCCGCTTACGCCCGAACAGACTGCAGTTCGGATGAACTAAAGGATGACTTCTACCTGAAACTATCTAATTTGCTGCAAAAAGCAAAACGTTCAGATAAAGTTGTTTTAGCAGGCGACTTCAATGTCCAAGTAGGGAAGTTGTGCTAGACTGAGAAGTATATAGGTGGTACGTATGGAGTTCCCTGCCGACGATCCGACAACTGTGATCGTCTTCTACAGTTTTGCTCAGATAATCATCTGTTCCTAGTCGGCACTAACTTTAGGCACAAAGAGATACATTGTGTAACCTGGCGACCTCCATCACCAAATCAACGCTGGACTCAGATAGACCACATAGCGATAGGGTGTCGTTGGTAAGGGTCAGTAGAAGGCTGTCACTCCTTCTGGAACACGTGCGTAGACTCTGATCACGCTCTGGTTCGCACACGTTTATGCTTACGACTAAACGGACATAAGAAATCGACAGCAGCGAAACAGTTACGTCCCCAACTAGATCGAGACACTATTTAAGGAAGAAATAACGAAACGAGTGTCTGAGGTTGACAGCAGAACTTCCCCTGAGGTAACCTGGGACAAACATACAGTTAGCTGTAGACACCGCTGTAAAAGCTGTTAATGAGCTAAAACCAAAGGTTAGTAAAATGCCTTTGGATCTCTACCGCCTCATCCGAACTGATTGACGCAAGAAGACTGATTCTGGCGAGCTCCGATTATGATGAGGGGCGAAAGCTACTCAAACGAAAACTAACAAGAAGCCTTCGCAACGATCGTGAACAGTGGTGGGCGACAAAAGCGAAAGGGGTGGAAAAGGCATCGCGATTGTTATAGGAGTGGACTGGACTACACTGACTCCCAGTTTAGAGATAGGGAGTGAATTGGTAGATCACGTTGATCGCTTCACTTATTTGGGAAGTACCATCAGCCAACACCAACGGGTTGATTTCTGACGAAATCTCAGTACGGATACAGAGGGCGAGTTTCACAAATGCCAGTTTACGCCATCTCTGGCTTAGTAGTAGGCGTGATATCCAGCTATTGATTTCGTCCGTTACACCTCAGCTGGGACTTACATAACTACCTAGATACACGAAGTTGTTGACGACTTCAGGTGGTTCACCTGAAGGCCTGAGTTTAGGTGCAGGTTTCTGCCAGGCTCCATTGCTGCTCAGTTCTCAGTAGTTCTCTTTTAAATGTTATTTAGTGACTAAATTTAACTTACTAGAAAATTGTTTGAATCACTGCTTTTTTCTGAGTTATGCAGCAAAAACTGAAATATCTAGAATATTTCCTCTTAACATTTAATGCCTGTTATATCCACCTATAGTGCGTCGGTACGTTTAGTTGTAGAATAGTTACCAGTCAACACAGTGCAGGTGGCCTAGGTTGGATTTCATGCGGACGACTCTTTCCTTAACTTTTCTAGGCCAACAGTAAGTCCAGTAAAGAGGGAGAGATTGAACTAACCTCTAGCAACTTGACCCCGTTAAAAATATCATACTATCGCTATTGAAACTTTACAGTTAACACTGTATGCTCTGAGTTCCACTTCGGATGCAAAGGTATGTAGAAAAGATTTCCAATTATTATGCAAAGATCTTTTCAAAGAACTGTATTTATTTACTTATATATATATTCTTATCATTTGTTCATTTAATCGACAGTTACACCACTCTAACAATGTTGGGAATAAGTCATCTAAACATTCAGCAAAGAATATTGATTGGCCATTAGGTGTGGATTGTTCACAAAGAGTTTATATCCCAGCTAATCAGATTTTAACCTCTGTAACGAATCTTCCTCGTTCATCGCGAAATGATCTAATAGACAAAAGATGTGACAAGAAAATGAATGACTTCACAGTACAATGTGGTGGTAAGAATATTCGGCAGCTTTTTTCATTTTTGTCTAAATTATACCCAGAAGAATATGCTCACGTTTCCGGTGTCCATGTGTGTGTGTGTGTGTGTGTGCGTGTTTATGAATAGAGAGTGCTTTGAGTCAATTAGGAATCCAGATGGCAGCGTTTAATGTCAGCAGAGTAGAGTTTTTTACCAACCAATATCAGTTAAAGAACCACTAGGAAACCAGACGGGAGCACTAGACAGCTGTTTCGTCCTCCTACTTTGGGACCCTTCATCATTACGCACCCACAGGAGTTCGAACCCAAATTTTCTGGTTACAAGGTGAGCTTGTGGACCATTCAGTCAATGGCTGTATACAAAGAGTTACTTGAAGTCTTAGTGAAATGTCGTAACCAGTGGAGTCCACCAAGTCAGGTAAGAGGACAGTTAGTCGGCTATGATATAGGTTGGCGTTTTTTTTGTGCTATATATATTGCAAATCGGTAGAAGTTTGAATTCATGTGCCGCTGGGTCGAGTACCAGTTGCTAAGTGGTCTATGAGCTCCTCCATGTAACTGGATGGTCCTGGGTTCCAACTCGGACAGGTGCGCGCTGATGATTAATCTCGGACAAGGATAAAATATTTCGATAAAGAAAAGAAGACGAAATTTGCAGTATAAAATGATATCATTCTATTTCACAGGTTCTCATCAGCTGCAGACTACCCATCCAGCTCATGATGAAATCCTGTAACCAATCAAATCCCTACAAACCAACACTTGAATATCAATGAGATGCTCACTAGCGACTTGCCCCATACAGGTAGGCAGTTACCTGGGGTTCTAGTGAGAATTCGTGACCAGTAGAGTGCAGCAGGTTGGGTGTGGGGACAAATATTCGCCACCGAAGACATTGGCTAACGGTCGCGCGCTATGTCGTGAATTGACAGAAGTTAGAATTCATGGACTGGCCATTGGAGCGGGTCCCAGTGGCTTAATGGTCTCCTAGCTCGCTAGTCTTGTTACCAGAAGGTCCTGAATTCGAACCCTGTCGGTGGGTTCGTACTGCTGAATCGGAGTCCTAAATTAGGACGAAACAGCTGTCCAGTACTCCCAGGTTTTCCAATGTTTCTCTAACTAATGTCAGTTCATGATGAAATCCTGTAACCAATCAAATCCCTACAAACCAACACTGGAATTGACGTAAATTGCTGTCTAACAATTTTGGCTAGCAGACAGCTCTCACCGCAATATAAGGTCTCGGCCAAACCTGTAACCAATCAAATCCTTGAAAATCAACACTTGATGATTAATTAAAGGGGGACACTGGGAACCAATGTAATTATTAGACAGCTGTTTTTTTTCTTGCTAGATTAGTACACTTCACTAGTGTGCTTTGAACCTTTACAACCATCTGGCTACGAAGTGAACACGTTGCCTTTTAACTGTTGGTGGTTATAGTGATTACTGTTTTGAAAATTGACTTATGTAAAATTCCCATTTGTTATTTGAAAATCCGTTAGTTAGTTGAATTTTAGACTTTCCTATCGATTGATTGGATCGAAGTGTCTGTCTGTCTGTCTGGATTCAACATAGAACTTGGCACCGAAGTGCACCAGTTCGAGTTGCCACCTTCCAAATAGCACACAGAGGTAGACAAGAAGATGAGTGAAGAGAATCAATACAGTCTGACAAGTATGAGAGTGAAACAGAATGGAGAAGAAATAGCTATTCCTCCTTTCCGGCCCACCGCCCCTTTTTTGTTTTTTTTGTTTTCCTCCGGGGGCCTTATTTTTTTTCCCCTTTCCCCTTTCGAATATTTTTTAAGGACCCCGGATTTTCACAGTTCGTTTGGGAAATCCTTTAAACATGTTGACATGTCGGCTTCTTGTGCAGATGTTTCGACGATATCTGGGCATGTAATTAGAATTTAATTGGTGGATGGTGACTAGGAGTGGAATCCGGGATAACGCGCATTTCGTCCTATTTGGGACTGGTTGGTGGCTAGATGTACCTGCATTTCCCAATGAGTGATGATATCCCCACTGAGGCCCGAACCTAGTGCCCATAATTTCAAACGCCAAGGCGTTATCCACTATATCACTTGGGCCACGAGAGCCACCTAGATTCCACTGCTGGTCACCATTCATTGATTAAATTCCATTTGCTGGGGTCAGAAATTCTCCATTGTTCCGGTTATTATAATTGTCTTGGTCTGCGACTGGAGCTTAGGGCTTCAAATACACATCTCCTTTTTGTCCTGTTCTCTGCAATTCTCTTTTGCTGGCTCTACGATCGCCTCTAGGCTGTCATCTTCTCCTCACATGATCTTCTTTATGTCACCGTCGAAGTGACGACCAACTCATCATTACTCATTCGGGTGCCACTTAAGATTTCGTTTGGAGCATGATGTCACCCAACGGCCTCTTCAGTATGTGTCTGGCCTACCTCCATTTTTTCTGTGTGTTTGTTGAGCAACAGATTCTTGATTCGTTCGTTCCCATTAGCTGAATGGTGTGTGCGCTTGCCTTGTAACCAGAGGTCCTGGGTTCGAACTCTGGTGGGTCTTAAACTAGGACGAAACAGCTATCCAGTACTCCATGGTTAACTTCGCTTAGTTTTCTAGTTCGCTAGTTCTCCAGCCGGTGGTCGTAAGCCTGGGAAAAGAGGAAAGTTTGAACGTGGAGCTAGCGACCCTATCCCGAGAGATCAATCCAATTACTACTGAGAATTCAAAGCTGAATTCTTGGTTCTGTTTGGAAATCCTAAATATTCAGATCACAAAATGTTGCCTGATTGCCATTATATAAATGACTTTGAAGTGACACAGAAAACTGCAAGATGGCATTGGTGACTGATTGGTTGCTATGATTGGTTTAAGCCGCATACATCAACCAGGTAGTGAGCTTTCTGGCAAAAATGAATTCAGGTGACCTAAACTCTCTCTCATTCTCTGAGCTGATTCATATTACTGATTGATCGATATCAGTAGTTGAGCACTGTTCACATATCAACCAATAGTGTTTGCTGGCTAGATCAAAGTGATCTACATACTGGGAGGGGGGGGCGGGTAAAACAGTTTCGCTCTTTTGCAGTTAAGTTGATTAGCGATGTATTCGGTTTGATCTCCTCCGATGAGACAGTTGAATCAGTCCGAGCCGTCCAATTTTTGACTAGCTAGCTACATTGGCTAACTGGTAATACTGTGGTGAGTGCTACTTATAATCAGGTATAAGTAGTAGTATATCAGTAAACGAGTTCAGAAAAGCGACAACAATATGTTTCGGACGCTGAAAAAAGGCAATCGAAGAAAAGAACTGTGAGAAGAACGTTAGAAAAACACTGTGCAAAATCCAACAAGAAGCTATCGAATGTGTGGGGTGATATTCGACCAATTTGAAAATGATGTGCGCAAATAAAGATTTATAAAACACAAAATAATTGAGCCAGCAAAGAATATCCTTTCAGATAAAATTCCTTCTCTGGCTCTACATTTATTTACGTAGAATATTCTAGATTAGTACTCAATAACAATCAGTGTTTTATAAATAATATCGGTTTGTTAATTCAGATCACAATGGAATCACTACAGTTCATTAAAGATGCTTAAATTATAATAATAATAATAATAAAGATATAGTAGTAAATGGAATGTCAGATAAAATTAGGAAAATTCCACAAAAATTCAGGATCATTTAAACCTAGATGGCCGGTGGGGTAAGGATAATGTCTGAACTAATTTCTTATGCATGCACAAATTAGGCTTGTTAATGTGGATGGATCCCAACCGGCCTAAGCGATATTTAGTAAACGAACTCTTAAGGCGAAATTGAGAGCAATCTGCTCGGATGTGAATGTCTTGATGAGGAAATTAATAATATTAAACGATTGCTGTGTGAAAATGATTAACCAGAAAAGTTTATTAATAAAAACATCAATCTAAAATCAAAGCACCCCAAGGTACCGACAGTTCCTCAAGAAAGGCCTTATTCTTACAAATTCAGTCCCTTGGAGATAATATCAGCAAGATACTAACACGACACCTTAGAAATATAGTAAAAAGAGCATAAAGTGCTTCTGAATTACGCTGTGTCTTCAAAACCACTCCTCTTTTTACGTTCAGGAGTAAAAGATAAACTGTCTAATTTCGCCTCTTCCATGTGTGTGTGTGTGTGTGTGTATCTACCAATTTAACTACTCCTATGGAGTGAGCCAGTCTGTTGCATAGGCCGTACAATTAGACGTGTTTCCCGTCGGATTTCTGAACATCACCCTGCATAGTGGTTGGTTAAGTAAAGGACAAACAAAATCTATTCGTGTAGTGCTATTCTATCTCATCTTGTGGATGCAGAACACAAGACTAACGTTCACCATGCTTTCATCAGGGTCATTTACCGCATACCAACAAATCTCATTTTTAGTCCTCAGAGTTCGACTACTAAATATTCCTGAGGCTGGCTGTTGGGATCCACATTAAGTAGCCTAATTTTGCGTCCAGAAGAAGTTGATTGGTTCAGACATTGTCCTTACCCTGGCCATCTTTGTTCGAATAATCCTCGATTTTTGTGGAATTTGCCTAATTTTATTTGATATTCTATTCGCTAATACTATTATTATAATTTAAGTATCTTAAATACACTGTGATTCCATTGTGATCTTACTTGACAAATCGATATCATTTAAAAAGCACACTACTAATCTAGAATATTCCATGTATATAAACATGTACGTATATTAAAACAATTAGTCCCTTTGATAAATTTGAATAAGGCATTAAGAAGACAAATTTCGCGAGATGATATCATTTCGTAGTTCCTTTACAACCGCTTTACAACTAACATGGTTAACAATGATAAAATAAAGTTCATAAAAATTACTCAGTTAAATAAAAACAAAAGTACATACTAATGACCAATCATATTTAGATAGGTCATGCAGTCCAGGGTAGGCGAAGATTGAAGTCTATTGATTTTTGTACACACAGTTTAGGCTGTATGTGACCAATCCAAAGTGCTTCCATCACCTTCAATAACCTTGAATTAGAGTTATGTGAGATAATTGTGAAACAGTCATTAATATTTATTTTGTGACCAGACATTAATAAGTGTTTTGCAATGGATGATGCTGGATTTCTATTAAGATTAATCGCGTTAGGATTTTCGATATGATTTACTAGCCATTTTGGAATATGTTCTTTTCGACGACATTGGAACATTCTGTTAGTTCTACCTATATAGGTGTCACCGCAGCTGCAGGTGAACTTGTAGATACAGTTTGAAGTAGAGTCCACAGAATTTCGTCCTTTAATCGTAGGTACAGGGATCGAAAATGTTTGGCAAGTGAGAAAAAGAGATGTGGTGGCGTAGAATGTGCGTTTGATGGCTGATCGAAGTCTTTGAGCTGTCAACTACATAATCTGGTCGCCCTTGAATGGTAGATTAATAAAGATAGGTAGCTTTCTTTGGTACAGAAGCTTCCTTTTCAAGATGTGGTCTATCCTTACCGTGACAATTGATGAAGTTTTCTGGATAACCATTGGCTAGTAAAACTGAATGTATACGTCGAAGCTCATCCATCAATGTATACGTATGTAATTGTAGAGCCAGAAGAGGAGGAAATTATCGAAAATGAAATTCTTTGCTCAATGATTTGGTGTTTTTTATAGATTTCTGAATGGAAATTAAACTGAAGTAATACCCCATTTTATCGATTGTTAGTATAATATATATATATATATTTTCAGTAGTATATTGGTTGTTTTTTTCTTTCTGTGATTACAGAACAGCAAGCTAGTAGTCGTCTTACTCACCTATGGTTACATCATAACTGTTTAAAAACCCTCCGTCTTATTATTCCACCGAATTCTTCAAGTCATACTGCCAATGTCAAGCAACACATTCATTCAACACGTTCACATTCGGCAAAGTCATTGTCTCTTGCTCAAATCTGTCCAAATCTTGTCTATCTAGATGTCAGTTATAATCTTATACAACGACTATCAGATTTATTTCTATGTCCAAAGAGTTTAATACATATCGACTTGAGTTATAATCGTATGAGAACAAATAAGGCGAATATCCGTTATAGCAGTAACAACAACGGCAACAATAATGAAAACTCGAATAGTAATCATGCTACTAATGATTCGTCTTCATTGTCATCTTCAAATCATTCGCGAAATCTGATATCATCGTCAGCTAACGCATCATCTCGTGAGAAAATTTCATACAGGTGAGTATTAATCAGGTTGTGGTTTTTCTTTAAATCCACACTTTCGTATGTTATTTCTATACACTATCACTGGGTGTTTTGCTACCAGTCTCTGGAGATTAAAGCTTTAGGGGATTGATTTATTCTACCTAAGAGTGAAAGCTCTACTATATAACTATAATATTCTCATTACTTACCATGTATATGTTGGTTATATTAT
This sequence comes from Trichobilharzia regenti, assembly GCA_944472135.2. Taxonomy (NCBI): domain Eukaryota; kingdom Metazoa; phylum Platyhelminthes; class Trematoda; order Strigeidida; family Schistosomatidae; genus Trichobilharzia; species Trichobilharzia regenti. The sequence continues at coordinate 6,504,925 of OX235266.1, forward strand.
ATAATAATAACCTACTTTATTCCAAAAACGAGCACTACTTATAATACAGAATGGAATTCTCAGCATTTGTCACAATATCCTGCATCTGATTTACTAAAAATATAAATAAAATTAAAAATTAAAACAAAATAAACCACAGGAATTTGTCAGCGTTCACTATATAAAGTCGAAAATATTCGAAGCATGAATTGAGAATATTAAATAATAATAATAATAATAATAACAGTGAGTTTCTTTCAAACAGTATTGTCGATTCATACGCGAAACTAGCCCTCTGTATCCGTTGTGAGATTTCGTCAGAGATCAACCCGTTGGGGCTGATATGACCTCCCAAATATGTGAAGCGGTCAACGTGCTCTGCCACTTCACTCCCTGTTTCTAAACTAGGATTCAGTGTGGTCCAGTCCTGTAGCATCATCTTACATTCGGTGGGAGCGGATCGCATGCCAAACATTCGTAGATTGCAGCTCAAGGTGTTCAGAAGACTTTGCTAGATTTTGTCAGCATCCTCGCCTAGAGGGGAGGACTATATCATCTGCATATTCTAAGTCAACGAGACTATTATTCCCTGATGGTAAGGAGTCAGTCGCTGAGTCTCTGAAGTCAGTTAGGGTTAATTACATTATTTTACATCTATGATGAGTTTCATTGGCTGTCGTGTTTTTTTTTCACAGCGGGGTGTGGTTTGGGGATTGCTGACCTTACACCCTGATCGAACCTCGCATCTTTACAGGGCTTACAGTCAATCAGCTAGCAAACTAGACAAGATTTTAAGAGTACTTTAGTGACCGGGACCGAACCCTAGACACCACAATTGTAGCGTATAATTATCGGCTAGCATTCTACAGTCGACTCACATGTGATGAGTTAAGGAAAATAAAAGTTTTTTTTTAACCTAACTTATCTTACTTATTAAAGTCGATTTTATGCTTCACTTTTTTTCTCAAAAAGGTCTTACAAGTTATTTAATATTAATCACAATTGATTAATTGTGTTGTTTTTTGACTGTCACGTCATGTGATCTGATCGTCTTTTGGCTTTTGAATTCCATTACCAATTTTTACCAATTTTTGTGGGTTTAGCACAATATGAATAAATAAATATCTTATTCGTCACATTTCTCTCTGATTTCATGTGATAGCCACACATAGTAGTCTGTCTGTGCGTTCGTTTATGTGTAGGTATGTGTGTGTGTGTGGGCGTGTCTTTGTGTCACTTTCAACTAGGCTTCTTTTAAATCGATTACTGATTGATTGATTGATTGAATTATCCACTGAATAGTAACGACAGACAACGGATCTATTCGTAGGTCTTTTTCCTTTTAGCTGAAATTGTAGATATACTAAGTATATAAATATAGTTGATGTTAGATATTGATGATAAAGAAGATTTGTAGCTCAGCTGGATGGTTTTGATGTGGTTGTGTTCACTGAGCTGGATAGTTGATTCGCGAAGCTTTCATTGCCCTACTAGGCGACATCTTCAGTGCATGCTACAATTTGAATTCAAGTGAGCTTTTAGATTTCTCCACGAGTTTATTAATCATCTCTCCTGGTGACCACCTCGGACGTGATTGGTTGATTTTGTGTGTTTTCACACCATCTAGGTTACTTCTATTGGAACTGATTGTTTTCTTTGACTTGAACTTTGACCCTTTCTGTGTGAAGTTTCTTTCTTGTCGACTGGTAAATTTTGTCTATCTCGATGTGTCTATTGATTGATGATTCACTGGAATGCCAGACAGCTTTTTAAAAATTCTCTAGCATTCTTGTTGTTTCCTCTGTCTAATATTTGAACGTTGTCCCAGTCGAATTGACAACCATGGACATCAATTCGACTGGGACAACGTTCAAATATTAGACAGAGGAAACAACAAGAATGCTAGAGAATTTTTAGAAAGCTGTCTGGCATTCCAGTGAATCATCGATCAATAGACACATCGTGTCAATGAACTTAAACCCAAGTTCCTATTGCTAAGAAGACGCTCCGAAACGATAATTACTATGTACTTTCTTCGACCTTAACTCCAAAACACCAGTATTCTTTTTGAAAGTTATATGGTTTGGCAATTAAAGTAAAGATTAATACACGTCTTTATTCGTATTCTTTCATCTTCTTCGAACTTGTATACGATTGAAGCATTCGCACCTTCGAGTTGCCCGCCAATGGCGACCAAGGCCAATGAACCGATGTTCAGTATTCACTTCCATTAACACTCCCTGGCAAAAAAGTGTCCATCCCTTTTTTCCATAGCGCCGATAACCTTGAACTGAACTGCCAACGCGGGAACCTGGGCCAACCGGGACTAGGCTAAAATGGAGAAGCAAGACAAAAAAAGCCCAACACACAACAAGCATACCACATCACACCCGTCTCACCGCTTGTGGGATCTTCCTCAGTGATCGTAACTTCTTTTGCTCTCTGTTGACGGTACCACCACTGATTTGGTCCACGGGGTGTTGGTTGCTTCATGTCAATCTGGCCAATCCCCTCCCCGGCGTGTCGAATCGCATACACTGACTCTAACACTACTCAATTCGTTCACAAGTTAGAAGACTAGAAACGACTTCAGAAGTACTTACAATAACATTACAAGATGATTCACACAGTGCGACAATTATAAACTACACCAACAATTAAATGAATCGGAACCCATACAATTATTTAACATAAATATATGCACAATCAATACGTCAAATGTTGTGGATTCTGCTTTGACGAACTACCTTTGAAGAATTGTAGGACTCACAGCAGTACGCCTACAATCCTTCTCAGGTTGACGCCCTAGGTTAGAAAATCGTCGCATAGTCAAGGTCAGCGACTATTGGGGAGACTGGTGAAACCATAGCAACACCATTTGTTTGGCATTTGTAGCGCATATATTGTCTACATTTGAATTTATAAATAATAGTAATAATAACAGCTTTATTCCAAACAGTCTTGTGGTACAGGTATGGAATTTTCAGCGTGCATTACAATATATTGCATCTAATTACCTCATAAATTTTATAAGATTTTAAAATCAAAAAGCAACACCAAAAAAAATAAATAAAAAAAATAAAGGAACAGCGTTGCGTTTACATTTTAAACAATGCACCACAGGATATGAAATATAAAATTGGTGTGTAATAGAAGATGAGAACAACAGTGTAATAGTAACGAGGAAAGGAAAACAAAACTAATGGGACTATTTGTTAGAGTGCCGCAGTAAGTTTATCGTGTCATACCTAACGGATTTCTCATCACATAACAGCTGTGCCAGATATGGTATTGTGGAGTTTTTGTATTTGGTAGTCCTAGCATATAGCCTCCTATAGCTGCTTCTAGTTCTACCAGATGAAATGCAAGGAGAGAGATGCGTATAGAGAGGATGCTCGGGGTCCGACAATATTGTATTCGCTAGTTTCTTACATGACATAATATGTCTATCTACAATAGTGTTAACCAGTTGGTTTAACGATATCCCACTTGCCCTACTAACGGCTTTTAGTGCCCTTCTCAGCAAAGCAAAGTCTTTCTTAAGTAGTCCAGGAAAGATTAATGGGGAGCAGTAAAGGGGGATGGGTAGAATACAAGAATTTACAAACTGAGAAAGCAAAGACTGCTTTATGCCAGACTGCCTAAATTTCCTAATGTAGAACGTTAAGCGAAACATCTTTCTAGTAACTAGCAAGATGTGGGAAGACCAGGAAAGATCGGTGGAAAAACTCAGCCCAAGGTACTTGACATTAGATGTATTTTCAACCTCTGTGCCGTCAATGATAGTGGGGCCATGTGAGCTAACTAGTTGCTGTAGGTCACATTTACGTCTGAAAGTGAAATTGACTACCTGACATTTAGACGGATTAAGCTTAAGTCCGTTTGAAGAGGACCACTGACTAATTTCCGACAGAAAGTTATTTAATTTGGAACAATCTGACTGAGAGTTGACAGGCATAGAAACAGAGGTCATCGGCATACTTAACAAAAGTGGCTACATCAGAATGAGGCAAGTCATGTAAGAAAAAAGAAAACAGAAAAGGAGAAAGAACAGCACCTTGAGGAACACCAGCTAAAGTAAGTGAGGTAGTGGAGGACTTTCCATTGTAGACGGTGTACTGCTTCCTATCAGAAAAATAGGAATGCAACCACTTATTTGTCCAGCTTTCAGCCTGTGTTGCAGCAAGCTTACTTAGCAAGAGAGACCTGGGAACAGAGTCAAATGCAGATGTGTAATCAAGGAAGGCACAGCGAACGTATTTAGCTCCTTTATCTAAACTAGAGACTATGCTATGGTGGAGGACGACAGCGGCATCTAACGTACTCCTACTATGTTTATAAGCAAACTGGTTGGGGTCGTTGAAAGGTTTTAAAGAGGGATCAAGATTAAGTAAAATAAGTCTTTCCATAACTTTCAAAAAAGGTGAGGTAATTGAAATGGGTCTAAACTTAACATTAGGTCCACTTGTAGATTTAGGCACTGGAACGATCTTGATGTTTTTCCATGATTCAGGTATAATACTTTTGGAAAACGATTCGTTGAAAATGTCAGTTAGAGGGGAACACAAGATGTCGGCACACTTCTTAAGGATAACAGCAGGAACACCATCAGGACCGAGGGACTGAGTAGGTTTGAGAGATTGAAGACACTTGAGGACATCATTCGTGTTAAAGCATGAGAAGCAGTCATTATTTACACTATTTGAGTTAGGAATCATAACATTTGCTGGGATACATATGAAGGATTCATTAAGCATGTTAACATCTACAAAAATATCATTCATTATTTGCTTACCACCTGTGATTTCCTTTAATAACTTCCACATATTAGATGGGGATTTACATGAAAGAAACTTCTGGTTATAGAGAGCATTCAATCTTTGTAATTCAAGTTTAATCAAAGTGTTCATTCTCTTAACAACAGATTTATTTTTATAATTTTGAACAACCTCTCTTTTTCACGGTGGAGCGACTATTGGGGAGACTGGTGAGATCATAGCAACACCATTTGTTTGGCATTTTTAGCGCATATGTGGTGAGAGCAGGCCGTGAGAAAATATGAGCAAGTCTGATTCAACAACCAATCACAGCAAAGTTAACGTGGCAAAATATGATTCGCAGATAGAGAACTCTATTTGTCGAGGAATCCCGAAACAACCAATCAGAAGCCTGCGTTTGTCTGCCTAACTTCTGATAAACAACCAATCAGATAACTGCGCTTGTCTACTTGCATAAGCTATAATAATGTATGTGAAATATGTATAAATACGTGTTGATTTTCATAATAAAACGATCTGTTGCCTGGCCCTTGTCTTCTGTTGTTACATTTGGTGTCGCTGCCTACCGACAAATGGAAAGCCTATGCCCTGCTGTTTTTGATGGAGGCATATGGATCTTCGGGCAGGACTTCAAGGCTTCTGCGCAGTTGAGTGGCGTTCAAGATCTGTCAGCGATGGAGCTGCTACTTGGGACGCTGCTGGGAGGTCGGGTGAAAGCAGCATATGAAAGTGTGAGACGAAATACTGACGAATGTTCGACAGGGTCAGGCAAACAGTTTCCAAAGTGGGAAGGACCACATATGGTCACTTCGAGATGGGATTACGCGGACACAATCGCAATGACGAACAATGAGAGGCGCGTGAACGTCAGCGAGCTCCCGAAATGGATACAGCGAGACAAGCCAACGATGACGCCTGCACCAAGTAGATCAAGCCGACTTCAGTCGCACGTATTTGACGGGGGGACGAGTGTGGTGAGAGCAGGCCGTGAGAAAATATGAGCAAGTCTGATTCAACAACCAATCACAGCAAAGTTAATGTGGCATAATATGATTCGCAGATAGAGAACTCTATTTGTCGAGGAATCCCGAAACAACCAATCAGAAGCCTGCGTTTGTCTGCCTAATTTCTGATAAACAACCAATCAGATGACTGCGCTTGTCTACTTGCATAAGCTATAATAATGTATGTGAAATATGTATAAATACGTGTTGATTTTCATAATAAAACGATCTGTTGCCTGGCCCTTGTCTTCTGTTGTTACACATATATTATCTACATTTGAATTTATAAAATTTCACAACCTTATCAATTAACTAATTTACTGAAAAAATACTTAAGAAGACATTATTTTCTGAAGTCATGAGTTATTCACATTCCACAGTATATTTCTGTGAACTACACAACCCCAGATTGTACATTTAAAACATTATTTATTGAGTTTGTTGAAAATAATTTTTGCTATGTTACATACAGTTATACCAAAAATATCAGTGAAACTAGGGATGGTTTGAATAGTTTCTGCAGGCAGTTTAGTCACACTGTTTGGGATACTTTGTTCATTCAAATAAAGCCTACGATTATGTTGGTGAGAGAGAGAGAGAGAGAGAGAGAGGTGGCGGCAGTTGATGACACACGTGATTTTCCTGAGACGAATGTCTGCTTCATATGAATACCATATACAATATGGATGACGGATGGTGAGACAATCATATCACATGTCATTTTGGTGTTATTTCAAAAATATTTGAAATTTTATTTACATTTTTTATATATTTTTTTCTCTCAATGAAGTCTCGGGTGAACTGTTTTTGTTTTTGTAGCCTGGTTATTTTCGACTTCTTTTATTGTCTGTCTGACTACTTATAATTAAATTTAAGTAATAGGAATAGGAGTGCTTTAACTTCCCATCCTCTTTCCCTCTTTATGCTATAGTCTAACATTGAAAACTCTCCTGACTTCCTGACTTTTTAATTCATAATTGAATTGAATTGAATTGGTTTTTTTGACTTCGAGTGTTGATTTGTTCAAAAAATCCATTCATGTGTCCCCCACCTACATACCTCCTTCATCATACTTTGGAGGACGGTGAGGCTGAACATTTCAATCGACAGATTTTCTCGGCCATTCACATGAATGTCGGGGCTGACAACTGCCTCAGTCTGTTTGTATATTTTCCCTTGGAATTTAAATGCTGTAGATGTCAGGCATATAGATACACTCCTTACATGATGTCTTCTAGGGTACCTTTGCTCTAAGTTCAAGTTTTTTGGGTGAGAAATAAGTTCGTTTCTGACCGCGTTTATAGGCAATATTTATCAATATTTGTGTATATAAATTGACGATGTCAAAACTAACCATTTTTTCTTGACAATTTAAATTTAGCGATCAAGATTTGATTTGTAAGGATTTGAATTTTTTATCCAGTTGGACCACAGATTGATATCATTTAGAGAACCATTGAAAACCAGTGAAGGAGTACTGGACAGCTGCTTCGTTCTACTGCAGGACTCATCGGTAGTATACACCCTCTGGTTTTCAAACGTAGAACCTTCCAGTTGCAAGGCAAGCCCGTATAACATTCATCCACTGGGACCCGACTCCTCAATGGCCAGCTAATAAATTCTGACTTCCACCAATTCGTGATTTTTAGCGTCATCGTTTGGAACTCCACCCTCATTCCCGACTAGTTGGACCACACTGCTCATGAATTCATTCTAAAACTCCAGGAAACTCCGTACCGTAGCCTGTTACCAAAGAGCATTAGATTAATTTTCATTAGTTGGTTTGTAAGGATTTGATGGTGGCGCCAAAATCATGAATTGGCAGAAGTTAGAATCCATGGGCTGGCCGTTGAATCGGATCCCAGTGGTTGAATCATATACGGACTTGCCTTGCAATTGGAAGTCCTGGGTTGGAAACCCACTGGTTGCTAACTGCCACTGAGTCCCGGAGTAGGGAAAAACAAACAGCTGTTCAGTACATCCTGGATTTCAATGGTTCTCTAACTGATATCAATCGGTGGTCAAACTGGAAAATCTAAATTTAAATTATCTAATCCTTCTATCTTTTAGATCATAGGAATATATTAGTCTAGATTTTGAGTGGCTTCTGAGTGGATTTAATACCATAGCTTCTTTTTGTGTATAAGGTCCTTTGTGTTTGTTTACTTAGCCTTATTCATAACAGTGTTATTGATCTCTTAATTTCCGTATATGATCCTGTTTGTACGTGGGTACTAACCTTCTCCAGAATAGTCTGATTTATGCGGTATGCAACTGATGCATTTCCTTTGTCTTATTTATTGATTAGTATTTCCTTGGTATTACTAAAAATTTTCAAGGTTTCTTTTCCTAGTTTTGTCAAGTTAGGCCAGTGGTGGCCAAACAAAAACATTGCCTCATCAATCCATGAAATCCTTGACAGTTAAACTGAGTCAGGTAGGTAGGGAGATGCAGACTTCCGTCGGGTTGGGGCCCTCGGGACTGACTCTAGGAATCAATGGCTGGAGACAATAGGTGACATGGCTCGAAATCGTTGTCAATGGCCAGCACATGTATTCAGTCTCTGTAATCTTTCATATTCCTTTCTACCATTACCCATTCTGTTTCACTCTTATACTTGTCAGACTGTATTGATTCTCTTCACTCATCTTCTTGTCTACCTTTGTGTGCTATTTCGAACGTGGCAACTGGAACTGGTGCACTTCGGTGACAAGTTCTATGTTGAATCCAGACAGACAGAAGTTAGGCTTTCCACTTTTTTGTCGTTTCATTGTCATTGTGTGTACATTGTGCGGTTGTTTTATCTGTTCTATTTAGTGCAATTTCCTTTTTAGGGATGACATCCCAGACTGAAATTTATTCATTTTTCTAATACACTTTTTTTTTGCGGGACTTAACACATCTGAGAATAATGACACCAGAAATGGAATGTGTCGATCATTCATTGTTGGTAGAATGCTCGCTGTTATGCGGCGAGTCCGGTGTTTGATTCACAACCCCACATACTCTTATATACCTTGTCTAATTGGTAATAATTCCTCAGGAATAAGGGAAGGTTAAGCATAGGACCGGTTACCCCATTTGCTAAAATTCCCAAGCATTGCTACTGAAATTTCAAAGCTTGAAGCCTTAGTGTTCTACTCGGAACGCCAGCGAGCTGACGAGGCTCAACAAACTACAGAACTAACTCCCTAACTTATTGGAATGGAGAGAGTCCAAGCTTATGACAAGATAATCACAGTGAGTAGTCAATATATATTATTCAAAGAAGAGTCAACTGTGGAAGATCAGTAAAGTATACTGTCTGTCTTGTCACATTGTTAGTCAGTGAGAGTAAGATGTATTAACGAATTGAAGGTCCTTAGCTTTTGCGGTTGTCTACAACTTAAGGATTTAAGAGATAATTTATAAGTAGGTGGTACCTCAACTGGTTGTTCGCTGACTAACTTTCAACACAGATACAGAAGGCTTGTTTGGCATATGCCCGTCAACTTGCGCCAACTTTAGCTTAGTAGACGTGTCATCCGGGTGTCGACCATAAGCCGTGTGTACTGCACTGTAGCAGTTCGCCCCATCCTACTTTATGGTCGTGAGTTAGACCATGGACAATGAAATTGGAAAATATGAAAAAGCTAGCTTTCTTTGATCATAGGTGCTTGCGTTCTCTCTCCCATCTTAAGTAAGGAGTAATAGGGTGAGTAATATTGAGGTTAGGCATAGAGTGTTGGTTAAGGAGTAGGGTCGAGTCAATAGACAAGGTTGTGAAGTTACACCGATTAAGATGGTTGGGACATGTGTTACGCATGCCTAGCCACCGATCGCCTAACATCGGATCGGATTGGAAAAGAGCTAGTGGTGGTCAGACGAAAAAGTGGGTTCATCAGTCAATCAAATCTGAAACAGTTATGTCTCTTTGTGTTGAATCTCTCTTTACTTTCTTCTCTTGTTTTTTGGGCTACAAGAAGGGAGTGTAGCGACTTGAACTACTGCACATCTGTGCAAAGTTCTGTGTTGAAACCATTCAGTCAGTCAAGTAGGCAGTGCTTGGTTCGAATCCCAAATCTGTAAGTTTTCATGGTCTGGTTGCTGAATTCCGTCCTGTTGGCTGAATTGGTTAGCGAACTCGTCTTCTAACCTGAAGGACTGACTAGGTGTAACACAGAACTTTTCACAGAAGCTCAGCAGTTAAAGTTGCCACACTCCATGTACCATACAAAGGAAGGTGAAAGAGTTCCTAGGGACGATAATAAACAGAAATGTGAGGGGAGAGAATAATAACATAGAGAACAATGGGGTTTTAATGGATATAGGGCATTTCAAAAAGTGAGTACTTCAGTGCTGTCGAGAACTGGATTGGGTCATACCACCAGTCGTCTTCTCCCATTGGTTCTTAACATCGCGAAGACTCCCACCAGGCAGTTTACCCTTCCCTCGGATGTTTTTCTTTTAGTTGTTTTCTTCAAGCTAGCGCTCTGAAATTTCGTTGTCAGTGGTTTCATTTTTTTACGGGATGGAGTTGCTAGCCAGCCTCACGCCCATCCTTCCCTCCTGACCTGCCTTACTACCAGCTTAGCGAGGTTTAAGAGTGCATTGGTGGCCGGGGATCGAACCCCAGACCACATGGGGCGTGATTGGCAAGCATTCTACTGCTGAACCACCTACGCATCCCCTCAGACGTGGCTGGGACAAACCAGTTGTCAAAGATTTCGTGGACTGACTAACGGCTAGTTTTGGTTTGACCACCACTAGCTTTTTTTTAACCTGATCCTATATGAGCTAACATTAACCTTCGGGGAAGGCTAGTCCTAGTCATGTCAATCGATTCCCTTTCTCAACGCCATCGATTGACTTTCCCTCCTTACCGTACACTTGAGCCCTAGCCTTCCCATTATAGCACCTAACTTGGGAGATAGAATGCAACCTGAAGGTCCTGAGGTCGATCCTCTGTGATGGGGTTATCGGAGCAGACTGTTGAAGAGTCTCAAACAAGGATGAAACAAATGTACAGTTCTCCTTGAGGGTTTTCGATGATTTTCTAACTGATATCCATTCCTGATTAAACTCGAAACTAATTAAACCCCTACAAGCTAACACCTGAAAATACCAGGTATTTTGATGTGGTTTTGTTCTCTGAGCTGGATGGTTAATTTTCAAGGCTTTCATCACCCTACTGGTGACATCTTCAGCGCATACTTCAATTTGAAGTGAGCTTTTAGATTTCTCCACGAGTTTATTAATCATCTCTCCTGGTGGGTGACCTTGAACATCGTGATTGGTTGTTTTTTGTTGTTGTTTTCACACCTTCTAGGCAGCTACGTGTATCGGAACTGATTGTTTCTTTGACTTGAACATTGACCCTTTGTGTGTGTGTGTGTGTGTGTGTGAGGTTTCTTTCTTATCAGTTGATAAATTTTGTCTATCTGGATGTGTCTATTGATTGATGATTCACTGGAGTGTCAAGCTTCTAAAATTCTCTAGTATTCTTGGTGTTTTCTCTACCTAATATTTGAACGTTGTCCCAGTCGAATTGATGTCCATGGTTGTCTGTGTGTACACACAGCTTCGCAAACTAACCATCCAGCTCAGAGAACAAATCCACATCAAAATCATCCACCTGAGATACAAATCTTCGCTATCCTATTTATACCAGGTATTAAATGTTAAGTTTTCTTTTAATTGGAATATTTTCTTTCAAAAATTTAACTTTCTCATCTATTTTTTCTTTTACTTTTTAGTTTCTTCTCCCGTTTATTGTATAGTTTGAGCTGTGAGAAATCAACTACACCGTATCAATTCCCTAAATTGGAACATCTCAATCTAAGAGGCAATCGATTTCGCGAATTCTCCTGTGTTAATTCGCCTATTATTACCCCTAAGGAATCAAAGGTATGCTTGAAGAAAAGAATTTACATTATGTATGTCCAAACCTAGCTCACTTTAAACAGTTTGCAAAAAATTTAGGCATTAGGTATATGATATTCATTATAATAAAGGTGTTGAACTAGAAAAGCTTGAAAAATCATTAGCCATAGAATCAGGCCACAAAATTGATTTTGACCATATTGAAGTAATTCCAAAAAAAATTCGGAAATTGCAAAGAACGTCTAATATCAGAAACACTCCATGTCAGATGGAATCCAAATTGTCTGGACTGAATAGGAATGATGGACTAAAAGAGAATTCGACCTGGTTACAACACCTCTCCCCCATGAAGTGACAAAATCAACACGAATGTGATAAACAAGTTCACTATGTAAACACACGCTGCTTTTGTATAATTTTACACACTTATCAAATCCGATAATCTGCACATGATGGTTTTGTTATCTTTACCAATTGACCAATTTGACAAAGCAACAATAACCCCATGTTGACGAACGACGATTAATTTGTTATATATAAGCTGAATGGATTTTGTAAATTCTTGTTTAATAATACTACTCCTTTGATAAAGCTATTAGCAGTAGCATTCAATACCGAAACGTCAGTAAACCCACAACAATATCGTTTTATTTTTCATTCATTCATTGGGAAATACAAAAAGAACTTTTATTATAAAAGGAATTTATACCGGCTTTTGGTCGCATGTACTAAAATACGCAAATACTAAAATACTAAAATATGCAAGTTTAAACAGTCAATACCAAAATATGTGGGATCCTATCACTTTCCATTTCAACTTCATTGATTTTGAAACTGAATTCGACCGCGTTGACTGCTTCTACTCTATGGGGTTCCCCCATATCTTTACCAACCTCATTCAACATTTGGCTAAATGATGTTGTCACGTGAGTGAGATGATCCACAACGGAAAACTCAAAAGCGTTTAAAGTGAAGACAGGAGTAATTCCATTTTAGTTTGTATATTAGATGCATCACACAGTGAAACAGTATTATTTACTGGATGGCACAGTTTCGAACAATTAAAATAAATAATTTTAGTAGTGATGGTGATATTAATAATAATATTAATGACGACATGCAGGTCAAATATGTGCAAGACAAGACCAACAATAGGGAATCTAAATCATCAATAGTAATTCCATACAAGGAAGGAACCTCGGAAACCACCGTATGCAGAATTCTTAACAATGCAACAATGAAAGTTGCTGGCATTCAAACCACCCACAAACTCAATTAGAAACAAGCTTTGTTAGTTAAAGGCTGTATCCTGTGGAGTCTTTAAAACAAAACAATTTAGTTTATCGCATACCCTACCTGCAATGATTGTCAGGTCAAATACATAGGTCGAAGTAGTAGAACAAGGGCAGTCAGTCAGAATAGCTAAACATAAAGACCTAACAGCAAAATCTAGATTGGTTGACCCGAATCAAATAAGAAATCTAAAGAATGGTTCAGCTATACCACTCACTACATGCAATTACACACAACCATACAATAAGATGGATGGGATAGGATGACAGTTTTAAAATCTAACGTAACTAACCTGGTGGAGGGAAAGATCGATAACAGAAGCTTTGTTTATCGAATCAACTACAAACCAACACGTGTATTTGGAATGATTCGACACCTGTCCAGCCGGATATCTGGGGAAATCCTACTACCCTTACGACGACAAATAGGGGGAGAACAAAGAAAACTATAAAACTCAAGTTTTGAAGTCATGTGGTTATAACTGATGATATGATTATGAGCAATAATAAATTGTGTTCAAAACTGTGTCATCCGGTAAATAATACTGTTTCATTGACTGTGTGATACATCTAATAAACAAACTTATATGGAATTACTTACTACTACCACAGTTTCCAAGTTTCACACATATAATAATATTAAGACAGGAGTGTAAGAGAATGCTGGCCGCTATCACTCACGATGATATTCCTAATTGTGGTGAGGTGGATTTTGTGGCAGACTATAGGGAGCAAGGAGATGAGAATACATTGGATCAATAAATAAGACTCTAGAAGATGTGGACTTTGTGGATGATTTGTATCTAATGTGTTACGGAAGTTTGAATACTTACAGGTGAAAACCAACGAGTTGATAGAAGAGGCAGAACTTCAAGTGATCATAGACGAGACGAAGACGATGAAGATACCCACAGACCAACAATAACAACAACAACAACGATCAGTAAGCCTCATCAACTTGAAAAGTTTCAATGAGGTAATTGTTTTCACTTCTCTAGGCAGCGTCATTTCAACTAGAGGTGATAACAGGAATGAGGATATCTTAATCATCATTCTGCAATTAGTATGGAAATCTGCTGCACATAGTCAGCATAAAAAAAACAAAATTCTGTTTTTCAACACTAATGTTAATTCAGTCAGTTTTCAAACAGTGGTTTGTAGGGATTTGTTTGATTGGTTACAGGACTTCATCATGAGCTGGCATTGGTTAGAGAACCATTGGAAAACCAGTCAGGGAGTACAGGAAGACAACTGTTTCGTCAGTCTAGTTTGGGACTCTTCAACAGTACGCAAACCACACCTCAGGATTTGAACCCAGGACCTTCCAGTTACAAGACAAACTCGTAGACGACCATTCAGCCACTGGGACCCGATTCAATGGCCAGCCTATGAGTTCTAAGTTGTAGCAATTTGTGATTTTTAGCGCGATCACCAACCAATGTCATCGTCAGTGTGAGAAGTTGTGACCAGTGAGGTCCAACCAGTCAAGTGTGAGGATGAATTTTCCACCGATTGATGGTCGCGCTAAAAATCACAAATTGATACAACTTAGAATTCATGGGCTGGTGTCATTGAATCGGGTCCCAGTGGTTGAATGGTCGTCTACGAGCTTGTCTTGTAACCGGAAGGTCCTGGGTTCAAACCCTGAGGTGTGGGTGTGTACTGTCGATGATTCCCAAACTAGGAGGAAACAGCTCTCCAGTACTCCTTCACTGGTTTTCAATGCTTCTCTAACTGATATCAATCAGTGGTCAGACTCGTAGAAAGAAAATGAATCGGCCAATTTCTTATCTTTTTTTTATTTTTGGTACAAGTATGAAATTTTCAGCGTGGATATCGGTAGCCCAAATTTCGCAGGCCGACCATAGATATCTGGTGTGCGCCGGTTTGGGCTCGAACCCCGGACCATGTGCATGGTCGTCGAAAGTCCTAACCATTGTGCCACCGACGCACGCATGAATATCCATACTATCTATCTAAAACAGTATTAATAAGTTGGTTTGGCGGCACTCCACTCACTCTAGTGATAGCTTTTAGTATCCTTCATAGGAAAGATTGAAGGGGCAGTAATGAAGGAGAAGAACAATAGGAAGAATAAAGGAAATTAACAAACTTCAAAAGATGAGACTACCTTAGTAATACCAGACTGTCGTAACTAACTTAAATAGGATGTAAGAGAAAATATCTCTCTAGATATTAACATGATTACAGGAGGGGGAGATCAGGAAAGATCAGATTGAAGAGAAAAAAAAAGTGTTTTGATGAGAAAGCCACTTCCCGTTCTTTTAAAATTTTGAATTTCTACTGTTTTAGCCTTTTATTTTTCACTCTTCCAGGTGTTCAATAATCAAAATGTTAGTGTACGTTCTGAGTCTTCTTCAGAAGGAGTAGTATCATCGTCAAAATTTATGCCTATATCTTCTGATCATGAAAAGTACACACTTTTTCCAAAATTAAAATCATTAGATTTAAGTGAAAATGCTAATTTACAAACGGTTCATTCCGAACTAGTTCGCTTAATTAATTTACAATACCTTTCATTGGATAAATGTATCAACTTGAATGAGGTAAGTTGTGCATTTGATAAGGAGGGGTTTGATTTGTTTTCAAGTTTGTGTTTTCGTTGATGAGAAGGGGGGGTGCTGGTTGATCCGTTTTACTTTTGTGTGTGCAGAAAGTTCTCTGCTAAATTCCAGTCAGACATCTGCTTCACTGAAGACAAGGGCCTGGCAACAGATCCTCTGTTGAGAAAATCAACAGATATTTATAGTCAAGTGTTGGTTTGTAGCGATTTGATTGATTGGTTACAGGATTTCATCATGAACTGACATTAGTTAGACAACCAGGACCTTCTGGTTACAAGACGAGCTCGATCCACAGTGGTTGTGTACTGATGAAGAGTCTCAAACTAGACTGATGAAATAGGTGTCTTGCTGTACTCCCTGTGGTTTTCCAGTGGTTCTCTAACTAATGTCAGCTCATGATGAAGTCCTGTAACCAATCAACCAAATCCCTATAAACCAACACTTGAATATCGATGAGACGCTCACTAGCGACTGGCCCTATGTTCAGGTAGGTAGGTAGTTAGTTATCTAGGGGTCTAGTGGGAAGTCGTGACCAGTAGGGTGGAGAAGGTCGGGTGTGAGGACAAATACTGGCCAGTGTTGCCATTGGATAGTGGTCGCTCTATGTCATGTATTCGCAGAAGTTGGAATTCATGGGCCATTGGATCGCGTCCCAGTGGCTTAATGGTCTATGAGTCAGCCGGTCTTGTAACCAGAAGGTCTGAGTTCGAACCCGCGGTGTAGGTGCGTACTGATGAAGAGTCCTAAACTAGCACGTAACAGCTGTCTAGTACTCCTAGGCTTTCCAATGGTTCTCTAACGAATGTCAGCTCAGGATGAGATATTTATAGATTTTTATGTACATTATTACTAGCGTTATTATTAGCAGAGAAACAGCAGCGTCTTCTGATTGATTGTTTTCTCACTGGAATTTAATCTTTCATCTCTTTATGGTCGTTTCTTTGAAGGTCAGACCATATATATCTGCGAATTGTATCCGCCCACGCAAAGTCTGCTGTGATTGGTTGTTGAGTTAGTCTTTGTTCTTGTCCTTTTTTCTCATGACTAAGATTTCGGACGTAAACATTGACGTAAATTGGTGTCTAGCTAGCAGACAGTGGTCACCAAAAAAGCTACTTAGATTATATAAAGATTTATCGATGAATCTTAGGGTTTCAATTTTAGCTATAGACTGTCGATGATGAGAAGTACTCAAACAGAAGTATTTTAGGCATTTATTACTTTTATGCTATATCACTATTGTAGAAAAAAGCAGATGTACAATGTGTAGACTTTTTGTTATTGATGATGATCTTTTTGTGGTGATTAGATAGTTGGAATCAATCTGTTGGAAGACACCCATCTGACCGAGGTTTTGAGCTTGTTGGCACTCATCAGTTGTTGTTGTTGTTGTTGTTAGTCAGCAAGGTATATCTGCAATCTTGAAGAAATTCATGTCCTCCCATCACCCAATGAGTGCTGCATTCAGTGACGACTGAGCTATTCAGGCTGGCGATAATAGCGACAATTTAAAATGTACCGTGATGGTGACGATCTACCACCACTTAGCAAACTTAACTGACTGATAGAATTTATTCCCGCTCACAATCATATCAAGTCACTCACACTCACACAACTTTTTTCCTTCATTTATATACATGAGTGGAATTGATGATTAGACATTTGAATAAAAATCAGTAATATAGGATAATGTACATTCAGAAATAATAACAATATGAGTGTTGTTGATCAATTACAATCAGATGGAAAATGAGACGAGTGTTTTTATAGTCATAATAAGTAACTTGTTAGAATGTTGTGATGTGCTTGAATTGCAACAGAATTTTAAGATTATTTATTATCCTCCTCTGATTTGACTGACTGACTGACTGGTGGTAATAATATCTTCCATACACGTCTCTGGTATTTGCATTGAGTTATTTCTATTGCATGTGTTGGGTGTGTAGACTCGACGAACAAGGCAGGATTCAGTAATCACTCTCTCTCTCTCACTCTCCACCTACATAGATTACTTCTTAGAATCTTCAACCTCTCCCTCCCTATTGTGTGGTTGTGTGTTAATGCATGCATTGCAATTGCTGAGCTTTCTTCTAAATTACTTATCTTCTCGAATGGGGTCAACCATTCTTACCTTAGCCAAATTCGTATATTTTGACAGACGATTCGACTACTCCCGATCTACTAGTTTGACCTATGTAGTTCACCTTACTCACAGTCATTGCAGGGTATTTTGTAAATTATATTATTTTGTCTAATTGAGTCAACCTTCAGGGTCCTTCAGCCTACAGGGCTTGTCCTTCCTTCCTGAGTTTGTAGGTTTGAATGCACCACCCTAATTCCTGGTTTATTTAAAATCCTACGTAGGAAGAGTCTCAGATGTCCCCTCCTTATATGGTATTACAGTAGATGCCTTATATTCTCTGTTATTCATATTATCGTTATTATTTTCACCATTATTCTTATTTTGCCTTTAACCTTTTTTTGATATTCCCAATGAATTTTATAGGATAGTTAGTTATTTAACACCAACGCGTCTTCTTCTTCTTCTATTTGTTTCATTTCTTCATTTAGGTCTCTTCTTGTATTTATTTATTTATTATTTAAACGCATAAAAACTTGGTACAATATGGCACCAAGAAGGATGCGCCACATAATAATAATAAAACAACATAGATCAAAAGAAAGAAAAGAAATATATATATATATATATATATATATATATAAGTAGAGAACGGATAAAAACTTCATCTGGAAGGAAAACAGTCAGGCTTAACAAGTTCAAACAGTACTCGTTAACTGTCATCGGGAAGGGTAGAAAGAAGGAAATTGCAACACATTCTCCATTGATTACGATTTTTGGTCATAGCCGATAACATTTCGAGCCATCGATTTGAGCTATCTCTCGGACCCCAATCAGGTAGTCGTGACACTCCAACCAATGCTAATCTAGCACAAACATCCTTGATTTCACAACGCTGAGTCATGAACTGACCACCTCTTCGCCTTTTCCATCCCGTACCAGGGCTAGCTAGCGAACAAAGACCTGTAAGGAAGCCTTCGGGATGACATTCGCAGCACATATCCAAGCCACTGGAGCCGGTGTTGCCAGATGACGACACTCAGTGAATAGTGATCTCCACTGTGTTCAGACACACGCCGACGAACTTCAGAATTACTCACGCGATGATGCCATCTATCGAACGCAAGCAGTCCTGCGGAGACAGCGATGATCGAACACGCAGAGTCGCCACACATCCTCAGCCTACTTGGACAGGCCAGGTTTCACAGGTGTAGAGGAAGACAGCCTGCACTGAAGCATTGTATACCCGACCTTTGACAGTTAGATTAACATCGTGACGGTGCCAAAGGTGGCTCAAGTTGATGTATGCGCCATCCTAGCCTTCATTATACGGTTGGAAATCTCATCCGTCACCACCCCTCCTTCAGCACTCACACAACTAACTACCCAGATACACAAACTTATCAACAACTTTAAGGGGTTCACCCGCAAGTTCGAGTGCAGGTACAAGGTCCTGCCAATCTTGTAACAGTACTTTGCACTTAGACAGCGCAAAGCACATACCATACTTACAGATACTGATCGCCAACTGATTAAGTGCGATTTGGGCAGCCTGCATGCTATCGCCAACAGTAAGACGATATCGTCTGCATACTCAAGCTTGAAAAGTCTATCTCCAGTGTTGTAGCAGATCTACACCACCTTCACACACATACATCCTTCAGAGCTGACTCCAGAATGTCATCGATGTCGAAGTTAAAGAGAAATGGAGAGATTTGGCAACCCTGTATAACCCCACTGTTTTTTGGGAACAGTGATGATAGTGTGTTGTATGCCGCCCTCAGTCTACCCGATGTGTGATGTATCTTTTTGTTTGTTTGTGTGTTTGTTTTGTTTCAGATTCCAGGGGATTTATACCGTCTATCGAATTTGCATACTCTTCTGTTAAACAAAACACCATTTCAAGAATATTTTGTATCAGTAACAAATAAGAAAATATCCAATCGTCTAAACAATAATAATAGTAACGATTGTGATGGTAATGATTTGGGCAGTGTTCACAAGAAAACGCATACACGTCATATTGTATCATATTTAAAATCAATAACTGATCAGTAAGTATTTCATTGATTTTTCTAATCTCTTTAATATGTCGCTGTAATTAGTTGAGGGGTTTTGCAGTTATTATGATGTTTTTTTTATTTCCTTCAAGTTCCCAGTGGAACATAGGGCACCTTCAAGCTAGCAGCTTGAAGTTTCTTTAGCAATGTTTAATGTTTACATGATGGGGTTGCTAGCCTCATGCCCAACCTTTCCACTTTACCATTCTCATTACTGGTTTAGCGAGGTAAAGGAGTGCGTCGGTGGCCGGGGATCGAACCCTGGACCATTTGGATGGTCGGCGAGCGTCTCAAACGCTGTGCCACCGATGCAGCTATTACAATTTGTCTGAATCGCGTGTATTGTGTATTTGCGCGCTGAACACATTTCGAACAATACAATCATAGGAATACATGTGTATGAAATTAATAAAGAGTTGTGAGGTGAGGAAATAAGCTTAGGTCAAGTTGATAGGACATATTGAAGGTCGAAATAACAATGAAGATCACTGAACCAGATAAGAGAGGTAATAGTACATCTGCCCTGCCCGGTATGTAAACAAAGTTTACCAAGGAATGCATGTTAATTGTGATGACGAATTGTTGCTTTGAACGCATAAAGGTGGTTTAAACTTTCTAAATGCCAACTAGGGCTTCCACATACTATAGGATACGCCTTCTCCAAACATGTTCTATGGATAGGTTGAAATGAGGTGTAAACATCAATTTTATGTCCTGACACAAACTCTGGTTGATAATTATATATATATTGATGATACTGTTATAGAAACCAAGTCTGAAGTTAAGTATCTTGGATTAATTCTTTCTACCGTCCTATCCTGATCTTCCCATGTCTAATCGATTTCTAAAAGAATATTTCGTCTGACTTTTTACATTAAGAAGTTAAGGCACTCAGGCATAACCCAACCACTCCTTGTTTTACAGTTTATCAACTCGTGCATCTTACCTATTCTTCTTTACTGTTCACCCCTGCTTATTCTTTCCTGGATTGCTTAAAATAGACTATGTCATACTTCGTAGAACTCTGAAGACTGTCAGTAGGACGAGTGGTATCCTATGGCATTGAGGCATATCGTTAACATTGCCACTGATAGGCACTCGACGTCATGCAACAACTTCACTACAGGAATTTTGTCAGACTGTGAGTACCCACTTTGCCCGCAGCTCCAACCTTGTTTCTCCTCCTCAGATAAAAGAAGAAGTCTTTTCAGAAGACTCCTGCACGTACCTCTAAGTATAAAAATTCCACTACTCCATATTTGGCACTTACTTTATGTGATGAACTAACTAACGTTCTTTGCACTACTAAATAAATCATTTCCTCCACCCTTATAGCATCAATCAACCTTTATTGTTATTGTTCTTCTTATATTTATAATCCTCTCAATTTTTTGTTTTTATTTGTTTTGTTTTTTCACAAGTGTGAACATCACTTAAGCTGTGTTATAACTGTTATTTTTGTAATTCCCCACACCAAACTATATCAAAAGAACATTAGATTGAATAATCTATAACATGCTAAAATTTCCAAACTGACTGTATCGACAATACTATTTGAAACAGACTCACTGTTATTATGATTGTTATTATATTTATTATTCTCGTTTTGTACTTCGAATATTTTTGAATTTATACCGTAAATGTCGACAAATTCCTGTAGTTAATTTTGCTTTAATTTTATTTATATTTTAAGTAAATCAGGTGCAAGATATTGTGAAAAATGCTGAGAATTCCATTCTGTATTATAAGTAGGACTGCTTTTGGAATAAAGTAGATTATATATATATATATATATATATATATATAGACGCGATCGATGTTGATTTTAGGTGCTTTATATGACTACTACGGAGGTTTGCTTAATTCACTGGGCCATCAGAATTTCCATTCATCAAAATACTTTAATTCTTCTACATTTTTATATTGTTTTAAATCGTACAATTTTATCAAATGACCATTACATGAATTTAACTAGCTCCTAGCTAAACGCAATAGAATTTAAAATGATTAGTACCCTTAATGAATTTAGACAAAGCAATAAGAAGACGTAATTTCTCTAAATCGTGTGTAATGTGTACTTGCGCGCACAACACATTTCGAACAGTTTGATTACACTTCTCGTACGTGTCATAGGAGTACATGTGTACGAAATTAATAAAGAGTTAAGAGGTGAGAAAATAGACTACTTAGGTCAAGTTAAAAGTACATTTTGAAGGTTAAAATCACAATGAAGATCACTAAACCGGATAAGAGAGGTAATAGAACATCTATCCTGGTATTAAACTAAGTTTACCAAGGAAGTTAGATTTAGTTTGATGATGAACTGTCGCTTTGAACGCATAATCCGGTTTAAACATCCTCATTGCCAGCTAGGGCTTCTACAAACTTGAAGATGTTCCCCAAACACACTATGTAGTAGATAGGTTTAAAAGACATGTAAACTTCAATTTCATGTCCTGTCTCTATAATATGTTGCGCAATAGAAGAACTAGGTCTCCTGTTCTCACCATGAATGGGTTCTGAAGATTCCATTTGTTTCTCGAAATAAATGAAGACAAAACCCACGGAATCGGTTTTCTCTTCATGCGCCACAGATTATTTACTGTTCATATAAATCCTGTATGAAGAGAAATTATTTTGGAACTAAATAGGCTGAAAATTTATGTAATAAATGTTTACATATTTTCTGAAATAAAGCTTTATAATTATTATGGATAAGACTTTATTTTGATAAATCACACAGTGTGTTGTACGGTAATATTACTGTACATGCGGTGCTTCGATGACTTAGATCCAAATTGAACTGTTAATGGTTTTAACTACACCTTTACTTAGTCATGCTGGGAGGTGTTCTCGAGAGGGCACGAAAAGTCAAGTTCCTAGAGCAACGGCCGATATAACTCGCTCTATCATAAGCGCAGTTGAATTGGTAGATACAATTTAAAGTGGCTTACTAGTCCAGGTACTTTATCTGTCAGTCGAGGAATCACCACCATCAGTCGTGTAGAGAATAGGACGTGTAGTATACAATTGGTGGATGGTGGCTAGCAGTGGAATCCAGGATGCGCATTTCGTCCTATTTGGGACTCGTCAGCGCATCCTGGATTCCACTGCTAGCCACCATCCACCAATTTTATACTAATTAAATACCCAGACATCGTCGAAGCATCTGCACAAGAAGCCGACATGTCAACCTGAGACCGAGCACTTCGGTCCAATCAATCGACGGGAAAATCAAAAATTCAATTCAATAATAGGACGTGTAGTTCGCCAGATTATCAACAGTTTTTTGAACTGATTTTCTTAATTTCCTCGTAATTATCTCACTTGGTATATCTCCCTTGAATTGTAGTCGTACATAAAGTGGCTTCATGTTTACAGATAGTGGGTAGTCCTTTTACGCTTTCTTTGTCATTTGTTTTATGATAAATTTGTCGGGATAGCCATTTTCGAACAAAGTATCATATGCAATGCTTAATTAATCTTCATTAATTAGTTCTGAGCATATAGCTCTAACTAACCCTTTGGCTGAGGGTCTTCACTAAATTTCTTTTGTACTTGATAAGAACGAAGCTTTGAAAATGTTTATATTGTCTTGTCCAAGTGCTTTTTCTATGCAAATTACTTTTTATGCTACCATCTGGTTTTCTCGTAAGTAGGACATCGACGAAGGCTATTCTGTTTTGGGATTCCTCTTCACACGTGAATTTCATAACCGAATGTACTTCATTGAATTCAGTAATTATTGCACCCTCCTATCAGAACCATTATCACAAAGAACAAAGGTATCATCCATATGTATCGGCAATAATTTATCAAAATAAAATCTTATCCATAATGGAGTTATACTCTACCACAGTGCCCAAGTTTTATACTTATATCTTTATAATTATTATTACTTTTGTTTTTGTAGAGATTTCTATCGTCCTGTTTTTTATTTTTCCTACAGACCTAGTCCATTTACCCGATTCCGTTTGATGGTTGTCGGTCCAACAGGTGTAGGTAAAACTACTTTAATTCATCTGTTGAAATCATGTGAAGAATGTGAATCACCGTTAACGACGAAGACTACTACTTCCAAGGAACAAGTGAGTTTTGATTGTCCTTTTTTTCTTGTGTGGCCTTAGATCACTCTATAATAGCGTGAGCAATATGGAGGCTAGGCATCGGTCGAGTGTTGGGTAGGCAGGGGGAATCAATAGACAAGGCTGTGGAAATAAATCGATTGAGAGAGGTGGTTAGGACATGTGTTACACATACCACCGATCCATCGCCTTCTTCGACGGGCAATGTTAGCTGACATAGGATCAGATTGAAAAGGAGCTAGTAGTGGTCAAACCGAAACATGGCTTCATCAGTCAATGAAATCCACAACAGTTAGTTTAAACCAGTCACATAGGGAGGTGTATATTTTCTGACTAGTTGGTTCTTCGATATTATTACTCTTTTTGCCTCATATCTCTGTGTTACTGTCACTATTTTGTATTTCTTCTTATTTTCTTCTCTTGGTTTGTGTGTTGGGTGAAGTGTTGCAACTTGGATTGCTGCAGAGTTCTATGTGGAAACCAGTCATTCAGTTAGTCATATCACCTTGAAAGTGACACCCGACTGATCGTTTCTCATCTAGCCTCCAATTGATGGCTAACGCTGTCGAGTCATTCTTATTACAAGTATTTTCAGTTGATTCGATTAATGAAGTTTCAGTTAATTTTCCCTCCCTTCATCGGGTTAGTAAATTTTAAGACTGTCATCTCATTGCACTTTTTTGTATGTTAGTTCTATGGCTGAGCTGTTTTCTAGATTTTGGATTTTATTAGGGTCAACTAATATACATTTCAGGATTTCATCATGAGCTGACATTAGTCAGAGAACCATTGGAAAACCTGGGAGTACTGGACAGCTGTTTCGTCCTGGTTTGGGACTCTTCAGCAGTACGCACCCACCCAGGACCTTCCGGTTATACATTTCACTGGATCTTAGTGACTTCACTCTACTACTTTAACCTGTATTCAACCTCATCATCAATGCAGAGTATTAAATTATTATTATTATTGTATCCTTTAGTTCCTAGAGGAACATAGGGCTTCAGCTGCGCACCTCCATTGCCTTCTGTTTTCTGCCATCTTTTTCATCCCGTTCCAGGTCTGTCCACAATGCTTTCATCTCCTCCTCGCATGACCTCGTCCAAGTCACTCTTGCACTGACGACCAACTCGCCGTTTCCCTTTCGGGTTCCACTCGAGCAATGGCTTGTCTAGTGATGTCACTTGATGGTTTTCTCAGAGTATGGTAGAGTATTAAATAAACTAAATTATTTTGTATGGTTGGCTCCACATGATCCTCTAACTGACGTTATTTATTGTCGAATTGAGTTTGGGTGTACCAGTCATATTCCTGCCTTGTTCAGCAACCTACGGAAAGTTATACAGGTTCTCTCTTCGTTTGGCAGAACTACTGTTTTTTTTTTGAATTCCCGAGTGTTGAAGTTGTCCTCTTTATGTGCATGTTCGCCATGCATGTCGGTTTATTATTAATAGTGTTGTGAGAGCTGGCTGCTAACCAAATCGGTAGACAGTAGTTTATGTCAATGTGTACGTCCCCAATATTGGTTGTGAGAAAAATGAGAACAAAGGCTTTGCGTAGGCAGATACAATTTTCAGATAGATGATCTGAACTTCAAGTATTATTATTATTTATTATTTAAACGCATAAAAACTTGGTACAATATGGCACCAAGAAGGATGCGCCACACAATAATAATAAAACAACATAGATCAAAAGAAAAAAAGAAAGAAGAGAATATATATATATATATAAGTAGAGAACGGATAAAGAACTTCATCTAGAAGGAAAACAGTCATGCTTGACAAGTTCAAACAGTATTCGTTAACTATCATCGGGAAGGGCAGAAAGAAGGAAATGGCAACAAGTGTGATAGCACGCGATAAGTTTGATTGATTGTTTGTTGGTTTATTCAATTCATTTTGTGAGGGCTGAGATACTGGCCGGCCGCCCAAACCGAAGCAGGTGGTTTTATTAAGGGACCACCTCCCGAGCGTTTGATTCGGAGTCTAATCCGCAAGGTAGCGGATCAGCGTCAGGAGCTGCATTCCCATGGTTGCAGCCGGTGACCCATATGGGTTCATACGCCATTCGATCCGATTGGATACTGGAGCTCATGTACGTACCCCCCCCCATGGTAACTGCTTTTAGTTTAACCGCTATCCAAACAACCTTCCCGACATGGCAGCACATGCAGGGACGGGTCCCAGTCAGTTTAGCACGTTGGGCCACTGCGGTATTCAAGCTCGACCACCACGACAAGGTGGCAGTTATCGGCCGGGAATTGTTACATTTACATAAAGCAATAAGAAGACGTAATTTATCGGAATCGTGTAATGTTGTATTTGTACAACACATTTCGAACAATCTGATCACACACGGATTTGTCACAGGAATATATATGAAATTAATAAAGCGTTAACAGGTGGGGAAATAAATTTAGGTCACATTAAAAGGACATATTCAAGGTCAAAATAACAATGAAGAACACTAAACCAAGTAGTAGAGGTAATAGTGCATCTGCTGTGGTATAAAAACAAAATTTACTAAAGAAGGTTTAATGTTGTGATAAATTGTTTTTGAACGTATAAAGGTGGTATAAAATTCCTAATTGCTAGGGCTTCCACGAACTTTAGAGTACGCTTCAAACACGTTCTATAGATAGGTTTAAAAGATCTGTTAACATCAATTTCACCTCATGTTTCTGTAATTTGTTTCGTAGTAGAGGAGCTAAGTCACCCGCTCTCACTATTAATGGGTTCTGAAGATTCCATTTGTTTCTGGAGCCACTTAGGAATATGCTCTGAAGCCAGCTCTTATTTGCAGAGATCGATGAGTCCTCCCTAGCTATGTGTGTCCACACGTATATTCAAATTGGTAAATACAGTGGGATGTGACATTATTTTTCTCATGGGTTGGCCATTGGATCGGCTCCCGACGGCCTAATGATCTACGAGCTCGCTAGTCTTGTAACCATAAGGTCCAGGATTTATGTCATGAACCAGCAACATCATGTTAGAAAGATCACTGAAAGCCTGTGGTCATTGGATTCCAGACGAAGTGGTTGAATTAGTCAACGAGATTGGTCTCGTAACCCGAAAGTTTAGGGTTCGATTCTTAGTAGATGAGATGTTGGGTGCACACTTCTGAATAGTCCCAAAATAGGACGAAACAGTTGTTCAGTACTCCGTCGTGGCTTTCAATAATCCCTCAAACTGATGTTGTTTCGTGACTGAAATCTAACTTTTGTGATTAAAGGATTATTATTATTATTATTATTATTAACAATACTGTCTACCATCAATTCAAATTCTCTAGTGTAGCCAGTTTTTGTGTTGGTCACTGTTCTAGGAACTTAATTTTTATTACTTCAGGACACCTACAAGTATGGCTAAATAAAAGCGTAGTGAAAACCAATAACATTCCAATATTAAATGAGCTGTTGTAAACGAATCATAAAGCTAGAGTACTGGAGAATGTTCTTCTACCATCTTTCGGGTACCGAGTAAACCACCAAAATCCTCCTCCAGGTACCGAATACTTCAGACACCGGCGGTCATTGAATTTCGCTTCCGTCTATCTGTCTGTTTTCGATATAGAACTTTGCACCGATGTGCACCAGTTCAAGTCGCCACTCTCTCTTCATGTAGCACATAAAGCAACAGAAGAAAGTAGAAGAAATGCATAATAGAGACAGTAAACGGAAATGTTAAACAAAGGAATAGTAATAACGAAGAACAATATAGCTTCATTGGGTATAATAAGTCACAAGGAGTGGATGCATCTCCGCCAGCCATGCAGAACGATTTTTAGCTATATCACTAAATGTCTCCAGCCATTGGATTTCATCATCCCGACGACGCCAACCAGGAAGTCTACATCTCCCCACGTGACTGACTTAAACTAATTGTTGTGCATTTTATTGACTGATGTCATGTTTTGGTTTGACCGCCGCTAGCTCTTTTCCAGTCTGACCCTATCTCAGCTAACATTGCATTTTGTCGAGGAAGGCGATGACTAGGCATTTTGTTTAAAACAACCGGAAGTTTCCGTGCAAAAGAAACAACAGATACAGCCTGCTGTGGAACCTATAAATTCATAAATTCTGGGTTATATATTTTGTGTGGTATTTAGGTTAGCGTGATAGTGATCCAAACTATGACTCATAGATGCCTTCAAACTGTGATCCTAAACAGTGTCAATAACAACAGTTCTTTTATTATTATTATCATTATTATTATGGACATATAACAGTAGAACCTTATGAAGAATTTATCGAAAATGTGAATATTCGTTGTCCGCTAATCAGTCTTTGAAAATTTTTAATAGGTATCAACAGGAACAGAGTCCGAGAATATCAGGTTATCTATCAGCCAGGCGTGGTACAAAACTCAGCTACTGAAATTGAAATTTGATAACTAATGGTTTTTACAACTTCTTTTATGATTCTTTGTTTTTCAGTTCAACGGGTTGATTGACATACCTCTTGTAAACGAAATGCTCCGATTTTAATCTCAGCCACTAATATGGATGCACACTTCAAACTATTTCTATTATATTACTATTCCATCAAGTTCCGAGTGGAACATAAGGCTTCAACAACACTTCTCCACTTTCTTATATTCTCTACTGTTCTCTTCAGCTGGGTCCACAATTGCCCATAGTCTCTCATCTCGGTCTTAACTTCAAGAAGCGGCCACAAAGAGACGTTAGATTAACGTTCACCGAGAAACCATCAATCAGAAGACTGTGTTTGTCTGCTAACAATAATCTATAACAATGTACATAAAAATCTATAAATATATGTTGATTTTCTCAACAGACGATCTGTTGCCTGGCACTTGTCTTCTGTTGTTATAGTAGTAGTGGTAATATTGTGGTATGTGCTACGGATAAGATTTATCAGTAGTATATAAAGGGACGTTCATTATCAGAAAAAGATGAGAATATCAGAAGGAAACACAATACGCTGAAGGAAGTCCAGAAGTGGCAGTCACAACATGGAATATCTATGCAAATGGTGATTCGCAGGTGTAAGGTGTACATAATGTGGCCATATAGAGAGATACAAAATTTCAATTCAACATTCCTTGCCAAGTCTTTCATCTTCTACCATAGAAGACGGGAGACTTAGTAGAGGGTATGCTTATTTACCTTTGGTATCTCTATATAATCAAATTATGTGCACCTCTCATCTTCAATGCACCATTTGTACATATCTCTCCTGTTGTGCATGCTACTTCTGGCCTTACTTCGTGTTCCCTTCACATCTCTCATGTATCTGTCTCCACAACGCTGTTTCATTTGCTTTCTCTGACATCAAATCTATCTACCTGCTGTCGAACGTCCGTCTATATATACTACTGATAAACCGTATCAGTAGCACACACCAAACTGGAACAAAGACAATATGTAATAAGGATTAAGTCAACATGTATGATATGCTAACGTCAGAAAAGGCTGCTTATTATCACCGACGATGATATTCCTAATTGTCGCGGACTGGATTATGCGTCAGACAGTGAGTGGGAAACGAGAAGACAGAGTTATCCTGGACCGACGTGAAGAACCTAGAAGACCTGTATTTCGCGCGTGGATGATTTATGTTTGATGTCACTGTCACAAAATTGAAGACCTACAATCGAAAACCGACAAACTGGTCGAAGAAGCAAGTAGTGAAGACAGGATTCCAGGTGAACATAGACAAGATGGAGGTTATGAAAATAACCAACCAACCAACCAACAACAACAACAACAGCAACATCCAGCATCAGTCACCATGAACGAGTGGGATTTGAATGAGGTTACTTCATTCACCTATCTAGTGAGCATTGTCTCAACTACTGGCAGTTGGAACGGACGAGGATGTCAAATCGAGAATCGGGAAGGCAGACGAGAAACACATTCATCAACCTGGAACCAATCTGGAAATCTTCGTCACTCAGCCAGTATCAACAACAAAATGCGGTCGGATTCAATTCAATACAAACAACGTCATGCCAGTCAGTTCTTCTATACGGATCAGAAACTTGGCGGGCGGGCGGGTCACAAAGAATATTTCCACCAACAGCCTGTTGCAGACCTTTATCAACAACAACTAACTTCGCTCTATACTGAAGGTCGGATGTCCGGGCCGGAAAGAATCACCAACAAGAAACTGTTGGGAAAAAACAAACCAAGAACCAATCGCCAGCCAACAAATATGCAGAAGAAAGTGGAGATGGATTGAACACTCGCTGAGGAGGCCGCTGGGTGACATCGCTCGTCAGGCCATTGATCGAGTGGAACCCAGAAGGGAAGCGGCGAGTGGGTCATCGTTGCAAGGATGACATGGAGGAGATCGTGTGAAGGAGGAGTTGAAACAGTATGGACTAACGTGGATGCAGGTGAAAAATACAGCAGAAGGAAGACAGAAGTGGCAAGTGGATACGTGCCGTTGAAGCCCTATGTTCCACTAGGAACCCAAGGGAACAATAATAATAATTGTTATTACATCGTTCAGGATGGATTTTTTCCAAACAATTATTCCGATACATCCACTAGCTATCGAACGAGGCGAACAAGAATTCCATTCAGCTACTGGATCGGATGCATGAATAAATACTCGCCGGTGACATTAGCTAGCGGTGATGCTGTATATATATATATATATATATTGCCAATTGGCTGAAGCTAGAATTCATATGGTCTTACTTTCGGGTCCGATCTCAGTTGCCTTTTATTTTTAGACTGATATTGCGTAAGGCTTGTGATTATTATTATTGTTTCCTTTAGTTTCTAGAAGGACATAGGGCTTCAACCGCACATCTTGGCGTTCGTTTCTCTGCCATCGTGTTCTCCTGGATCGACGTCTGCCCGCATGCTTTCATCTCATCTTCACATCACCTCCCGCATATCAATGTCTCACTGATAACGAACTCGCCGCTTCTCATTCGGGTTAAACTCGAGCGATGGCCTGGCGTAGGATGTCACTCACTTGATGGTTTGTTTTCCCAGAGTATGACCAGCCAATCCATCTCGATTTCTTCCTGCATATTTGTTGCACAATCGGTTCCTGCCGGGTTGTTCCGTCTTTCCTAGGGATCCCTGTTGCTGATGTTTTCTGACCATCTGATCTTGAGTAGTATTAAGCGAAAACAGCTATTGATGAAGGTCTGTTGTTTTTTCGAAGTGCTATTCATGATACGCCAAATCTCTAATCCGTATAGTAGCGCTGAGTGGCTTCACATTGGGGTTAAAAATCTGGATCTTATTTTTCCTACTGAGTGCTGAGTGTTGATCTGCACACAGACTTAAGAGTAATGAAAGCTTGCATTGCTTTCTCGATTCTCGCTTTTATATCCTTGTCAGTTCCCTCCGCCTGTAGTTGGAAGGATGCTTCGCAGGTAGGTGAAGAAGGTTGCTTCCTTCAGATTTCCCTCATTTATGCTGACTGTTGTCTGTCATGGTTGCTGTTGGCCAGGAATCATCATCATCTCTGTTTTCTCTATATTCGTCACTTGCATATCTTCCAGTTTGTAGGAAATCAGACATATATTATCAGCGAAGTCCAGATCCTTCAACTTTTTCGTGTGGTTCCATTTTATGCCTGTCTCCTTTTGCCCTGCCCGCTGTCTGCCGCATTATCCGGTCTCCCGCCTTCAATTAGGAAAATCGCTGGAGATAGCAGGCAGCCAGCCAACCCTGTCTTACCCCCGTCTTTACTTCGAAGGGTTCCGTGAGTTTCCCGTCGTGGATTACTTGGGATTAGCTGCCATGTATATATGCAGTCAGTTAGTCTACTTACTAGATGAAGTTCGATTGATCGATGTTTTTTTGATATTATCTTACTATGTATCTTGTTGTAAAGATTTTAAACGTGTCATATTTTCCAAAATTATTTATTCAGGCGAATTCGGATCATCAAGCAACATCATCGCCATCAGCTTCGCCATCCTCGTATGCACAATCTGATCATAAACTGAATGATACGTTGGCTTTCGTCCAGGTTACACAACTTTCCTTACATCGACCTTGTAAATCTGCTGAGCCGATTAATACTGTAAGTGTTTATTGCATAATGTTCGCTACACTTTATTTATTATAATGATGAGTACTTAATATTTTCTGTCTCGAATTTGAAATCAAGCAAAGTAGCAGGATCTGATGGAATAACTACAGAGATATTTAACAACGATAGGGAATCGTCTGGAAATCCGAGGAAGTCCTGTCGCGTTGATATAAGTCATTGATTATCCCAATATACATGAAAGGAGACAAGTCTTCCTGTGGTAATTACAAGGGAATTACCTTGACTAAAATAGTATCTAAAGTTCTAATCTCAATAATAATGCGTAGACTATGCAGTCTATGGGAGGAACAAACACGAGAGAAGCAGGCAGGCTTTAGATCAAAATGGAGGTGAAATTGATCGCATCATCACCCTTCTGCAGATTCTGGAACACTGAAATACCTACTGTGGGCGTCCAGTAATCGCCATATTTCTTCACCTGAAACCGGCATTCGATTCTATCGAACAAGAGGTACTATAGCAATGTTTGGCAGTGAGGGAATCACCCAGAAAGTACATCGCACTAATCGGAGTTATTCTACTAGAACTGATGCAACCGTGTACAAGCTTGCAGAGAGTTGTCATCTAAAGTGATGACAACCATTGCTGTCGGTCATAAATATCCACTATACCACTTTTGTTGAATTTCATCGTAGATGTACTAATGAAATTGAGCGTACCTGGCTCAGAGAGATAGTCTTGTCAGTTTAGAGTATGCGGATGATGCTTTCCTCTAAAGTGAAGACACTAATAAACTGCAGAGTCTTCTGAACACCTTGAGCAGCGATTTCCGAATGTTTGGCATGCGATTAGCTCACGTCGAATATAAGATGATGCTACCGGGGACTGTACAACATCGTCTCACTCTTACCTTAAAGATAGGTGTTGCGAATCGGTAGACCATGTTGACCATTTCACTTATTTGGCTAGTTGTATCAGCCAACGCCAGTGGGTTGATCACTGACAAAATCTCACTACGGATACAGAAGGCTAGTTTTGCATAAGCCCTCCAGTTTGCGCCGTCTCTGGTTTAGTAGGCGTGATATTCGACTAGCTGTCGTCTAAAGGGCGTGTGTACCGCACTACAGTAGTTCATTCCGTCCTCCTTTATCACTGTGAATGAGATATGGTCCCCATTGAAAGTGGAAGACATGAAGCACCTAACCAGCTGGATTTGATTGTAGGTGTCCGCGTTCTTATCTCCCGTGTTAGGTGGTATAATTGGTTAAGCAATATTGAGGTTATAGGCGTCGAGGGACTGTTACGTAAGGAGCCGGGTAAGTCAATCGATAATGTTGCGAAGTTATATCTGTTGAGATGGCTACAGTGCATGTTATGCGTTCCACCTAGCCATCGCCCTTCTCGACCGGTGATATTAGATGACATAGAATTGAGTTGGGAAAGAGCTGACGGTGATCAGTCACCCCCATGCAATCTTTGACAATTTGTTCGAACCAAATACTTAGATAAGTGTAGACTTCTTGGTTGGTGTCCTTGGGATGGTAAGCACTAGTGACTAGCGGCTATTTATGATATAATGTAGCTTAAAATCGTTCTTAGATGGCTCGGATGTATCCACTCTTTGTGATCTGTTATATTGACGTAACCCTGTTGTTTTTCCATGTTACTATTCTTCCTACCGCCATATTTCTCCTCATTTTAGTTCTTTCGAATTTCTTAATTTTCTCGAACTGAGTGCTGGTCGATGCAGCACACCTTAGTGTAATCTAGCTGACATTTTGGAGCCACTGAAGGAAGCCATCTCTTTTGTTTTTCAAAGTGGTACCATATGATATTATTTGCTTATAATTGTTCATCGGTGGTTCAGTAGTAATGGGCGGTATAATGCTAGCGAGCCACGCCATTAATCGATTTGGGTTCAATTTCCCGACTAACGGACTGTTAAACTTCTACATAGCCAATAAGAATCTTGGAAGGTTTATAGGGGGGGCGGGGTATTAGGCTAGCGTGAGGTTTGGCAACCCCATCTCGTAAAAGTAAACAACATTTACCGCTAGTGAAATTTCACTGGTCAAAATGCTTCAATCCCTATGTGTTCTTTCCTTGGGTTCGTAACTTCAACGTCAGTGTTTCCCTAACCGTATTGATTTGCTATAATAATAATTTTAATATATTAAATATTCCCATAGTAAAATTTGGAACAACACATTTAGGCGAATAATATTGTGGTTTCAATTAGATCTCATCATAAGTTTTCAAATAAAATTCAAATATAAACCAATCATGGTGTTTTGTGTATAGGATAATATGATGGTGAATATAAATTGTGCAATTAGTCATATTAATAATAAAGGTCTTATCAATAATAAGGATGAAAAAGTGAGGCAATCTGTAATAACACGAATAATGAAAAACAGTATGATTAAACAAACAATTGTTCACGTGGAAGTAGTCGATAAAGGCTAGTAAAAACAAATGAACCGGTTAAGTAATGCTAGACTAATTGTAAGGGAAGTAAATGAAACACGTTTATAATGAAGATGTGATAAGATTAAGGGATCATAAGAGAGGGAGGGGTTGAAAATATAAACATTCATATATAACATTCATTTATCAATTCAACTGCACCTGTGGTGACAGATATGTTTGGCGTTCTACTAGACAGCTTAGCCAACGTGTTGTTGCTGAACATCTTCCATCGTCGTGGTTTGGCAAAGGACAGACAAAAACAATCCGTAGCTCAATTTTGTCACATTTAGTTGATAGTGGTCATATAGTGGAGAAAACGAGAGCTTTCAAAGTAATTCATCGCATCCCACCTAATCTGTCCAACAGACTTCGTATTCGTCTACTGCACACAGCTGAGGCAAGCGATAGGCATTCGAACTATTAAACCTAAACTATGCATTCAAAAGAAGTTCGTGCAGCCATTATCCCTCTCTCCCTTGGCCTATTAAGACATAACCAACTAATGACTTCTGCACCATCCCTTGTTTATATTTTCAACCCCTCCCTCTCTTATGATCCCTTAATCTTATCACATCTTCATTATAAACGTGTTTCATTTACTTCCCTTACAATTAGTCTAGCATTACTTAACCGGTTCATTTGTTTTTACTAGCCTTTATCGACTACTTCCACGTGAACAATTGTTTGTTTAATCATACTGTTTTTCATTATTCGTGTTATTACAGATTGCCTCACTTTTTCATCCTTATTATTGATAAGACCTTTATTATTAATATGACTAATTGCACAATTTATATTCACCATCATATTATCCTATACACAAAACACCATGATTGGTTTATATTTCAATTTTATTTGTAAACTTACGTGTATTAGAGTTAAGCCTGATGAGATCTAATTGAAACCACGATATTATTCGCTTAAATGTGTTGTTCTAAATAATAATAATAATAATACTAATAATAATTCATTTTATCACTTTATTGATTTTCGTGCAGAATACCTCAAATGAATTTGATCAACCAGTTAGTAGAAATGCTTCCCCTTGTGATACTGTATCATTCGACGTTTGGAATGTACGAGGGGCAAGTCGAGAAGTCGTGGATAAAATTTACAACTGTAAAATGCATCACTCTGAAATGTCAAATATCAACAAGAAAGTCACTCTCCATTCGCATATTGATCCAGTATCTTCTTCTGATTCGATGAATTATCCTTCTGAGATATTGATCAATACAGTTATGGGTGTGCACTGTGAACTCACTGTATATTTAGTACTTTGGTGTATATCGGATGGTGTGTTAGGATTGAATAGAATCACTCCTTGGTTAATGAAGATTCAGGCAAGTCTCTGTTCCAAATTGTCTTCTTAACTATTTGATAATTTTGATAACTTTTTGCTCATCCGTGTTTCTGTATTGTTATAGTGTGAAAGTTAATATAGATAGAATATCATACGGTTGTTATTGGGTGGTTGAAGGCGATTGGTTGAAAGCAGATCCGCCCAACCAAGGTTTTGTGTTTGTTGGCACTTACACCAGACAGTCATCAAGGTATATCTCTAATCTTAAAGGGACTCGTGTCCCCTGACGGAGATTCGAACTCGAGTCACCACCCAGTGAGTGTTGCAGTCAGTGATGTTACACCATTGAGCTATTCGAGCTCTCCATTTGTGGTGAGAGCTGTCTGCAAGCCAAAATAGTAGACAACAATTTACGTCAATGTTTACATCCCGAATCTGGGTCATGAGATAAAAACACAATGACAAAGTTTAACCTTGAGGAACTCACCAACCGATTACAGCATACTTTGCGTGGGTGGATACAATTAGCAGATGTATGGTCTGACCTTCAAAGAAACAGCCACAAAGAGATGATAGGATAACCTTGAGCAGGGAAACAACCAATCAGAAGACGTTGCTTCTCTGATATCAATAACGCTAATAATAATGTACACAAAAATCTATTAGGTTTTAACTAATGTCATTTATCCAGTCCTTTGTTCGCTAACATCTCTAGGTGCAGTACTCACTGCGTGACATGGGTTCGAAGGCCAGACGGGAGGATATAAATTCTTTCAAGATTATAGATGCACCTTGCTGACTAACTGGTGGAGAGTGTCAGTCAGCTCAAAACCTGGGTCTAGGCCTCCAACCATCTAATAACAGCAGTTCAGAGTGCACTGTGATGTGGCGTGTTGGCCACATTGCAAGCTTGACTGACTGGCTGACTGACAGAATTCAGTCTGCATCAAATGAAGGACCATACAAATACATGACAGTATTTAATACCTAATGTCCAATCATAATTTCATAGTACATACTTTACTGCTTGCTGTATTCCGTTTCGCTTTTTTTCTTTTCTAATTCTTTTACGTTCCCGGTAGAACATAGGTCTTCAGGCCAGAACTTTGAAGTCTCGGTAGCACTGGTATTTTCTTTTACGGGAAATCCAAGTGTTGGTTTGCAGGGATTTGATTGATTGGTTACAGTATTTCATCATGAGTTGACGTTGGTTAGAGAACTATTGGAAAACCTGAGAGTATTGGTGGGTCTTTTCATCAGCTACCTGGGTTCTAGTGAAATGTTGTAACCAGAAGGGTACAACAGATTGGGGTGTGAGGACAAATACTCTCCAGGGATGACATTGGCTGTTGATTGTGCTATATCGTGAATCAGCAGATGTTGTAATTCATGGGTTGGCCGCTGGATCGGGTCCCACTGGCTGAATGATCTACAAACTGGCCTGTTAACCGAAAGATCGAATCTAGCGTACTGCTGGAGAGCCTCCAAGCGTGCTGATGAAACAGCTGTCTGGCAATATTCCCTAATCGATGTTAGCGGATGATGAAATCCTGTAATGAACGAAAACTGAATTAAAAATAAATATGCCAGTCTTGTTGTGATTACCTCATCGTTTTCTCAAATTCTTGTATATAACAAATTTCATTAGAGTACTGCCCATTTCAACAGAAAATATTTACCCCTTATCCCATCGTTTCTTTTTCAGGCAGTTAACCCGAACAGTCCAATCATTCTTATTGGTACATATACTGATTCAGATACCTCTTCGACAATTGAAAAGGAAATAAATTCATCTCAAAGAACACGTCAAAGTATAAATGCTACTTCTAATACTACTCCCAAAAATATAAGTAGTAATAGTAACAACAAAAAAATGTCAAACACTTCAAATTATGACCTACAATCAGTACTAATGGAATCACTTGTTCGAAATCGATTTTTTACAAATCCTGATTTACCCGCCTATGGTTTAGCAAATCTGCACAGTTGTGTATTTTTAAATCTAAGCGCGATAAAACATAAACAAATAACAATGAGTAATAATAATAATAATAGTGATAAGGATTATGAATTATCAAGGCAGCAAATTTATGAACTGGGCACACTAATTCATAAAGCTGCGTGTGCCTTAAGTGTTTCAAGTAAGTTAATGCTAGAATCTGTGTTCGATGGTGTTTTTATTGGTCATATTATTTTGCTATTATTTTTAATAGGTAGGGTGTCATATATCTCCATTATGGATGAGATTTTATTTTGATAAGTAACTTGTTAGAATGTTGTGATGTGTTTGAATTGAAATAGAATTTTAAGATTATTTATTATCCTCCTCTGATTTGACTGACTGACTGGTGGTAATAATATCTTCCATGCATATCTCTGGTATTTGCATTGAGTCATTTCTGTTGCATGTGTTGGGTGTAGACTCGATGAACTAGGCAGGATTCAGTAATCACTCTCTCACTCTCCACCTACCTAGATTACTTTTTAGAATTCCAACCCTATCCCACCCTGTTGTGTGGTTGTGGGTTGATACATGCATTGCAATTTCTGAGCGGGAGAGAGTGATTACTGAATCCTGCTTAGTTCATCGAGTCTACACCCAACACATGCAACAGAAATGACTCAATGCAAAT
The DNA here is from genome assembly GCA_944472135.2 of Trichobilharzia regenti. Taxonomy (NCBI): domain Eukaryota; kingdom Metazoa; phylum Platyhelminthes; class Trematoda; order Strigeidida; family Schistosomatidae; genus Trichobilharzia; species Trichobilharzia regenti. Next base: position 6,543,042 of record OX235266.1, read on the forward strand.
ACCAGAGATATGCATGGAAGATATTATTACCACCATTCAGTCAGTCAAATCAGAGGAGGATAATAAATAATCTTAAAATTCTATTTCAATTCCATTCACGTACATAACAACATTCTAACAAGTTACTTATTTTGACTATTAAAAACACTCATATTATTATTATTATTTCTGAATGCTCATAATCCCATATTTATTCTTATTCCAATATTTAGTCAATTCGACACATGTATATAAATGAAGTAAAACGTTGTTTAAGTGACTTGATATGATTATGAGCAGCAATAATTTGTGCTCGAAACATGGTCATCAGTTAATATTACTGTATAACACCACTGTGTGATTTATCAAAATAAAATCTTATCCATAATGGAGTAGTTATACTTTACTTACTTACTTTACTTTACTTTACTTCGGCTATCTCCTACGGGAGGATGAGCCGGCTTCATGAACGTCTCGAATCATCGCTGCCCAGGCGCGGCAATTTGTAAGAGAGTTCATGAAGTTTCATGGGAATTTGGTACGAGTGATTTCCCCAGAATCGCTCGGCCTTTTGTTTGAGAGTGCAGCTCTAGCCTTTACACAACCAAGTGTGACCTACAAGGCAGTAGGAGTGGAGTAAGGAGTCCACTATCCATTGGCAGCCGATGACCGGAGTTCGGTTCATACGCCTTTTTGAATGGGGCCAGTCATCCAGGACATCCAACAAGCCCTTTGTCCATACGTCTGCCGGTGAGCTCCAGTGAGCTTCATACGCCAATCGTTGCAGGTTTGGAATCAGGGTTTAGCCATCTCCCCTAGACTGTCATCCAATGGACAGTCAACCCGGTGGAGAGCGCCAGGCATCCGCTTTACCACAGTGCCAAAGTTTTATACTTATGTCATATATCCCCGGCACCTATTTTATTTTTCTGGGGATCCGTGTGTAAGCATAGGTCTTCAACAGTACATCTACATTTTGCCTTATTCTCTTTAGTCCTGTTTAGCTGCCTCCACAAGTGCCTATAAGCTGTCATCTCCTCCTCCCGAAACGATCTCCTTTATGTCACCTTTGAAGTGATGCCCAGCGCCAATTGAGGTTCCGCTCGAGCTACCGCCTAGAGCGCTACGACACTCGTCAGTGTCTCTTCAGAGTGTTTCTGATCCATTTCCATTTCTTTCGAGATATTTCTTGGGCGATAGGTTCTGGATTGGTTGGTTGCCTACCAAAGTTTCTTCCTGCCTTATTGTTTCTATTGAGCAGTCTGATCTACAGTATGCACCCGGCAAAGTTGCCAACTGCCTTTCCCCACACTCGATAGCTGCTAACTCTTTGAGGTTAAAAGTGAATTTTGTATTTTAGGATTGATCACAGGTTTAGATGATATGTAGAACCATAGGGAACCCAGGGAATACTGGACAGTTGTTTTATCCTAGTTCACGATTCTTCTAATCCAGGACTTTTTAGTTACATAGCAAGCTCATAGGCAATTCAGCCACCGCGACCCAGTCCAACTTACTATGACTGCCAACTTCTGCCAATTTGCGCTATGTGTAACTCAACCTCCAGCGAATACGTCAGGCGCTTAGCTTTCGTCTTACCAGACTTGGTGGACCTTACTTGTTACAACTTCTTACTTGAACTCCAAGTAACTCGGTGTATAGAGCCGATGGCCAGTGAGCATCAGATTAATTATCAGGGGTATTGGTTTGCGGAGAATTGATTAGTTACAGGATTTGATCACCTGACGAAACAACTGTCTGTCCAGCACTCCCTGGTTTTCAATGATTCTCTAAATGATATCAACTTGTAATCCCTACAAACCAGCACTTAGTAATTCAGTACTTGTCAAGCTCACTTAAAGCCTGACAGCCTGCCGTAACTGTTGTTTGAATGGGTAAGAGTTATTTTGTCATCGGTCATCGCCAGTGGTGTTGCCGGTTCTGCCTATGATTGGCGTAGCAATTAGCGATTTTAATAGTATCCTGTACCACATATTCGTACTGTTGCCTGTCTAACTGTCTGTCTGTTTTTGACATAGAACTTTGCACCGATATGCAGCAGTTCAAGTTGTCACTCCCCCTCCAAGTAATACACAAAGCAAGAGAATAAATTATAAGAAATACATAATAGAGACAGTAAACAGAGGTGTGAGACAAAGGAATAGTAATAATGAAGAACAATATAGTTTCATTGGAAATTGTAAGTCACAAAGAGTGGATGCATCTCCGCCAGCCATTGAGAGCGATTTTGAGCCACATCACCAATTGTTTCCAACCATTGGTTTTTACCGTCCGAGGACCCCAACCAGTCAGGAAGTCTACACCTTTCTATGTGGTTACCTTAAACTAGCTGTTGTGGATTTCATTGACTGATGAAGCCATGTTTTGGTTTGACCGTGGCTAGCTCTTTTCCAGTCTGACTCTATGTTAGCTAACATTGCCCGTTGAGGAAGGAGATGACTAGTCATGTGTGCCTAACACATGTCCTAACTATCCCGATCGGTGTAACTTCACAGCCTCGTCAATGGATTTCTCTTATTTACCTAGCACTCGACCGATGCCTCACCTCAATATTGCTCACCTTATTATACCACTTCACACGGAAGATAGAGCGCAGGCATCTATGATCAAAGACAGCTAATCTTTTCATGTCTTCCACTCTCAATGGCCATGTCTCACTTACAGCCATAAAGGAGGACGGAGAGGACTGCTGAGCAGTACACCCGCCCTTTGGTCGATAGTCGAACCAGGGAATGCCTAACAGGTGTCATTATCAGTTATATCACACATACCATCTGTTATTGGTCGTCAAGTTCATATAAAAATATTCATTCATTTATTGATTTTCTGATGCGGAATATTTTGTAAGAACAAGGTGCTTATGAATCGAGCTATAGGTTCGTGCACTTCTGGACAATATTCCACTGCTAAGACCTATCTCCACACAGGGAAATGAATCGATGTATGCATCATGATATTGCCAACATTGGAACATCATTTTCTTTGACATTTGTTGCATAAGATGCTAGCATAGGGAAGATGAGACGTAATGTGGCGGAGAGAATGTTTTTCGAACTGTTCTCAATAATCTGCTTGATGTCTAGGTCCAGGACATCCTGTTATTTACCTCCAATCATGCAAGACATCTTTAAAAATGAGACAGGCGTGAGATGCGAATTCAGGTGTACTTGTTTTGATTAAATTCCCTAGTATCTGTGATAGATAGGTGTTAAGATTCTAGTAGATATTTTCCTTAGGCTAATTGTCCACAATATTCCCCACATGAAGTTTAGTATTTAATGTAATAGGCTGATATATATATGGTAGTCTCTCTTTCTGTTGCTGTCTTAGTCTGTGACCATTTCACTTTGATGAACTTGTCTCCTTTAACAATGTATATTCCCCGTATATTATATATAATATGTGTGTTTGTTGACAGTCTGTCCTTGGTGATATATATCCATATAATATGTGTGTTTGTTTGACAGTCTGTTATATTTCGCCATGTATATATGGATCGATACTCCATTATAATTAGCCAATCATGTTAAGACTGTCTATTGATTTGTTCACACACTTGGTTGGACATTCAGATATATTTTGCTCTCACACTATTGTGTGATATATTTAATTCTCCTTGTGTTTGGAAAATAGAAGTATCATCGCAAACCTAGTGGTCTTCTGATTTCCGTCTTTCTTGCGTCAGGACTATTAAATTCTCGACGAGTACATAACAATAATTTGGCGGAGAGTACATAACATAGGCCTATCATATCTTTTAATTGTCTTGAATTTCATACGTAACTGGATATTGGGTGTGCACTGATGAATAGCGCCACACTGAGACGAAGCAATCGTTAAGTTCCCCCACTTTTTCGACAGTGCTTCTTTGGATCGAAACATGATATTCTTCGGTGGATGGTGTCTTTGAGTGGAGTCCAGTAGATACGTGTTTCGTCCTGTTTTTGAGGCCACCCATTGATTGGATGAGTGATGTTCCAGCACTGAAAGTCGAACCAAACCAGTACCTATTGTTTCAAACGCTGAATCATTACCGTGGTATATCCAGCTGATGATTCCCAAAATGGGCTGAAATGATTCTCCTGAATTCTGCTTCTTCTGATTTAGCTTTAGCTCGCCTTAATTTAGTGGTTTTTGTTTCTAATCAATATTGTATTTTTTCTTTGCACACTACACCCTTATGTTTTCTTCTTTTTCTTCGTTTTGTAATATAATGTATATCATTCAAGATCGTAGAATTGGTACTCTTTTACCAAGTGTTTCATTGAATTCAACTTCATGTCTGTCATCATTCGTACAGCTTCCGATTCCTAAACTATATCATGATGCACTGAGTATAACAGAAGAGTTGACCAATGAAATGTTTTCTGCCCAAATGCTTCCAGTTATGGAAGTGAATGAATTTTTGTAAGTTCAACTTAAATAAATATATATATTGCTATTTAATGATGTTGTTAATATGCTTATTTTCAAAAGTTTGGTTTGTAAGGATTAGATTTGTTTTTTACGAGTTTGACCACGGATTGATATCAGTTGGAGAACCTTTGAAAACCAGCCAGAGAGAGTACTGGACAGCTAGCTGTTTCGTCAGCCTAGTTTGGGAATCATCGTCAGTATGCACCTACACTATGCGGGATTCGAACCCAGGACCTTCAGCTACTGGTATACGAGTTTGCCTCGTAACCTGAAGGTCCTGGGTTTGAACCCCGCATAGTGTAGGTGCATACTGACGATGATTCCCAAACTAGGCTGACGAAACAGCTAGCTGTCCAGTACTCTCTCTGGCTGGTTTTCAATGGTTCTCCAACTGATATCAATCCGTGGTTAAATTCCTATGATATGTTTATATTCTGTTTCGGAAGTACACTACATTGGCGGCTAAAATACTGCGTCTATCTGCCGTTGTCGTTAGATTTTTGGATGTAATCGGCAAAAAACCTTGAGCAGTCCTGTTTATTTTTAACTTATCAGCAAGGCGTATCTGCTGTATTGAATGGAGTCATATCTCCTGTCTGAGGTTCGAATCCGGGACGTTTAGTACTAACTGCAGTTAGACATGTTAGTTACACCACTGAACTATTAGGGTTTGCATGTATCCTCCCGTAGGAAATTTTGATCGGACACTAGGTAGTAGTGCGTCGATGGCACAGTGGTTAGGACTCTCGCCGACCATGCACATGGTCCGAGGTTCGATTCCCTGCCGACGCACATCTGATATATATGGTCGGCCAGCAAAATTTGGGCTACCGATATCCATGCTGAAAATTCCATACTTGTACCAAAATTACAGTATGGAATCAAGCTGAAATCAAAAAATAAATAAAAATAGTAGTGTAACAACAGAAGACAAGGGCCAGGAAACAGATCGTTTATTAAGGAAATCAACATAAATTTATAGATTTTTATGTACATTATTATAGATTATTGTTAGCAGAAAAACACAGTCTTCTGATTGGTTGTTTCTCACTGAAAGTTAATCTTTTATCTCTTTTTAGCTTTTTGTTGAATGTCAGATCATCTGTCTGTCTGTCTGTCTGCTTTCAGCATAGAACTTTGCACCGATATGTGGCATTTCAAGTCGCCACACTCCCTTCATGTAGCGCACACAAAGCAAGAGAAGAAAGTAGAAGAAATGCATAATAGAGATAGTAAACAGAGGTGTGAGACAAAGGAATAGTAATAATGAAGAACAATATAGTTTCATTGGAAATCATAAGTCACAAAGAGTGGATGCATCTGCTCCAGCCATTGACAACGATGAGTTTAAGCGATATCACAGATTGTCTCTATCCATTGTTTTTACCGTCTCGAGGACCCCAACCAGCCAGTCAGGAAGTCTACACCTATCTAAGTGACTGGCTGGCTTAAACTAACTGTTGTAGATTCCATTGACTGATGAAGCCATGTTTTGGTTTGACCGCCCCTAGATCTTTACCAGCCTGACCCTATGTCAGCTAACATTGCGCGTTGTTGAGTAAGGCTATGACTAGGCATACGTAACGCATTCCTAACCATTTCAGTCGATGTAATTTCACAGCCTTGTCGATTGATTTCCCCTCCTTACCTCAGATCATCTGTATGCTAACTGTACCCGCCTGCGCAACGTCTGCTGTGGTTGGTTATTGAATCAGTCCTTGTTCATATTTTTCTCACAACTAATAATGAGGAGGCAAACATTGACGTAAATTACTGTCTACCAATTTGGCTAGCAGGCAGCTCTCACCAAGGTATTAGTAGTAGTAATAGTAACTAATTTTATGTCTAGTTCTTCTATCAGATACGCCTTGCTGACTGATGAATGCCTATCAGCATGAAAATTAGGTCCTGCGAGGCTTCTTGATGATTACCGCCATCGATTTAGTAACAACATCAACAAATGAAAGTTCACCGTGTCTGTGAGCCACATAACATGGTGACAAATAAGCGAAACTTGACTGATAGTGTTATGTCTTCATTTAACAAAGGATGGGACGCATGACATGACATTTGTTTCTCCCTAGTGTCTAATCAGACAGTACATCTTTATGTGTGCTATTATGCGTTTTATACAACACAAAATAATTGAGCCAGCAAAGAATATCCCCCTTTCGATAATTTCCTCCTCTTCTGGCTCTACAATTTTTTTTTCTTTCCTTCACGTTCGCAGTGGAACATAGGGCTTCAAGCTAGTGACCTAAAGTTTCTGTAGCAGTCTTCATTTTACAGGATGGGGTTGCTAGCTAGCCTCATGCCCAACCTTTCCTCTTTACCAGCATTATTTCTGGCTTAGCGAGGTAAAGGAGTGCGTCGGCCGGGGATCGAACCCCGGACCATGTGCATGGTAGGCGAGCGTCCTAACCGCTATGCCACCGACGCACGGCTCTACAGTTACCTATACGTAAATGTTTATATACATAGAATATTCTAGAATAGTAGTCAATATTGGTGTTTTTTTTAAATAATATCGATTTGATTGCATGGAGGATTTGATAATATCGATTTGTTAAGTAAGATCACAATGAAGTTACAGTTCATTAAAGATGCTTCACCCTGCGTGGTTGGTTAAGTAAAGGACAAACAAAATCTATTCGCATAGCGCTATTCTATCTCATCTTGTGGATATAAAACAGAAAACAAGATTGATGTCAACGAGGCTCCTTTCAAAGTCATCTATCGCATACCAACAAATACTAACTTCGCCAAAAGAGTTCGTTTACTAAATATTCCTGAGGCCGTTGGGATCCATACTAACAAGCCTAATTTGTGAGTCCAACAGAAGTTGGTTGGTACAGACATTATCCTCTTATTTGGCCATCTAGGTTTGAATAATCCTTAATTTTCTGTAGAAATTTACCTAATTTTAGTTGATATTCTATTCACTATTATATTTTGATTATTATTATTATTGTTATAATTTAAGCATCTTTAATTAACTGTGGTAATTCTATTTTGCTCTTAATTTACAAATCGGTATTATTTAAAAAACACTAATATTGTTATTGACTACTATTCTAGAATATTCTGTGTATATAAACATAATTATCGAAAAGGATATATATATATATATATATATATGTATACAACTGATAGCTTAGCATATACAGATCTACATGTGTTTATTTCAAAATACCCTAACTTCGGACTGAAGTCGTATGAATCTAGTTTGGTAATGCAACTTGCTTCTTGTAATGATTTTCCTACAGTACCATTGTTGCTACATATTATGCCGCTTTTATATAAAAGTTGGTTCGAGAATTTATGAGGACTAGCGGTGACACTGCATATATATATATATATATATATCACGAATAGACAAAAGTCAGAATCTAATTGAATTTAAGATTTTCCCGTTGATTGATTGAACCGAAGTGCTCGGTCTCAGGTTGACATGTCTGTCGGCTTCTTGTACAGATGCTTCGACGACGATGTCTGGGCATTTCATTAGAATTTATTTGGTGGATGGTGACTAGCAGCAGCGGAATCCAGGACAACGCGCATTTCGTCCTATTTGGGACTCGTTGGTGGTTGGATGTACCTGCATTTCCCAGTGAGTGATGATGTCCCCACCGAGGGTCGAGCCCAGTGCCTATAGCTCAGATGACGAGTCCCCAATAGGACGAAATTCGCATCCTGGATTCCACTGCTAGTCACCATCCACCAATTAAAAGTCAGAATCCATGGACCGGTCATTAGATTATATCCTAATGGCTGGATAGTCTACGAGCTTACCTCGTAACCCAAAGATCCTGGGTTCGATGTCCAAGCTGGGTAGGGAAGATGAATGTGTACTGTTAAAGAGGAGTCATAAACCAAATTGAAACAGTTGTCTGGTAATTCTCCTGATGGTTATTTACCTGCTGGTATCACTCATTTCTTTGCTTCATTTTTTTGTTTTTGTCCTTCCCTTAGATCTCTTTTAAATCGACGTCTATTTGACTATTATTCATCTTCTCAACCTTTACGAATATGTATGACATTGTCAGACTTGGATATTGGCGGCGGCGGCAGCAGCAACAGCAACAGCGGTGGTGGTAGCAGAAGTGGATTACCGTCTGATGTACACGAACAATCATCACTTTATCTTACTACAAACACTTATGGATTTTATACTTATACTGAAATGAAGAGTATTTTATTATTTCTAAGTTATACTGGAGCTGTTTTACACTTTGATCGTTACCACCAAGATCACCATCATTGCCAGCACCACCATGGTGGATCATCCAGACGTATTGTATTCCTATCACCAATTTGGTTAATCAATATTTTGCTAAAGCTAATCACCTATCTTCATAAGGAATATTTATATGATAAATTTAATCAATATCCAGCTAGAGAGGATATACTATCCCCTTTGAATGATTGTTGTCAGTCAGTGAAATCGGCACCAGATATTCTTAGTTTACTTCAACATCGTCAGCCCTGTTGTGATGGTCAACGTAAAATGATGATGACGAGGGTGATGACGAGCAGGAACAGGGAAAGGAGAAGGTGGAGGAAGAGGAATATTATCCTAGTTGTTCGTCGTCTTCTTCAAAGAATATTTCACGTATGTCATTTAAAAAGAAAATCTCATTCGTATTTAATTGGTGGATGGTGACTAGCGGCAGTGGAATTCAGGATAACGCGCATTTCGTCCTATTTGAGACTCGTCCTCCAGCTGGATGTACCTGTATTTCTCAGTGAGTGATGATGTTCTCACCACGGAGGCTCGAATCCAGTGCCCATAGTTTCAAACGCCAAAGCGCATTTGATCCACTAGACCCCTTGGGGCACCAAAGCCACCTCTTGTGCAACGGTTCATATTAATTTAATTGAACTTTTAGATTTTTCCGTCGATTAATTGGACCGAAGTGCTTGATCTCAGGTTGACATGTCGGCTTCAATTAAAAAATTAATATGAGCCGTTACACAAGAGGTGGCTCTGCTGGCCCAAGTGCTCTAGTGGATAAGGCTTTGGTGTCTGAAACTATGGGCACTGGATTCGAGCCTCCGTGGTGGGACCATCATCACTCACTGAGAAATGCAGGTACATCCAGCTGGAGGACGAGTTTCAAATAGGACGAAATGCGTGTTATTCTGGATTCCACTGCTAGTCACCATCCACCATATAAATACTAATTAAATGCCAAGACATCGTCGAAGCATCTGCACAAGAAGCCGACAGACATGTTGATATGTACTGGTCGATAATTTAATAGTCCTGACGCAAGAAAGACGGAAATCAGAAGACCACTAGGTTTGCGATGATACTTCTATTTTCCAAACACAAGGAGAATTAAATATATCACACAATAGTGTGAGAGAAAAATATAAGAATGTCCGAACAAGTGTGTGAACACAAGGGTGTGAGCGAATATTCAAAATGAACAAATCAATAGACAGTCTTGACATGATTGGCTAATTATAATGGAATATCGATCCATATATACATAGCGAAATATATCAGACTGTCAAACAAAACACACATATTATATGGATATATATCACATGTCAACCTGAGATCGAGCACTTCGGTCCAATCAGTTGACTGGAAAATCAAAAATTCAATTAAAATAAAAATTTCATTCGTTTATAATGTGTATTGCTTTGCTCGATTTTATAGTTGATTACTATGTATTCATGGGTTTAAAGAGATTATATGTGGTAGGGGAATTGAATCAAACGTTTTTTTTTTTAAATTTTATTCGTGTACTTTACCAGAGGAACAACATAGGGTTTCAAGATAGAGGTGTGAGGTTTCCGTAGCAGTGGTGTGTTTTATTTTATGGGATGAGGTCGTTAGCCAACCTCATGCCTAACCTTCTCTTTTTACCACTCTTATTACTGGTTTAGCTAGGTAAAGGAGTGCTTCGTTGGTGACTGGGGATTGAACGTCGGACCACATGTGGCGTGGTCGGCGAGCATTCTACCGCTGTGCTACTAGCGTGTGATTACATGAAATGGTAATAGTATGAAATGCAATTAAAATGTTTTCGATTATAATCATAGTGGTAAAACAATTAATGTCATATATGGAATTAGATCGAAGATTTCATCATGAGGTGACATCAGTTACAGAACCACTGGAAAATCAGTCAAGGAATACTGGACAGCTGTTTCGTTTCAGTTTGCGACTCTCCAGCACAGTACGCACCCGCCACCAGAGCTTGAAACCAGGACCTTTTGGTTACAAGGCTAGCGAGCTCGTAGACCATTGTGGCACTGAGACCTGATTCAATGGTCAATGAACTCTAACTTCTGCCAATTCATTACATAGGGTGACCATTTCACAATGTCTTCTTCGATGAGTTAGTTACTGCCTCATCTTCAATCTGGTGTACCCTAGAATTATTCTCATAAGACGTATAGCTGTTGGAAAGGGCTGTATAATTACAGGATTGAAAGGCAAATAGAATAACAGTAAAAATTTTACTCAACATTATGTGGAATTTGATAACATAGAATGTAACGTTGATTTAGAATGATAAGTGGAACAAGTGAAATAATAGCGGGGACAATTCAAAGTGAAAGTAGTAATAGTAACAATTGACATTGTAATAAAGGAAGAGTGAGTATACAAATTGAATAGACAAAATGAAAAAAAGTGGTAGAGACAAATTTGAATAGGGATTACCATACTTCAGTATAGAGGAGGGATTAAGACCATGAAAGTTGGTGGGGAGAGGTTGAACGAACTTTGTCTGTACACAGAGATCTGGCTTCAGCAGTAGAGATAGGACGGATACAAAATAACTTTTCGCCGTTTAGATGAGGTAGGGTGATCTCATTATCGACCAGATCCGTACGAAAAAAGTTAGTTCAACACGTCCAACTTTCATGGTCTTATTCCGCTTATGCTAAAGTATGATAATTTCAAACTGTTAAAAGTAAAACTTGGTTTGGACATATGGTAACAGTTGCTTCCCTCTTTACTTAACCATATGGATACATGTTCACGTGAACCCATGGATAAAGCTCTGTTTGATTACAGCCATTTTGGTTCATAATAGCTTATCTTATTCTTAGTCCAAAGGGTTCTCTATGGCTTTCCTTGTAGTTAGTTATATTATTTTATGCTGACTGAGATAACAAACAGAAGTTTGATATTAGTTTGTTCATTAGATGTATCACATAGTTTCCAAAACAATCTATTACTGTTCATAATCATTTCATCAATTATAATCACACGACTTCGGAACTTCAGTTTTATAGTTTCCTTTGTTCTCTCCTATTTCTCGTCATCGGGGTAGTAGAATTTTCCAGATATCTGGGTGGACAGGTGTTGAATCATTCCTATTACACGTGTGGTTTGCAGCTGATTCGATAAACAAAGCTTCTGTTATCAATTTCTCTCTCCATTCATCCTGTTACATTAGATTTTAAAACTGTCATCTTATCCCATCCTATTGTTTGGTTGTGTGTAACTGCATTTGGTGTAGTGCTGTAGCTGAACTATCCTCTAGATTTCTTATCTTTTTTGGGTTTACTAATCTAGATTTTCCTGCTAGGTTTTTATGCTCGGCTAGTCTGACCCACTGCACCTGTTCTACTAGTTTGACCTATGTATTTGACCTGACAATCATTGTTGGCAGGGTATTAGATAAACTAAATTGTTTTGTTTTAAAGGCTCCCCACAGGATTTATCCTCTAATCGACAAAGCTTGTTTCTAGTTGAGTTTGTGGGTGGTTTGAATGCCAGCCACTTTTATTCCTGTCTTTTTAAGAATTCTGCGTAAGGTGGTTTACGAGGTTCTTTCTTTGTAGAGAATTACTGCTGGTGATTTAAATTCCTTATTGATGGTGTTGTCTTGGGCATGTTTGACATGCTTGTCGTCATTAATATTACTATTATTATTATTATTAACAATAATACATAGGTCAAATACACAGGTCAAACTAGTAGAACAGGGGCAGTCAGTCAGTCTAGCGGAGCATAAAAACCTAGCTGAAAAATCTAGATTGGTTGACTCTTATAAAATAAGTGTCAGCCAGCTCTCACAAACTGTCAATGTTCAGCTCTTACTATGCTGGACCTCCCGCTGTCCCTGGAAGACTTTCAGAAACAATTTGTAATAACCAACGCGAAAAACCAGAACACAGATTGGCGACTCGAGAATCCTTTATTCTTACGCCAATATGTAACCGACAATAAGGTTATTATACACAAGGTTTTTGATAGTTTTCTGTCTTCCACTGAACAGCGAACGATGAGAAGATGACTGTTGGATTGATGGCTCCCGCAAAATTATAGAGGAGTTGGGTTCGCGCAAACAACCATTAATTGGTCGTTCAATCTTCAACTACACTGACAATAAGAAATCTAGAGAGTAGTTCAGCTATAGCATTACACCACATGCAATTACACACAACGATACAATAGGATGGATGGGATAGGATGACACTTTTAAAATCTAATGTAACAGTTGAATGGATGGAGAGATTGACAACAGAAGCTTTATTTTTATCAAATCAACTGGAGACCAACACGTGTAATAGGAATGATTCAACACCTGTCAAGTCGGATATCTAGAAAATTCTACTACCAACACGATGACGAGAAATTTGGAGAGAACAAAGAAAAATATAAAACTCAAGTTTCGAAGTCGTGTGATCGCAGTTGATGTGATTATGAATCGGAATAAATTTTGTTCGTAACATTGTCATCCAGTAAATAACAATACTGTTTCACTGACTGTGTGATACATCTAATAAACAAACTAATATGGAATTAAGAACACAATTTTCAGCGAAGAGACTCTTTTCATCAACGAATTTATTATCAAGCTGTACAATCGTATATACATATGGTTTTATAAAGAAATTATATCCGGTGAGGGAATTAGGTCAAAGGTGTAAATACATGAAATAATAATAGTATGAAATAAATTTAAAATATTTGTGATTAGGTTCATAGTTTAAGTCAAGTGGAACGATAATTAATGTCATATATAAGGTAATACATCAGGTTTATAGATTTTGGGGAGAGGCATATAATTATAGGATTAATAGACGAATATAAGATGTTACGTAACATCGTGTGAAATTTGATAACATAGAACTTAATATTGTAAAAATAAAGATAAAAAGTATACACATGAATAATTTTTGGTTTAAAATGTCAAGTAGATCAAGTGGAAAAGATTCAGAATGAGAGTCGTAATAATAATAATAATGATAATGATAATAATAATAATAATCGAAGTAATAAGGGAAAAGTACATAAAATAATAAAATAAATGTCTATCCCTCTACGGCCAAGGCAGCAGTAGGGATTGTACATACTTCTTTTGTACACAAAGGTCTGGCTGGCTTAAAGTCATGAACTGCCAAGGCCTCAGCTGTCTTTAGAAGTCTGTAACGAAGGAAATGCGGGAAGTTGGCATGAATTCTATATAAGACCTTGAAATCATGGTCAGGGTTGACCGCGTGACAGGAGTCGATGAGGTGTTCTAAGATAGAGCTCCGCACACATAATATGGAATTACTTACTACCACAGTGCCCAAGTTTTACACATATATATTAAACAGAAGTTTTGATATAGTGATAGTGAATTTACAATATGTTCTGTTTTCTCTTATATATATTTAGCTGTTATGGAATCATCTTATCTATTACAATTGATAAAATGTCTACTCAAAACTGATAACAATGACGATAATAAATGCGAAAAGAACGACGATTATGATCACGGTGACACCAGCAATGATGTTGATCGTCAGATCATTAGCAGAAGAAATATCCAACTGGAAAGTATTTGTATTGAATTACTTCAACAAATGGAATTAATTATACCTATTTATGTTGGTGATATGAATATTAGTCGTAACGGCAATAATCATAATAATAATAATAATAATAATAATAATAATAATAATCGACAATATTTAATACCATCCTTATTGGCTACACGTTGTTTTCAATCATGTCGACCACATTCGTATTTACAACCAGCAGTCATTAGATATAAGGTAAATTAAAATAAATTACTTCCCCTTCTTTGTCTTCTGATGCGTTTCAAGGTTGTTCATGGAGGATTCTACTGAAAAAACAGCATAGAGTTACTGAACAGCTGTTTCGTCCTAGTACGGAACTCTTCAGCATACAGTAACGCACCCAGAACCCGAAACTTTCAGGCTGTAAGGCAAGGAGTGGAATCCAATGGTCGGTCCATGAATTCTTACTTCTGGCAGTTTCTGATATATATATAACGCAACCATCACTAACCATTGTCATCAGTGTGGGTGGATGTTCTTATACCCAGCTTTGAGAGGTTGTAAAGATACATAGATTGAGATGGTTAGAACACATATTACGCATGAATCCCTAGCCACCGCCTTCCTCGATGACGGGCAATGTGACCTGATTGACAAAGGATTGATCAAGTTGGAAAACAGCTAGTGGTGGTGTCAAACCAAAACATGACTTCATCAGTCAATGAAATCCACAGCAGTCAGTTTTTGAGCCAGGCATCCATCCACATAGGGTGGTGTAGACTGCCTGACTGTTTGAGGTCCTTCGGACGGTAAAAACCAATGCCTGGAGACAGTTATCGGTGATATGGCCCAAAATCTTTCTCATTGGCTGGCGTAGATGCATCCAATCTTTGTCACTTATAATACCCAATAGAAATATGTTGTTCTTTCATATTGCTATTCTTTTCGCCTCATATCTGTGTTTGTTATCTCTGTTTTGAATCTCTGTTAACTTTATTCTCTTGTTTTGTGTGCTACTTGAAGATAGAGAGAGAGTGGCGACTCGAACTGTTGCACATCTGTGCAAAGTTTTACTTTGAAACTAGTCAGTTAGTCAGTTGGTGAGACTCCGTTGGTTTCGACTTTCTACCAGGACTTCTATAGGAGACAGCCTCACTCTGTAGAGTAGTCAGTGAGCCCTAGATTAATTGTCAAATGTCACCTGCCAGAGTTCTGATTGATTCTAACTTCTGTCCATTAATACGCACAGAAAACTCTATTGAATAAAAACTAACCACATTTGGATTCTCGCAAAAACCCACAATTTTATAGACGAGAGGGATATTGACCTGTATTTATTACCTTATTGTCACAAGTAATATTTTTATAAACAGGAAATAGGGTGCATAAGAATCCGTAGATAAATGGAACTTGTCTAAGTTAGTTGGAAGTTACCCGTACATATCACTGCTATGTCTCGAGGTATTGATTCTGATTGTGTCGCCTATTTTCAGTGCAGAGAGACAAGCATACGCATGAGTAGTTAAACACTAATCAGGTTGAAGACTTCAAGAGTTAGTTCTATCACATTTCAACTAGTGCAGACTTCTGGCGAATTGGATATCCTAGAAGTTTTATCGATAGAAACATCAAGGAAGAAACCATCCCCAGCCAAGGAAAACACTGGTTATGAGTTTGGTATTCAAAGTTGTGACACTGTTGCTGAAGTCATTAAAAGTCGTTTATTTGTTTGGAGGATTTCATCATGAGCTGAAATTGGTTAGAGAACCATTGGAAAATCAGACAGGGAGTACTAGACAGCTGTTTCGTCAGCCTAGTTTTTTCGGGCTCTCTAGCAGTAGACACCCATCGCCAGGGCTCGAACCTAGGACCTTCTGGTTATAAGGCTAGCCAGCTTTTAGACCCACTCACTGCGACCCGATTCAATGGGTAGCCCATGAATTATAACTTTTGTAAATTCATGATATAGCGTGACCACTTCGCAATGTCTTCTTCTTCGATGAGTTACTGCCTCACCTCAATCTGCTGTACTCTATTGGTCGCGGCTTCCCACTACGACTCCTCCAACCAATCAAACAAAATCCCTACAAAACCAATACTTGAAAAACCGTTATCTAAATGCATTAAACGGTATTATAATGCAGCTGACTTACACTTGGTATTTACTCGCCGAAATATGATTCGATAATTCGTCAAGGGTAAACTACCGCTTGTGTCCACCTCCGTATCCATACAGTTTCATGTTTCCTGTCGGATTTCTTTTTAACTGATTAAAAATGCCCATTAAAATGTTTTTCAAAAGAATGGATACTGAACAAAGAGTACTCTTTTCTATAAATTCATCATCAGGCTCTACAGTTATTTATCCATCCATTATAGTGAATGAATGAATTAGTGTTATGAACAACATTAATGTTGTTTAAATAACAAAGAAAGCAGAAAAGGACTACTCACTATCTGTAAACAAAAAGCCACTTTATATACGACTGCAATTCAAGGGCGATGTACCAAGTGAGATAATTACGAGGAAATTAAGAAAATCAGTTCAAATGACTTTTAATGCTGGAGAACTACACGTATTATTCTCTACACGACCGATGGTGGTGATTCCTCGACTGAAAATGAAATACCTAGATCAGCTAGCCACTTTAAATTGTATCTACCAATTCAACTTCGCTTGTGGAGCGAGTTATATTAGCCGTTGCTCTAGGAACTTGATTTTTCGTGCTTGCTCGGGAACATATCCCACAATTGCTAAGTAAAGGTGTAGTTAAAACCACAAACAGTTTTATATTGGACCATCTGCTGCAAACCGGCCACAAAGTCAGCGTTGAAGAATCCTTCTCTATCGTCATCTACTACCGGGTGCCTAATAAATTGCCGAAATCATCGAAGCACCGCATGTTCCAAACAGCAGAGGCTATTGCAATTCGCCTCAAACAACCAGTGCTGTGTGTGCATCAAAAACGAATCAGGCCAGCCAGCCACTATTACTCCCCTGGCCGGCCTTCAGTAGATACTATAAATTCATGAATTTGTAATATTATCTTTCCTAATTTTTCTGACATTCAGCTTGTTTTATGTTGATGCTATTGAGCTGTAATCCATCAATATTGTTGATTCGATGTTATTTAAACAGCAACACTAATGTTGTTCATAACACTAATTCATTCATTCACTATAATGTATGTTTATAACTGTAGAGCCTGATGATGATGATGACGTTATCGAAAAGAGTACTCTTTGTTCAGTATCCATTCTTTTCAAGGTTTCTTTTTCTTCTATTACACTGTCTACTTATATAATTAAAAAGTACTATCTGTTTTTATTTTGTCTTCCTTTCACTACAGCAAATTCATGTACGTTCACAATCGGTTAGTTTTCCAGCTAACATACGATCGGATGTATATCAACAGTATAAATCCAAATTAGTGAACAAGAATGACTATAAAGACTTGAGTAATGCAGAAGGTCATATATGTAGTACTGAACAAATCGACTGTAAATCATCACGACAACAGGTTATTTGGTCAGTTCAAACGTCAGCTAGTAAAGAAATTGTACGTTTGTATTGTGTCACGTATATACCAATGGGATTTTGGATACAGTTGAATACACGATTGTTGAATGATACAAGTTTACATGAAATTTGTGGGTAATTTTCAGCAGTAGTTTAATAATGATTACTGATTGCTTATATTATTATCCCTTTTTTTTTTAACTCTACGTTGAAGTTTCTGTAGCGAAGTTATTTGGAAACTCCTTCAACACTGTGGAGTGCCTCAAACGCCCCCCTCTCCCCACCCCAGTTAACCTTCTTCAACAACTGTGTGATGATACAAAGTGTTAGCTGATTCACATCAGGAAATTCAGGGAAGCTTTTGAAGTGAAGACAAGAGTAAGACAAGGCTGTCTGCTGTTTACATTTGTGATTGTCGTGAAGTAGAATTAGAAGACGGGAAAGATTTCAGATGGACCTAGACAAAATAAATTTGATGAAGATACCCGACTGTGTCAACCATAACGACAACACACACAGCAAACACTATCGAAGGCAGAAATTTGAAGGCGGTCACACCTCTTTGACTCTTACCTAGCCAGCATCATTCCAACTAAAGGCTGTGGTATGGATGACAGGACTTTTATTAATCTGGAATCAGTGAATGGATTTCATCATGAGCTGACATTACTTAGAGAACCATTGGAAAATTTTGGAGTACTGGACATCTGTTTCGTCCAATGCCACTTCATGATGAAATCTTGTAACCGATCAAATCCCTACAAACCAGCACTTGAATATCGATGAGATTCTCACAGGTAGGTAGTGAGAAGTCGTGATCAGTAAGGTGCAGCAGGTCTAGTGTAAGGATGAAAACTCGCCACCGAAGACATTGCCTAGCGGTTGCGCTATATCATGAATTGGCAGAAGTTAGAATTCATGGGCTGGCCATTGGATTGGTGGGTCCCGGTGGCTTAATGGTCTACGAGCTCGATAACCTTGTAACCAGAAGGTTCTGGGTCTCAACCCTGGTGGTGAGTGCGTACTGGTGAAGAGTCTCAAACTACGACGAAACAGCTGTACAGTACTCCCTGTGGCTGGTTTTACTATGGTTCTCTAACCAATGTCAGCACATTGCGAGTCATCTGACTGACTGGCTGACTGGTTTCAACATAGAACGTTGCCATGATGTGCGGCAGTTCCAGTCGCCACACTTTGCTCAGCACACAAAGCCAGCCATGGAAATAAAAAGCGATTCAAAACAGAGACAGTAAACAGAGATATGAGGCAAAAGAATAGTGATATAGAACAATGTCATCTTATTGGACATTATAAATCACAAAGAGTGAATGCATCTCCGCCAGCCATTGACAACGATGAGTTTGAGTTGTATCATCGATTATCTCCAGCCTTCATTGGGTTTTACGTCCAGAGCACCCTAACCAGGAAATCTACATCTACCTACGTGTTTGGCTCAAACTAACTGTTGTGATTTTCATTGAATGGTGTCATGTTTTGTTTGTTCACCACTGGCTGGCTCTTTTCTAACTTGATCCATCCTATTTCAGCTAACATTGTCCATCGAGGAAGGCAATGGCTCTGTGGCATGCGTAACACATGTCCTATACATCTCAGTCGATGTAACTTCACAGCCTCATCTATTGATTTCCCTCTTTACCTAGCACTCGACCAATGCCTCACCTCAGTATTTCTCAACCTATTATACCACTTCTTAACATGGGAGGTAGAACGTACACACCTATGATCAAAGACAGCTAACCAGGCTTTACATGTCTTCCACTTTCAATGGCCATGTCTGACAGCCATAAAAGAAGGACGGAGTTGACTGCTGAGTTTTATATATACCCTTTTGGATATTTGGTATTCATACAGCTTTTGGTTTGTGTTTTTTGTTTTCTCCGCATTTGATACTTAGACGTATTTATAATTTATCAAAATTACCGCCTCAATTGCTTGAGCAGTTACTGAGCAACAAAAACCCCATGCATTGTAACCATCATTCTAACCATCCTGTTCATGGGAATGCTTTTTGTTACTGTTGTGATAATGACAATGACAATGGAGGAAGCGTTGTTGGTACTCACAGATCATCTTCACAGGCAGCATATGCCAATTTTATGAAACCTGAATGGACTGTATGGAAACGTGGTATGCGATTGTCGTTTGGTCATGGACGTATTGGTTTAGCACGTTTACAACAATTGACACGAACAAACTGTGCATTGTTAAGAGTAAGTAATTATCAGTATTGTTAGTTTATCATTATTCCCTCGGATTATAAGGGAAACTTCTGTTTTATGCTGTCCTCTACACCAGTCACTTTCACCTGACTCTTCAAGATTGACCATGCACTGTCATTTCGTCCTACTTCTCCTCCTCCTCACATTATCTCCTCCGGCATGTGACATTCGCACCTCCCATACTCAACTCGTCGTTTCCTATTTGGGTTTCAATTGATATCCTGGTTGGTTTGACGTGTTAAGTTACCCAACGATTTCCTCACCGTTTTTTTATATCCATCCCTATTTTCACTGGTGCCCATTTACTGAGCGATATGTCCTAGATGAGCTTATCTTTTACCAGATTTCTTTTCTGCTTTTCCTTTATATCCAGCTGTAACTACAGAAGACAAGAGTCAGGCAATAGATCGTTTGTTGAGAAAATCAACACTTACTTATAGATTTTTATGTACATTATTATTATGAGCCTTATTGTTAGCACAGCGGTAACGTTTTCTGATTGGTTGTTTTCTCGTTGGAAGTTATTCTGTAATCTCTTCATGGCTGTTTCTTGAAGGTCAGATCATCTATCTGCTAATTGTATCCGCCCATGCAAAGTTAGCTGTGATGGGTTGTTGAATCAGTCTTTGTTCTTGTTCATTTCTTATGACCAAGATTTGGGACGTAAACATTGACGTAAATTGTTGTCTACCAATTTCGGCTAGCAGACAGCTCTCACCACACTGTTACTACTCGTATGCGTTACATTTGGTGGAACATAGGGCTTCAAGTGTGAACTTCGGAGTTTCAGGAGCACCGGTGTTTATTTCCGGCGAGATGGGATTGCTAGCTAGTCTCACGCCAAGTCTTCCTTCTCTACTGTAGACAAGGCTTAGAAGTGCGTTGGTGGTCGGGGATTCAGCCGCGGCCAATCGTTTGAACCCCATCAACTTCTATTTAATAGCAATCATGTGATTAAATTATGATGAAATATATTTGACATATGAGCTGATATATGCACTTTTGTTTTAATTTGCATCTTTTACCATCCGAACTCTACTTCACTTTCAGAATCATTCACTTGATAAATCAAACAGTCGTATGTCAAATAATTCCCCAGTATCCAGTTCACTATCTTGTTCAACCTCTTTATGTGATAAAAATGATTTATCTTCTATGCTACAATACTATCAACAAAATCTACTTGAAGAAGAATGGGATGAACCATGTGCAATTGAAGGTGAAGAAGTGTTGACAAGAAATAGAAAATTTTATGATAATAATAAAAATGATAATAATAATAATTGTTATTTGAAGGAGAACTCTTCAACGCTGTCTACTGCATCAAACGCCTATGGTGTTTATCGTAGTGGGGTTGTTGAGACAATACAACACTCCTATGAGGGACGTTATTTACGTCTTATGCATTGGACGGTAGAAGAAGAGGAAGAGGTGCCGACGATCACGGAGGGAACAGTGCCAACAAAATCATCACCCATAACATCTTCACCAGCATCATTGAAAGCTATGGCAGCAGCTAGATTCCCATTTTATAATTCATCTACAGTTAAAACAGTATCAGATTTCGCGTTGAGAAATAATGGTCATTTGGTTGATGAAGAACACGGTAATTCAACTCTTGATATGTATACATGTATTATCCTTGGGTTTTATCATGTTCTCTGCAGTCCTCCTTAGCTCATCCCTGAACTGCTCGTAAACTCTCATTTGCTCCATGTTACCCTCGGAGTGACGCTCAACTGTCCGTTTCCCACTACTCGGGTTCCATTCGGACGGATGGCGTCGTACGCGATGTCATCCAACAGTCTCCTCAGTATGTGTCCGATTTATCCCCAGTTTCCTCGGAATATATGTTAAGCAGGAGACTCTAGATCGGTTCATTCCTGGAGCTTCTTATTGCTTAATCTATCTGATTGGCCCTCAGATCTTCAGTATGGCGCTGGCGAAGGTAGCTATAGAGAGAAGTTTACAGTTGTCTGTTGAAAATGCCTTCACATGACGATTTCGCCAAGTTTCTAGCCCAAAGAGGACAGCTGATTGACTTAACATTGGTGTGGAAATCCGAATTTTGTTATTTATGCTGAATGAAGCAGATTCCCACACTAATTTCAAAGTGATAAATGTTTGGCTTGCCTCTCCGACTGTAATTTTGATATTTTCATCCGGGCCAACTGTAGTTGAAACGATTCTGCCTAGATAAGGGAAGGTAGTGACATTTTTGAAATGTGATTCGTCGATGGCGATCGATTCTTGTTGGTGGTTGTGGTCGGTGGTTATCTTCATCACCTCTTTATTTTTATTATTCACTTGAAGTCGTGCTTTTTCTGCCGGCGTCTTCTTCCAACTTGTCTGTTTTTAACTGTAGGTCTTCGAATCGTCTGTGAAGTCCAGATCTTCTATAGTCTTCTTATGAGTCCGACTTATTCCTGACTACATCTGGTCTCCACAGGTTGTCGCATAATTCAGTCCACCACTACTAGGAATATCATCGATGATAGTAGATAGCAGCTTTATTTCACTCTCCTGTCTGCACTTTACAAGCTTCTCTGATTTTTCTGTCATAGAGTTGTTGAATGAGGTTGATAAAGATTTGGGCATCTCCATAGTAGAGGAGTTCTATATCCAGTGCATCTTTTAGTCTCTTCAGGATGTATATAGGGAGTGAAGTGATAGAGCACGTTGACCGCTTCACTTATTTGGGAAGTACCATCAGCCAATGCCAACGGTTGATTTCTGACGAAATCTCAGCACAGATACAGAGGGTTAGTTTCGCCTTGACACCGTCTGCGGCTTAGTAGACGTGATATCCGGCTGGCTATCGACCAAAGGGCGAGTGTACTGCTCAGCAAAGCAGTCCGCTCCGTCCTCCTTTAAGGCTATGAGACCTGGCCGTTGAAAGTGGAAGACACGAAAAGGCTGGTTAGCTGTCTTTGATCATAGGTGCCTGTGCTCTATCTCCCATGTCAGGTCGTATAATAAGGTGAGCAATATTGTGGTTAGGCGTCGAGTGCTAGGTAAACAGGGGGAATCAATCGACGAGGCTGTGAAATGACATCGACTGAGATGGTTAGGACATGTGTTACGTATGCCTAGTCATTGCCTTCCTCGACAACAGGCAATGTTAGCTGACATAGGGTCAAGCCAGCGGTGGTCAAACCAAAACATGGCTTCATCAGTCAATGAAATCTACAACAGTTAGTTTAAGCCAGCCACGTAGGAAGGTGTAGACTTCCAGGTTGGGGTCCTCGGGACGGTAAACACTAATGGTTGGAAACAATTGATGATATGTTTCAAAATCGTTCTCAGTGGCGCAGAGGCATCCGCTCCTAGTGACTTATGATTTCCAATAAAACTGTATTGTTCTTCTTCCTTTATCTCACACCTCTGTTTACTGTCTCTATTATGCATTTCTTCTACTTTCTTCTCTTGCTTTGTGTGCTACATGGAGGGAGTGTGGCGACTTGAACTGGTGCACATTGGTGCAAAATTCTATGTTGAAAACGGACAGACAGGATGCATATATACTTCATATAAATGCCTAAATGGGGATTATCCATAATATAGGTTTATCTTACTTGTAATTGCCACCTGTTTTTTTTAATTCTTTTACTTTCCCATCGGAAAATAGTGCTTTAATCTAGAGGCTTGAGGTTTCAGTAGCAGTGGTTTGTGTGTTCAACGGGATGGAGTTCCTATCATCATGCCCAACCTTCCTCCTGTATTTGAAACTATGCTTCCCAGATTAATGAAGGCGGTAACGTCTGTTAAATCTTTCCTGTTGATGTTAATTGGTGCTAGTGTGGTGATAGCAGGCCGTGAGAAAATATGTACAAGGCTGATTTAACAACCAATCACAGCAAAGTTAACGTGGGAAAATATGATTCGCAGATAGAGAACTCTATTTGTCGAGGAATCCCTAAACAACCAATCAGAAGCCTGCGTTTGTCTGCCTAACTTCTGATAAACAACCAATCAGATGACTGCGCTTGTCTACTTGCATAAGCTGTAATAATGTATGTGAAATATGTATAAATACGTGTTGATTTTCATAATAAAACGATCTGTTGCCTGGCCCTTGTCTTCTGTTGTTACACTAGTTGTTGCTTTTGTTGTTGCCAACCACATTATAGAAAGGGCAAAGTTAAACTAAGCATCACTAACTACCAATCAGCGAACGACTTTCAACGAACCAATCATATGAAAGAGACATTTTTGGTTATAGAAAAAAATGCATAAAAACTGCATAAAAATATTTCACAGGATACCTTTCTCTGACATGTGGTTAAAACATCTCGCAGTCGAGCATAGGAGTATCAACTGGAAAGTTACACCACATTCTATACGTATATTTTTTTTATCTAAGTGATTATAAGTGACATCCCTTTGAAATCCAATAATGGGCCTGATCCTGTTTTTAATCTTGCCCGAAAGCCTTCTATAGAACTGATATGTGTCCCTGTAATGGGATCTACAAAATCATTAGAATGGTTGACTCAGTGATGAATATATCCAAGGGAAGACATGGAGTTATAACCTTTCCACTCATCTACGTGTACAATGACACCTTCTCTCCATTTTCTATGAAGCGATACCTCTCCAGTGCTGGTGTCACTGAACTGTTGATAGAAGATATTTTTCTTTGTTTCAGCAGCTATCATCACCTATCACAGGCTGTTTCAAAACCCAGTAACTACAAATATATCAAATCTGGATTAAGAACAAGTGTGACTTGGCAAAAAATGTATCCACGAAATATTTAAATCATCAGCTTACCTTTCCTGACATTTGACTCAAATCAAGCGGAATAGAATCTTCAACTTACGTGGATGAAACTCATTGAATCATTCAAGGTCATTCTGTCAGTCTGTTTGTTTTCGACATAGAACTTTGCACCGATGTGTGCAGCAGTTCAAGTCGCCACACTCCCTCCATGTAGCACACAAAGCAATAGAAGAAAGTAGAAGAAATGCATAATAGAGACAGTGAACAGAGGTGTGAGACAAAGAAATAGAAGTAACGAATAACAATATAGTTTCATTGGAAATCATAGTTCACAAGGAGTGGATGCATCTGTACCAGTCATTGAGAATGGTTTTGAACCATATCACCAATTGTTTCCAACTATTGTCCGATTTGGCGGAGGGTCTTGACGTTAAATGCTCCTATATGAAGTTGGCGACGTGGCTTTAAAAGGCTTTCTGGGGTGTTTTTATGGCTCTCACCGTTGTTTGTGGTCACGGAGTGAAGTGAAGATGACTCACTAGCCTGCAGAATAGTACTAGCTGTAGTAGAGAAGCAAGATGAGGAAGGTGATGTGAGTAAAGGAGAATGGTGCTCAGGAAGGCTTCGTGTGCTTTTGGAAGTGTGTGGGCTGCCGTCACTTCCCGGCTGCCCTCACCGTTGAAGTTGATTGATTCTTCGGGTACTTGAAACAGAAAGAGGGTTAGTGTTGCGTGACCGCAGAGCCCAGGGAACAACTGCTTGAGGCCGGTCGCACACGGACTGTATGAACTGGTTTCTGGGGTTGCTTCTGTATTAGTAAACTTATCGCCGGTTATGGACCACTGTAAGTGGAGTAAGTCGGGATTTACAATTCTTGGGGTCGACCTTTTCTAACCCCTTCTCTCCGGAGTGGACCGACAGCATAGGTGGCATGCTGGTCACCTGAGGGAAACACCTCACTAATGTTACACCCCTGTTCCCCAGCAGTACGACTTCACCCTCATACCCCCAGCATAGTGTGAGAAAGATTCTTACACAATGCCGGTAATTGCTTTTATTAGTCTAATCGCTATCCTAACAACCTTCTCGGCATGGTAGGACCTGCAGGAATATTGGTTCCAGCCAGTATAGCTTGATTAGGTCATCGCGATGTACAAGCCCGACGACCACCACGTCAAGGTATCAGCTATCGGTTTGGTTCAAGGTCATTCGCTGATTGATGATAGTTAGTGATGCTTAAAGTTTAACTTTCCCATAGAAGGCAACAATTTGTATCACGCTTCTTGTTGTTTACGTGTCATTATGCAAACCTTATTGCTGTTGTATGTTTTCTTTTTGTTTTCTAGATGCATTTCAAACTTCATGTCTTATAGAAATCTATTTACCAAATTATAATATTTATTGGAAGCATCAACCAATGAAAAATAAATCTTCATCAGCTGATAATGACAATCATGATGGTGATGATGATGATGATGCTGATGGCGAGGAGGAGGACGATGATGGCGGTGATCCCAATCAAACAGAATATCAATCAAGATTTAAGGGTCACAAAAGTCGTCATATTGTTGAACAGTGCTTAACTGCTGATAAACGTTCGATAGCTGAACTGTTGACAAAAGTAGGTTTACTAAACTGTTTCTGTTTATTATGCATGTATATATATATATATATATATATATATATATATATATATTAGTCTCCGTAAATAACGCTGTGGTACAGCAAATTGTTAGTAGATTTTGGTCCTCCCAAACGAAATGCTGTCTCTCTGTCTCTCTCGTGCCGCCACGCGTTTATATCCTCTCTCTGTGCTAGTTAAATTGTTCTTTTCACTATTCTATTCAATTTCAGTATAGATGTACTAATGGACTTAACTCTAACACACTACAGAGACTCAGGGATTGACTTGTTCCCGTCACGGAATAACCTCGATGGCTTAGAATATGCAGATGATATGATCATCCCTTCTAGGTGAAGACACTGACAAAGTGCAGAGTCTTCTAAACACCTTCAGTTGCAATCTTCGAATGTTCGGCATGAGATTCGCTCTTGCTTTCACATGTAAGATGATGCTACAGGACTGGACTACATTGGCTCCTATCTCAAAGACAAGGAGTGAAGTGGTGGTGGAGCGTGTTGACTACTTCACTTATTTAGGGAGTTGCATCAGCCAACGCCAGCTGGTTCATCGCTGACGAAATCTCAGCACGGATACAAAAAGCTAGCTTCGCATATGCCAGTTTACGCCGTCAGTGGCATAGACGTGATATCCGACTGGCTGTCGACCAAAGGGCATGTGTCTTGCTCATCAGTCCGCTCCGTCCTCCTTTATGGCTGTGAGACCTGACCATTGAGAATGGAAGAAATGAACAGCCCGGCTAACTGTCTTTAATCAAAGGTACCTGCGTTCGACCTCCCGTGTGAAATGGTATAATATGGTGAGGAATATTGAGGTTAGGCATCGGCCGAGTGAGTGCTAGGTAATTAAAGAGGGGAAATCAATCGACGAGGCTGTGAAGTTACATCTATTGAGACAGTCGTGATATGTGTTACTCATGCCTGGCCACCGATCGCCTTCGTTGACGGGCAAGGTTAACCGCGTGAGGCGTGTAGACTTCCTGACTAGTTGGGGTCCTTGGGATGGTAAACACCAATGACAACTCGAGACAATTTGTGATATGGCTGAAACTCATCGTTGTCAATGGCTGGCGCAGATGCATCCACTCCTTGTGATTTATAATATCCAGTGAAACTATATTGTTCTTCGATATTACTATTCCTTTTACCTCATATGTCTGTTTACTGTCTCTATTTGGTGTTTCCTTTTACTCTCCTGTTTTGCTTTGTGTGCTACATGGAGGGAGTTTGGCGACTCGTACTGCTGCTTATAAGTCCAAAGTATTATGTTGAATCCAGGCAGTCAGCCATTCACTGCCTTCATGTGGCAGTGGTGGCGGGGAATATTCCTCACAAAACTAAAAGGAGTGGTTATGTAAGCGTCTGGGACTTACAACCGGTTTGTTGGACGTATAGGTTAACTACCTATAAGAAGCCAGAAATCTCTAATTCCAAACCCTTGGGGTACAAATGATCTCCAAAATCCTAATGGTTCGAACCTGTTTCGTTCACCATCAACCTTGGGAACGTTGCTTCACTGTCCTATGGATCAGACTTCAAATCAGAGGCTCATGACGGAACCGACCCCTTAAGAGAACCATTTGCCTCGGTTGGTGTATTCGGGTAGTATCCCAGACCCCGTACAATTTACAAGATTTTAGTATGGCGCATCTATTATTTTTCATAATGTATCAGGGTTCTGTTTTTCCGGTCATGTTCAAATTTGAGTGTGTTTATGAGGGAAGCAAATACATAGGTCGTACAGAAAGGCGATTGTCTACTCGCATCATTGAGCATTTACCAAAATGGTTGAAAATAGTTGAATGCAAAGTGCCATCTTGTGGACTACAGACATGATATCGACGTTGTCAAGTCATTTAATGTTGTCTGTAAGCAGACAAAGAAACAGGGAGATGCTTGCAATTATTGCGGAGGAGGCTTGTGCAATTCCAGTTTATTAACCGGGTCTCTGTGTACAAAAGGTCGTTACTCTTAATCTACCATGGTGATACCTTTTACTTATTAACTGTTACCAATGTTATTATTAATATTATTAACACTTTAGTCTAACTCTCATTATTATTACTATTCCTGATTCATTTAAAAACCATCCTTTATCAGTAGGATTATCTTAACTCACTTCAACACTATTATTATTATTATTATTGTTATTATAACTATTACTATTGATATTAGTCTGTTTGCAATTCTTGTTATATTCTCTAGTGACTAATCGTTTATCTAAGTGATGTAATTGAAGCGTAATGCAATTTATCTTAATTTTGATCTCTCATACTCTCTCTCCCCCTATCTATTTGAACATGACCTGTAAAACATTCGCACTCGTCTTTCTGCATGACTAATTCAATGTAGTTTATTTGCTTATCAGTTTTATATCTCCCAATGTAATTTCAAAATTGTATATATATCCGTGTATGTAGAGTATCCAGCAGCTGACGAAGATTAGTTCTGCCGAAATTTGATGAATCCATCATTAAATCCTGCTATATTAACAAAATTCGATTGTTATTTTAAAATCATATCGGGAAAATAAAATGTTTTCATTTCATCGTTCCATTTGATTGTTCCATGTTCCATGTTCTACCTATATTTATTTCTTCTGTCTAATTCTAGCTAGTGAATCACATGGATACTTTATTAGAAGATTGGTATCCAGATCTTGGTTCAAGATTGAATCAGTCGAATGAAGGTGTTTATCTCGTGGAACGTATTATACCATGTGTTGCTTGTCTTGCTGCTTCGAAACCTACTCATCAAACGAATAATAATATGCGGTCGAGTAATCCAGATCAAATTGACTCTGCCTCTTCTATGAATAATCCACAAGGCAGATATAGATCTAATGAAATAAAGGATAAATATATCAGCAGGAAGAAACACCGGTTTGTAAAGAATGCTTGCTTTCTCATTTTGTTTTATTATTATTTTATTTCTAAACTTGTCAAACTATTTAGTTAGAATAGCGGAGACCTTTATCAACAACTATCTTCTCTGTATACTGAAGATCAGATGGCCGGAAAGAATCACCAACAAGAAACTATGGCTGGGAACAAACAAAACCAGAACCAGTCGCCAACCAACAAATATGCAGGAGAAAGTGGATGGTGATGGATCGGACACTCACTGAGGAGGCCACTGGGTGACATCGTGAGTCAGGCCATTGCTCGAGTGGAACCAGGCCGAAAGGGAAGCAGCGAGTGGGTCATCAGTGCAAGGGTGACATGGAGGAGATCGTGGGAATAGGAGTTGAAAGAGTATGGACTAACCAACATGGATGCAGGTGACGAGTACAGCAGAAGACAGAAGTGGCAAGTGGAGACGTGCAGTTAAAGCCCTATGTTCCACAAGGAACCCAAGGGAACAATAATAATAATATTAATTTAGTTAGAATCCTCTTGCAAGTAATGTGTGTTATCTTAGACAGGTCATAAAACGTACTAGCTGCAAACATATCTTGGTTTGGTAAGCTGTAAGAGGCTTATATCTATCCAGTACTTCCTGATGGTTTCCAATGGTTCTATAACTGGTATCAATCCTTGATGATCAAACTCGAAGTAGATTATTATTATTATTGTCATACTATTATTATTCTATTATCTCTACTTTGTCCTATTTGGTGCTGTGCTCTTCAGCTGAGTCCACGATTGACCAACACATGACCTCCTCCATGTCACCGTCGAACAGAAGATTCACCTGTTGTCTCCCATTTGAGTTCCACTCAAGCAATGTCCTGTCTGCAACAGGCTGTTGGAAATCCCCTTTCGTGATGCACACATGGTGCAAGTTTCTGACCGGCGCGCAGAAAGACCGACTTTACATTTGTGTTGAAAATCTGAATCTTGTTATTTATGACTGAATGAGTGCAGAAGATTTCCAAACTGGTCTCAGGCTGATGAGGGCGTATTTTGCCTTTCCGATTCTGTTTGGTGTTAACACCTTCATCCGTTCCGACTGCCGGTGCTTCCTAGCGGGATAGGTGAAGGAATTAACCTCTTTCGAATTTCTGCAGTTGATTTTGATTGATGCTGGTTGTTATTGTTGCTGTTCCGAACTGCTTTTCTGAGCAGCACACACATCATTTGGTCGACAGCCAGTCAGCTCGATATCAAGTCCACTATACCAGAGACGACGTAAACTGGCATATGCGAAAAAAAGCTCTCTGTATCCGTGCTGAGATTTCGTCAGCGATCAACCCGCTGGAGTTGATGTGACTTCCCAAATAAGTGAAGCGTTCAACACGCTCTACCACTTCACTTCCTATTTCTAAGCGAGAAGTCAGTGTAGTCCAGTCCTGTAGCATCATCTTACATTTTGCTGGAGCCATTCGCTTGCGAAACCTACGCAGATTGCAGCTAAAGGTGTTCAGAAGGCTCTACACTTTGTCAGCGTCTTCACCCAGATAAGGGAACTATATCATTTGCATATTCTAAGTTAACGAGCTTATTATTCCCTGGTTGTAACAAGTCAATCCCTGAGTTTCTATGATGGAAATCGAATAGAAATGGGGATAGTGAGGAGTCCCTGATGAACACTACTGGTTGTCATCACTTCAGATGACAACTCGCCGTAAGCTCTCACCCGGGTAGCTGCATGATTTCGAGTAGAGTGCTTTGACAAGTGAAATGTATTTTCTCGGCATTCTTTTTACACCCAAACATCGCCAGAGTACCTCCCCATCGACAGAATCAAATGCCGGTTTCAGGTGAAGAAATATGGCGATTATTGAACACCTGTAAGTATGCGTATGTTTCAAAATCAATCGAATGGTAAAGACATGGTCAATAACCCTCTTCCTGGTCTAAAGCCTGCTTGGTTCTCAAATGTGTTTTCCTCCCGAGCACACCATTTAGTCTACGCATGATTATTGAGCCTAGAACTTTAGATACCATATTGGTCAAGCTAATCCCCCTGTGATAATCACAGGAAGACATGTCTACCTTCTTGTATATCGGGATAATCAGTCACCTACACAAACCCGATGGGACTTCCTCAGATTCCCATGACTCTGCCTAATACCTTAGTTAACCCAGACAGTAAACTGTCTCCGCCATCCTTAAACACCTATGAATTCATTCCATCGGGTCCTGCAGCTTTACGTCGTTTCAGATTAATGATAGCCTTAGTAACCTTAATTAAGGACAGAGGACCTGTGTCTATATCCAATTAGCGAAGTGTTGGATTTTTGGTAGGTTGGCGTGGCTGTAGGACAGTCGAGTTGCTCCTCAAAGTGTTTTTTCCAACGTTCTAATTGTCTATCCTGGGAGCCAATTATTGTGCTATTTTCTGTCAAAGATTGTTTCACTTATCATTCGCCTTTTACCACCTGTCTCCCTTACCAACAGGCATTGCCTTTTCCATCTCTTTCGCTTTTGTCGTCCATTGCTATTCACGGTGTTTTGAAAGGCTTCTTGTTAGTTTGTGTTTGAGTAGCTTTCTCTTTTTTTATCATTATCTCAGTGAAACTATCCTTCAGGCTATATTTTCAATCACTTTTAGCTGCAATGGCTTAAGTATGTCTGTCTGTCTGTCAACCAATCTAGCTATTTCATGATATGGTGAGTTAAGCATGCCTAATACTGACTCTTTGAAATTTAGGCAGTCCATACAATTTTGAGCATATTTTATTCCTAAAGGAATTAAGAGGGGGGCGGGGGGAATACCATATAATGGCTAGATAATAAAGCTTTCAGTATCTTACAAAGTTAATTCCTTCTTCCACTGTATCTCTGTATCACACGTCATCATATTTATTATTTATCTTTTGTTAACAGACCTCATCCTATTCATTTATCAGCATTTGATAGAAAACTTTCAGCATCACTTCAATTTATCAGCCATAAACAACAGCATTCAGTAGTAGATCGTCCAAATAGTGCGGTATCCACTAGGGTATCGGCTAATCCAGTGTCTATTGCCTATCATTTGGCTAAAATGCATATCGGTGAGAGCGTCAATGGCAGTAATCAGCATACCAACTCTACTGCTAGTGCTAGTGCTATTACTTCCGCGAAGAATTCTGTTCATCGTAATACTCCAAGGTAAGCGTGATGTATTGCTAGAGTGTGTGTGTTTTGGTATTTCATATACCCATATATATATCTTGTTGCGCGTTTGTAGCTGGCTGAGCGGTAGAATGCTGGCCAACTACGCCTGTGGTTTGGGGTTCGACTCCCAACAAACAAAGTCACTAAAGCCAATGATATATGTCTCTGATTTCGCACAAACTGGAAGATATGCAAGTGAAAAGTGACAAGTTTGCAAAAGAAGCATCCAGAGAGGATATAGGATTTCAACTGAACATAGAGAAAGCAGAGGTGATGAAGATTCCTTGCCAAGAGCAACATTAACAAACAAGTCTGAAAGAAGCAACCTCTTTTACCTACCAACCTTAGAAGTATCGTTTCAACTACAGGCAGAACCGATTAGAATATCAAAAGGAGAGGATCAAAGCACCGGGTTGGTCGTCAGTGTGAGGGTGACATGGAGGAGGTGATGCGAAGAGTAGATGAAATCATGTGGGCAGACGTGTAGCCAGAGGAAAGCGTCGGCGGAGAACCGAAGTCAATGGAGACGTGCATCTAGGAACTAAAGGACAGTAATAATAATAATAATAATGCTTGAGAGTTTTACATGATAAAAATCGTCGATTATGCATAGTATTCAGACTTTGTATTTCAGATTTAATCAGGGTGTTAAACTTTTTGAAACAGATCACCGAACAAAACCTTAGGTAGGTACTCTATAGAACTTACAAAGCAGCTAAACGTATTTTCATGGAGAAAATGAGGTCTCTGTTGTCCTGTAAACATTCACAGAATCCGAACGATGGTATCATATGCCAGTGTGTTCGTCAATTTACATGTAGGTGTGGTCATGCATACATAGGGAGGAGAACCTATCGATATCTGCAGGTCAGAGAGGGCTACTTAGCCTATTTCAAAGTCTTAGTAATTTAACAGTCCCTTAATGCTCTTCTGGTAGTATACTATGTGACGTATTCTTATTCTACTGTCTGTTGCTGATAGCAGCAGTCTATCACAGGGTTGATTTGAATCTTTCGAGGTCCTCATCACAGGAGGTGACCAAGTGTTATGTACTAGTTTTCCCCGTCGCCAAATTGTTATGTACTAGTTTCCCCGTCGCCAAATTGTTATGTACTAGTCGAGAAACTAATAGTCCTGACGCGAGAAGGCGGAAATCAGAAGACCACTAGGTTTGCGATGATACTTCTATTGTCCAAACACAAGGAGACGAAAATAAATGGCCTCACACCAAAGTGGTAAGTAAGTAAAGTCAAATCACAAGATTGTGTATGCGAAATATATATGAATGTTCCAGACAAAGCGTGGGAATAAATCATTAGACAGTCTTAACATGAATGGCTAATTATAATGGAGTGTCGATCCAAATATACATAGCGAATATAGCAGACATGCCAACAAACATATATGGATATATGTCACCAAGCAAAGGACTGTCAACAAACACTCATATTATATATAATATAATATAAGGAGAATATACATTGATAAAGGAGACAGGTTCATACAAGTGAAGTGGTCACAGACTAACCGAGCAAACAGAAAGAGAGACCAACATGCACACACACACATAAATATATATATGTGGATACATATCACCAAGTCCCCTGTTTGTACAGAGAGGTTTTCAAACTGTACACCACTGTCTCGATTTGACTAATCTCCTTACGAAAATCACTTTGATTTCAGCAATACCTTTAAACCCACATATAAAACAAATTAAAGTCACATACTTAAATTCGTTGAATTTTTGACCATAAAACGGTCTAAACCTGTTTTGTGTGTTCATTCCTCTGAACCTGCCTTATTTAATGATCCAATTTTAGAACCAAGGTACAATATACTTGGTATTATTTTCACCCTAGAAGGCATTTTATATATTTCTTGTGCTTTGAAGTTCTCTAGCAGTTTGTTAGCTTTTGTTGGTGTAGGGTCGCTAACCCCTACGCCCAACCCTTTTACAGGGATTAGAAACCTGGCGAGTCATCATGGAACATATTGCCAACAGGTCGCAGACTTTTCTATAGTTTGGTTTGTAAGGGTTAGTTATGTTCGAATCCCAGTGGGTGCGTACTGCTGATGATTCCCAAACTAGGATGAAACAGCTGGCTGTCCAGTACTCCCTGGTTTTCAATGGTTCTCTAACTGATATCAATCCATGATCAACTCGCAGACTTTTATCAATAACCGCCTTTGTTGTCTTCATACTCATGATCAACTGACCAGCTAGCCAGAAAGAATTACCAACTAGATACCCCGCAGTGGAACAAACCAACAGGTGAGAGCCGATTGCTCAACAAATATGTGAGACAAAAGGCACACTTTGAAGTTGCCGTCGAGGGAAATCGCAACCTAGCCAGGCTATCGTTCAAATGTAATC
Organism: Trichobilharzia regenti; assembly: GCA_944472135.2. Lineage (NCBI taxonomy): Eukaryota > Metazoa > Platyhelminthes > Trematoda > Strigeidida > Schistosomatidae > Trichobilharzia > Trichobilharzia regenti. Next base: position 6,577,761 of record OX235266.1, read on the forward strand.
CGAATGGGAGGCGATAAGTCAGTCTGAGGGTGACATGGAGGAGTTGATGCGAAGGGGAGATGAGAGATTATGACCAGTCATGAACACATTTGAAGAGCGCAGCACCAATCTGAACAAACTGGAGATGTGTTGTTGAAGCTCGGAACCCAAGGGAATAATTATAATAGTGATTTATACCCCCTTTCATTTTGTTTCTCTTACCGCATATTCTCACCCTATTTTCCTACCTCTTATCTGTGACCATAGCCAGTACGCAGTTTGACGCATATTGTAATCATTTGTACCTTCTATACAAATATGTAAAGACATGGATATCCTGGACCGACGTGAAGAACCTAGAAGACTTGGATTTCGCGGATGATTTATGCTTGATGTCACACAAAATCGAAGACCTACAAGCAAAAACCGACAAACTGGTCGAAGAAGCAGCCGGCAAAGGCAGGACTTCAGGTGAACATAGACAAGACGGAGGTTGTGAAAATAACCAACCAACCAACAACAACATCAGCAACATCCAGCGCCAATCACCATCAACGGGAGGAATTTGAAAGAGGTTACTTCATAAACTCACTTATCTAGGGAGCATTGTCTCAACTACTGACAGTCGGAACGGACGAGGATGTCAAATCGAGAATCGGGAAGGCAGGCGAGAAACACATTCATCAACCTAGATATAGGGTCAGGCTGGAAAAAAGCTAGCGGCGGTCAAACAAAAACTTGGCTTCACCAGTCAATGAAATCCACAACAGTTGGTCTAAGCCACGTAGGAAGGTGTAGACTTCCAGGCTGGGGTCCTCGGGACGGTAAAAATCTATGGTTGGAAACAATTGGTGACATGGCTCAAAACCGTTCTCAGTGGCGCAGATGCATCCACTCCTCGTGACTTATGATCTCCAATGAAACTGTTTTGTTCTTCGTTATTACTACTCCTTTGTCTCACACCTCTGCTCACTGTTTCTATTATGCTTTTCTTGTACTTTCTTCTCTTGCTTTGTGTGCTACACGGAGTGTGGCGACTTGGACTGGTGCACATTTGTGCAAAGTACTATGTCGAAAACAGACAGACCTGGAACCAATCTGGAAATCTTCGTCACTCAGCCAGTATCAACAACAAAATTCGGTCGGATTCAATTCAATACAAACGACGTCAAGTTAGTTAGTTCTTCTATACGGATCAGAAACTTGGCGGCTGGATCACAAAGAATATTTCCAACAGCCTGCTGCAGACCTTTATCAACCAACAACTGTCTTCGCTGGCTCTGTACTGAAGGTCGGATGTCCCGGCCGGAAAGAATCACCAACAAGAAACTGTGAGAAAAAACAAACCAACAACCAATCGCCAACCAACAAATATGCAGGAGATGGAGTGGAGATGGATTGGACACTACTCGCTGAGGAGGCCGCTGGGTGACATCGCGCTCGCGTCAGGCCATTGCTCGTGTGGAACCAGGCTGAAAGGGAAGCGGCGAGTTGGTCGTCAGTGTGAGGGTGACATGGAGGAGATCGTGTGAATAGGAGTTGAAACAGTATGGACTAACCAACATGGATGCAGGTGAAAAGTACAGGAGAAGGAAGACAGAAGTGGCAAGTGGAGACGTGCCGTTGAAGCCCTATATTCCACTAGGAACCCAAGGGAACAATAATAAAATAATACAAATATGTGTGTAGTCAGAATGTCTGAAATGTGTTGAGCAAATGTATGACGCGTTTCAGATAAATTATATTTCTTCTTATAGTTTTATTCGATAAATTCCTCGTGTAAAGTGAAAATAACGTTTGTGTTTTTCCCTGTTTGTTTTTGTTTTTGCTGGTTTTCTCATGTGTAGCAGTTCCAAATTGCCTTGGCTTTTTAGACGGTGAGTGATGAAAGCGAATTCCATGTCACCTTTTATTTTTTTTATTCTTACGTTATTTCGTTTAGAGTAGGGTAAGTTGTAAATCATAATGATTCATCTGTGTCGACCAGTAACTGACGTAATGGTCAGCTTTCATTTTACAATAAAACAGCTGAGCCTCACCGAATGTCCCCACCACGCCAGTTGGATTGTTTGGGCGGAGATTAGAATAAAGGAAAGCCATTATATATATATAGCACGACCGCCAGTCTACGCTATAGGCAAGTCAATGTTCTCCAATATGAAATGATGGAAATCACTGGTTATGAGTTCGCACGAGAACTTCAGGTAATTTCTTGTATAGAGCCAGGAGATATTGACGCAACCTAACTGACTTCGGCGACTCAGGGATTGACTTGTTACCAGGAGATGATCTTGTCGACTTCGAATATGCAGATGATATAGTCATTCTAGGTGAAGATGCTGAGAAAGTCCAGAGTCTTGTGAACATATTGAGCTGAAATCTGCGAGGTTTGGCAAACAATTAGCTTCCACTGTCAAATGTTAGATGATGCTATTGGACTGCTATATTTCTACTCACTCCTAGCTTAGAAATAGGAAGTGAAGTGGTAGAGCATTTCGAGCACTTCACTAACTTGGGAAATTACATCCGCCAATGCCAGCGGGTTGATCGCCGATGGAATCCCACCACGGTTACAGAAGGCTGGTTTAACATATGCCTGCCAACTCACGCCATCTCTGGCGTAGACGTGATATCCGGCTGGCTATCGACCAAGGGACGTATGTACTGCTCAGCAGTCTGCTCTCTCCTCTTTTATGCCTGTGAGAACTGGCCTTTAAGAGTGGAGTAGATAAAAAGGCTAGCTTGCTGTCTTTGATCATAGATGCCTGCGTTCTATCTATCATGTCAGGTGGTATAATTGGGTGAGCAATATTTAGGTGAGGCATCGGTTGCGTGCTAGGTTAGGAGAGGAAATCAATATACGAGGCTGTGAAGTTACATGGAATGAGATAATTAGGACATGTGTTACGCACGTATGCCTACCCATCGCCTTCGTCGACAGTCAATGTTAGCTGCCAACGTAGAATCGGGTTGGAAAAGAGCCACTGGTGGTCAAACCAATACATGGCATCAGTCAATGAAATTCACAACAATTAGTTATAGCCATATAGTAAAATGTAGACTTTCTGGTTTGGGTTTTCGGGACAGTAAGGACCAATGGCTGAAGACAATTGGTGAAAGGGTTTAAATTCATCGTTCTCAATGGCTGGCGCAGACGCATCCACTCCTTGTGATTTATAATACCTAACCAAACTATATTGTTCTTCGATATTACTATTCTTTTTGCCTCGCATCTCTGTTTACTGTCTCCATTTCGTATTTCTTTTTACTTTCTTCGCTTGCTTTGTGTGCTACATGGAGTGTGGCAACTCAAACTGCTGCACATCGGTAATTTGCATTGATCGCCTGTTATTCTTCTTATTAACTGGGTTTGAATTTATAACAAATTTACTCCTTTGCGTTCCGAGCGGAACATAGGGCCTCAAGCATGGGCCCTGAAGTTTTAGCATGAATGGTTTTATTTTCACAAGATTGCACTACAAGCCTCACGACAAACTTTCTATTTCTAATGGTTCTACTTTCGGTAAAAAAAAGAGGTTCACGAGTGCGTTGGCTTCAGAGAGGATCGTGGTTGGTGATCATTCTACCACAGAATCACCGACGCATAAAAGTCAGGGATTACTGAACAACGGTGCCTTCCTAGTTTGGCACTCTCCATCGGAACCCACCCACTGCTATCAGGGTTCCGACTTAGGACTTTCCTTTCACAAGGCAAGCCACCAGAACTCCAACTGAGTTTTACTGGTGGTGACTTTATCGCGCACTGTTTCTTCTTGTCAATTAAGTTTTCTAAGTTTTCGGCGTTAAACACTGATTTTTTTTTGAAAACTAATTACTTGTAACAGGAGTCATCATGCGAAAAGATCTCATTCTGCGGATCTATTACAAAATACTGAACAAAATAATCAAATCAATTCAGCGGCAATGTCAACGACAACTGGGATTCCTGTTTATGGTATAACTGTTAATGAATATATTCATTGGTATATAATGCAAAGTCCAGGAAAGCGAATTCAACACGACGAATTATACTGTCCTATACATTCATCAGTAGCATTATGGGCTCCTGATTTAGTAAGTTCTCTGTGAGATAAGAAGATAAGAATGACTGTTTTTCTCTTTATTTATTAATTATTATTTCCTTTAATTCCTGGAGGAACATAGGGCTGCATAGCTGCACGTCTCCATTGCATTCAGCTCTCTGCTAAAGTTTTCACATGGATCCAAGTCTGCCCACATGCTTTCATCTCCTCTTCCTTCACATGACCTCCTCCGAGTCACCTTTGGACGACGAACTCGCCGCTTCCTTGTCGGGTTCCACTCAAGAAATAGCTTGTCTAGTGATGTCACTTGATGGTTTCCTCAGAGTATGGCCTCCAATCCACCTCCATTTCTTCCTGCTTATTTGTTGCACAATCGGTTCCTGGTTGATTCGCTCATTGCTAGAGATCCCTATTGTTGATCTTTTCTGATCTTGAATATTGATGGAAGATAGCTAGCTGTTGATGAAGGTCTGTAGTTTGTTTGATGTGCTCTTCATGACGCGGCACCAAGTCTCTGATCTATATAGTAGCACTGAATTCACATTGGAGTTGAAAATCCGGATCTTACTTTTCAGGGTGAGTGTTGATCTCCACAAAGACTTAGAGTAATGAAAGCTAGTCTTGCTTTTCCGATCCTAGCTTGATTCCTCGTCAGTTCCATCCACCTGTAGTTGGAACGATGCTTCCCAGGTCGGTAGATAAAGGAGGTTGCTTCTTACAAATTCCTCCCATTTATACTGATTGTTGTCTGCTGATATTGTTGTTGTTGGTGTTGCCCAGGAATCTTTATCACTTCTGTTTTCTCTATGTTCACCTGAATTCCTATCTTCTTTGGATGTCTCTTCTGCCAACTTGTTGCTTTTCATCACCTGCATATCTTCCAGTTTGCGGGAAATCAGACATATATCATCGGCGGAGTCCAGATCCTCTAAGTTTTTCGTGAAGGTCCATTTTATGCCTGTCTCCTCGCTGCATGCTGTCTGTCGCATTATCCAATCTACCGCAATCAAGATACATTTTTAACTGTTGCTGCTGCTGGTGAAGAGTCCGAGACTAGAGTAGACGAAACGACTGTCCAGTACTGCCTGGTTAGTGTTCAATGGTTCTTTTGCTGACATCAACCCGTGATGATGACCATACTTGAAACTAGACAAATCCCCCTACAAACTAAATCTTAAAAATTAATTGCATGGAGGACTTAATCATGAGCTGACATCAGTTAGAGAACCACTGGAAAACCTGGAAGTACTGGACAGCTGTTTCGTCCTAGTTTGGGACTCTTCATCAGTACGCAGCTGTCCAGTACTTCCAGGTTTTCCAGTGGTTCTCTAACTGATGTCAACTCATGATTAAATCCTCCATGCAATCAAACAAAATCCCTACAAAACCAATACTTAGAAATTAATCTCATGCTCGATATGCATTGGCTACGGGACGACGTTTTAGTGAATTCTAGTGAGAAGTTGTGAGCAGTTGAATCCGCCAGCACTCGCCAGCGATGAAATTAGCTGATGGTGGTTGAGCTAAAATCACGAAATAGTAGACGTTGTTATAATTCATGGGCTGGCTGTTAAATCGCATCCTAGTGACTGGATGGTATACGAGCTTAACTTTTAACAGAAATACCTTGGATTTGACCACTGAAGGTGGGTGAATACTCCTGAAGAGTCCTAAAGTAGGAAGAAATGTTTTGTGTCCTGTACTGGTTTTCAAGGGTTCTCTGACTGATATCTAAAAAACAAATCAAATCCTTTCAAAGTAACTGATGATAATTAAGAACACATAAATCAGTTAGCATTGAGGTCACTTCTTTTCGTAATTCCATCTCAAAGCTGTACAGCTACTTTAAAAGCGGGTGGGGGAGGTTATTTATTTACAGTGTTAATTGGCAACACAAGTCAGATGTTTTGATTGGACACTAGTAACTAGTGTGATGTGTCTAGTCCTTTTTTTTTGGTGCAGACTGAATTCTATCAGTCAATCAGGTTTACAGTGTGGCCACCATGCCACTAAGTAAGTCGCCATCACGGTGCACATTGATTTGATGATATATGATAGTTGGAGTGGAGGCAATCGACCATAGGGAGCCTTAACTAGACCTAGGTTTCGTGCTAGTTGGCACTCACCAGTCAGCAAGGCGTATCTGCAACCTTGAAGGGAAGCATTTCCCCTCAGAGATTCGAACCCACTTCACCCAGTGAGTACTGCAGTCAGAGATGTGTTAATGTCAATTTAATGTCTTGTCTCCTCTGTAATATGTTTCGCAATAGAGGAGCTAATTCTCCTGTTGTCACCATTAATTGGCTCTAAAGATTTTATTTGCTTCTGAAGCCATTTAGGAATATTCTCTGAAGCCTGCCCTTACTTGCAGGATCGATGAATAAGTACTCCCTATGTATATGTGTCCACACATACATTCAAATTGGTAAATACAGTGGGATTTGACATCATTTTTCGCATGTTCAAGGGGCTTTAAATGGATATTAGCTGCGTAAAAGGTGTTTTTAACAGTTATGTTCAATCTTTGTCTAATTGTCGAGCTGTTATAATCCCCATATAGGGGGTAGCTTGATGTACACGTCTCTCTTAGCGGTGAGTTGTAGAGTGGGTCTTGGTGTTCCACTGACTGCTTTATATCTCCTTATAAACTTGTCTGGATAATTATTATCAACCAGAGCTTGTGTGTGTGTGTGTGAATGTGTGTCAACTTTCTTTCATCCTCAACAAAGTGTCTTATTGCCTCATGTCGAATACATAATAGATAGAACTTATTATTACTTCTTTGTATGATGAACTGAGTTAGAATCTCTCAGAGTTTCGGTTTTTTGTCCTTATACTATATGCAATAGGCAAGTTCTTTTTTTATGCACTAATCATAAATATACTGTTATGTTATTCGAACACAAACTTGATACACTTTTGGTGGACCTTTTACTCTGTTAGCTTAGTTACCCAAATTCAAATAGAAAATAAAGTACCAAATCAGTTTAGTTACCGGAAAAATGTATTAAAGTTTGGTTACTTGGGTTTACAAAGATCCAAAGTCCACAATAAACGTTATAGACTCCAGGTGCTGCGGGAAGACTGCTCCAGTACTAATTCTCCAATGTTGACGTTGCCGGAGGTCGACCAAAGTACGTAGGAAGAACTACGGTGCTCCTGCAAAAATTTGAGATAGAAAGCAGGTGATTAAAATTGATCGACGGCAGTTGAGATGGTGGAGAAGATGGAGAGTCTAAGGCAGAACTATATATTTTTCAAAACCCGAGGTAAAGTTCAAAGTACAGAGTTTATGGTTAAAACAAAGTAGTGTACAATATGTTCATTATTTACATAGTAGTAAAATTTGGATAAGTTTATTTTTGAGGACTCCACACACTCTGGGCACCAAAAGATATGAACCACACAAAAATCTCATACTCTGTGTCAGGGTCGAAGCAAGTGGGGGGGGGGCACACTCCAATACTTTGACTTGAAATCTTATCTACAAGACAGTGGAGTAGCATTGGAGGAGAAGCTGTGTTCTCATGGTTTCCGGTGATCAAAGAAGGTATACAGGCTTCATTCACTCCATTCAATCTTTTTTCAGATTTCAGGGTCCATGTACACAAGGATTTTCCAGCTTGATTAGGTCGATATGTAGAGTATGTCAACCTGTCTAGTTGCTGCATACCTCATATGTTCATATTCTCCCTTCCATATTTGTGAGAAACGCTGTGGCTGCGGCAGCCGCCGCCGCCGCCAAGAAACACTCGATTTTGATGTACACTGAAATGTGTTCATTTATTATTGTTGTTTTTTTTTGTTTTTGTTGTTATTGATTGTTTCTCTTAGAGATTGGAAGATATTCATTCAAGTATGCTGATTTCTCCTGATCGTATTCAATTGTTGAAATTTCTTGGACGTGGAGCTTTTGGTTCTGTATTTACTGGTTGTTTGACAAAGAAGACAAGTAATATTCCCTCTGGTGATACCCAGTATTTTGTGCATAAACAAAACATGCAACAACAGCAGCAACGACTGTTCAGTGATACTGAATCATCAGCTACAGAAAATGAAGTAAGTTGAAGCTTGTTTATTTACGGAAACTGTCATATACGAATGTAGCTTGGTGCTGTGTGTATATTAATGCAAAGCCAGTCTGAATAGGGAAATGGAAAAATGGGCGTTCGTTATCTTGATATCAGTGGAAAAGAGCCAGTATTGATCAAAGCAAAACATGTCTTCATCAGTCAATGCAATCCATAACAATTATTTTAAGCCGGCCGGCTGGCCAACCAGTCAGCCACAAAGGAAGGTGTAGACTTCTTGACTGGTTGAGGTTCTCGGGACGGTTAAAAACCAGTGGCTGGAGACAAGTGGTGATATAAAAGGCAGATTCAGCGAAGAAAATTTTCTTTATCGATGAAATCATCTTCAGAGGCTGCCCTACAGTCGTATTTATACTTACCAAAAAAGATATGTAGTAGTCTATTATTGAGTAATAGGGGTGGGGATGACATAGTTGATATAATTACTCATAAGTGGCTTTAGAAGTGAAAATTAAAAGTTGTAAGTTACATGGTACTCAACGGCACGAAGTAAAGAAAGGTTAGAAATTTGATAAGGTTAAAATTGCTCTTGAGTGAGAATAAAGGTAGTTGAGTGTCAATTTAACAAGTGTGAAGAGGGTGTGAAAATAAAAAATTGAACATATGAGAGTGATAATAGTGAATTCATTATTAAAGCAAAAGTAAACTTAAAGTAAAATTAAAAATTGAAAAAGAAAAGAAAAAAATATTAAAAATTCTTTTCAATTCTTAATTTTACTTTTAGTTTGCTTTTGCTTTAATAATTATAATATTTTATATAATTCATAGGTATTTACCTGGGGTTTTAGTGAGAGGTCGTGACCAGTAGGGTGCAGTAGGTCAGCTGTGGGGACAAATACTCGCCAGAGAAGACATTGACTAGTGGTAACGCTATGTCGCGAATTGGTAGAAGTTGGAATTCATACTCTGGTCATTGGATCGGGTCCTAGTGGCTTAATGGTGTGTGAGCGCTCACCTTGTAACCAGAAGGTCCTGGGTTCGAACCCCGGTGGGTGCGTGCTGATGAAGAGTCCCAGACTCGACTGACGACTGGTTTTCGAGTGCTTCTCTAACAGATTTCAGCTCATGATGAAATCCTGTAATCAATCAACCAAATCCCTACAAACCAATACTTAAATACGTATTACTTGGGATCAACCTGACACCGTACCGTTTACTTTCTACACCTGTCTGACCGACATTGAGGAAGTGGTTTGCTGTTTACTGTAATGTCTGGAGCATTTGTGGCCTCTTCCACATCTGAGAGTTAGCTCTGTTGCGCTTGAGAACAATTTGTTTTTCGAAACGGGAGAGTTTGCCGTCAACTTGTGGTAATGAAACACCTAGCTCAATTTTCTTAGGTTGGGAAAAGGTTACTCGTCAAAGATAGCAGTTGTGAGTGTCGTTGTGTATGTTTCTGTGGCTAAAATTACCTTTGTAACCAACATAATTGTAGTCTTGGCGTCGACGAAGTTAAAATAGATAAGATATGATATGGAGTGAGTTATATTGGTCGTTGGTTGCTCTAGGAACTTGATTTTTCGTGCTCAGTCGAGAACATCTCCCACTATGGCTAAGTAAAAGTGTAGTAAAAACCATTAAAACAGTTCGATATTCGACCATTTGGTCCAAAGCCAGCCAACTTTGACGAATCCATCGAAGCACCGCATGCTCCAAACAGCAGAGGCTATCTCAATTCGCTTCAAACAACCAGTGTTTGTGTGCAAAAGAAGAAAGTCCAGCCAGCTACTACTACTACTGCCCTGACTGGCCTTCAGTGGAAACTATAAATTCATGAATTTGTAATATTATCTTCCCTAATTTTTCTGACATTCAGCTTGTTTTATGCTGATGCTATTGAGCTGTAATCCATCAATATTGTTGATTGGATGTTATTTAAACAGCAACACTAATGTTGTTCATAACACTAATTCATTCATTCACTATAATGTATGTTTATAACTGTAGAGCCTGATGATGATGACGTTATTGAAAAGAGTACTCTTTGTTCAGTATCCATTCTTTAAAAAAAATTTTAATGGGTATTTTTAATCAGTTAAAATGCTAAGCACTTCAATGCTAGCAGAATAATGGAGGTCTCATTTTTTGGACGTCGATTGGTGGTGGTATTGCGTGAGTAACTGGGACGATGGACGTTTTAGGTAGGATCAGGAGGTATTAGACCGGAGGTTGATGCAGAGATTCTGAGAGCTCTGACGTACAGCATTGATTTCAAGATCACATTGGTGGCCAGACTGAATTATATTGGTTGTCCAACGCCGACAGATGTTAGAATTCGCAAAAAGAGAACGTCGAGATTGAAATCGACCAGCGTATTAGACACTCTAGTATTCTTATCATATTTGAATCGGTAAATAACATCCCTTTTTGCTGTCTTACTGAATGGCCGTCAGTATTATGTGTATTTCTTTTGTTAAATTGCTTTTTTTTTAGGACGTTGACGATGATAACCAAATTGGTAATAATGATCATAGGCATAAATTAGCTGTGAAAATCTGTTCACCAGTTCATCCAAATTTAGATAATCCAACACACTGTCCTACAAACAATGATGATATTATCGCAAAGTCGTATCAACACTCTTCCAGTTCAAATCTTCGTGATGCATATGCTTTATATCGTCAAGAGCATCGTAGATGGTTACATCATCCAATTGAAGCAGCATTAACTGCTTATCAGGTCAGTTAATTGTGATTATTTGTTGTTTTTATTTTATGAGTGCTTGAATGGCTGAGGGCATGTGTGTGTGTATGTTTCAATAATAATAATAATAATTTACTTTATTCCAAAAACAGTACTAATTATAATACAGAATGGAAGGTAGGACAAGAAGTCAATATAAAAAGTTATATGCTCGTACCACTACGTACAGAAATTCTACCATACCCTATTTAGCCCGTACTTTATGTGATGAAGACTCTGTTAGACGTGAAACTTACAAGTTACTATGTAATTAGCACAGTAAATCGGCCCTTTCATAGTTCATCTTTCTGTATTTTATGGTGTCACACTTTCTGTCGTTTAATTATTACTCTGCTATTTTATTTTAGTTGGTATTACTATTATTACTACAATTTTATACTTCATGCATATTTTTCTCCGTATTGCATACAGTATTTTGCCATGTACCTGCTGTACCAATCGTTTTATTATTTTCATGTAATGTGTATTTATAATTTTTTTTGTCGTTTTTAAGTAAATTAGATGCAATATTGTACTGAACGCTGAAAATTCCTTGCTGTATCATTAGTACTGTTTTTGGAATAAAGCAAATTATTATTATTATTACAAAACAAAAAAAATTGAAGGATAAGGGAACATGCCGAACTAGGCCCATGGTAGTTGTAAAGGCTGGACTAGTTTCTTTTGATGAACACATAGCCGGAGCTATGTGTTCAGTTATAAAATCAGTTATTTTAAGTTTGTTTCCATGCTCCTCGTGATCACACTTGTAATGCGTTTAGAATAACCATTTTACAATTATATTTTAATCCTGTGTAATTTTTTGTAATCTATATTCACACCTCCTAACTAACATTTCAAGTTGAAAATTATTATCACTTTCGTTACATTGTGAAATTAAATAAATAATAATTGTATCCATGTAAACTAACCTACATAAATCTGATTGTACAGCTGCTTTTGAGAATGAAATCGCCGAAAAGATATCCTTGCTGAATTTCTTGTTCTTTTCAAAAGAGGATAGCTGATTGACTTAACATTGGTGTTAAAACCCCGAATTTTGTTGCTTACGCTGAGTGAAGCAGATTCCCAGACTATTTTCAGAGTGATAAAGGTCTGGCTTACCTCTCCGACTGTGGTTTTGACATTCTCATCCTGGTCAACTGTAGCTGAAACGATTCTGTCTAGAGAAGCAAAGGTAGTGACCTCTTTCAAGTGTGAATTCGTCGATGGCGATTGATTCTTGTTGTTGTTGTTGGTGGTGGTGGTGGTTGTGGTCGGTGTTTACCTTCATCACCTCTGTATTTTTTATTATTCATTTGAAGTCCTGTCTTTAATATCTGCTTTTTCTTCCAACTTGCCAGTTTTCATCTGTAGGTTTCCGAATTTATGTGACATTAGACACAAATCGTCTGTGAAGTCCAGCTCTTCTTGATATATATATATATATATATATATATATATATATCCATATGATATGTGTATTTGTTTGACAGTCTGTTCTTGGTGACATTTATCCATATAATATATGTGTTTGTTTGACAATCTGATATATTTTGCTATGTATATATGGATTGATATTCCATTATAATTATCCAATCATGTTAAGACTGTCTATTGATTTGTTCATTTTGAATATTCGCTCTCACACTTGTGTTCACACACTTGTTCGAACATTCTTATATTTTGCTCTCACACTCTTATGACACATTGATTCTCCTGGTGTTTTGGAAAATAGAAGTATCATCGCAAACCTAGTGGTCTTCTGATTTCCGTCTTTCTTGCGTCAGGACTATTAAATTCTCGACCAGTACATAACACTTCTATGGTCCTCTTCTTAGTCCAACTTATTCCTGACTACCTGATCTCTACAGATTGTCGCATAATTCAGTCCACCACTATTAAGAATAATAATAATAATTTACTTTATTCCAAAAACAGTACTAATTATAATACAGAATGGAATTCTCAGCATTTGTCACAATATCTTGCTTCTATTTACTTAAAATATAAATAAAATTAAAACAAAATTGATCAGAGGAATTTTGTCCACATTTACGGTATAAAGTCAAAAATATTTGAAGTACGAAATGAGAATATTAAATATAATAATAATAATAATAACAGTGAGTTTGTCTCAAACAGTATTGTTGATACAGTCAGTTTGGAAATTTTAGCATGTTATTATAGAGTATTGAATCTAATGTTCTCTTGATATAGCAGCATGGTGAGGGGAAATACAAAAAATAACAGTTATAACGCAGCTTAAATGATGTTCACACTTATGAAAAAACAAATAAGTAAAAACAAAAAATTGAGAGGATTATAAATATAAGAAATACCATAACAATAAAGTTTGGTACTGTAAGGGTGGAAGAAATGGTGTATTTAGTAGTACAAGGAAGGTTAGTTAGTTCATACCTGATACCATTTTCATCACATAAAGTACATGCCGTGAATTATGGTATAATGGAATTTTTATACTTAGACGTACGAGTCTTCTGAAAAGACTTCTTGTCTTACCTGAGGAGACAAAAGGTTGAGCCTGGGGGTATAGTGGGTGCTCAGAGTCTGACAAAATTCCTTTAGCAAATTTTTTACATGACATCAAGCGCCTATCCGTGACAATATCAACGATATGGCCCAATAAGATACCACTCGTCCTACTAACAGTATACAGAGTTCTACGAAGTATGACATAGTCTTTTTTAAACAATCCAGGAAAGAATAAGCAGGGGTAAACAGTAAAGAAGAATAGGTAAGATACACGAGTGGACAAACTGTAAGAGAAGGAGTGGTTGGGTTATGCCTGAGTGCCTCAACTTCTTAATTCAAAAAGTCAGACGAAATATTCTTTTAGATATCACTAAGACATGGGGAGATCATGATAGGTCAGAAGAAAGAATTAATCCCAGATACTTAACTTCAGACTTGATTTCTATATCACTGTCATCAATTTTGCAAGGGTCATAAGAACCAACAGCTTCATTTAACTTTCGTTTACATCGTAAACTGAAATTAACAGTCTAGTGTGACTGGCACTAGCCAGTGTCATCCGTGGCGACTATTTGTGTTCACACCCTCCCAAGTTGCTGTACCACACTGATCGTGATTTCCCGTTAGAACCCAGGTAACTACCTACGTCACTGGTGAGCACGATTCGATTATTTTCAGGATTTCATCATCATCATCATCTGAAACCGGTTAGAAAACAGCTGGAAAATCAGTGATGGAGTACTGGACTGTTGCTTTGCCCTAGTTTAGGACTCTTCATCAGTAGGCACCCACACCTGGGGTTTCAACCCACATCCTTCCAGTTACAAGGCGATTTCGTAGACTATTTAGCTACTACGAACCGATCTAATGACCAGCCCATGAATTCCAACCTCTGCTACCACCAGTGATTTCCTTCTTACTTACATCGTTTTCTAAAAGTTTTTTTTTTAAATTGTTTTCATAATGTTTACATTTTTTTGGTTTTATTTTCTAATCTCTCTATAGGAAATTCGATCTGAATTAAATATCCTTTTACCAATCACACGGAATTGTTTCAATTGTTTATATCGAATGAAATTCAATAGGTCTAAGTCGATATCTCCACATCATAACTCGCATAGTATGAGCAAATTATTCATTTGGGGTGGTGGCGGTGGTGCTGTTGCTCTACAAGAAAGGCGATTGATGCATGGTTGTTTTAGTAAATGTTTACAGAAAAATGAATCATTATATACCTATACTACTAATAACGAAAATAGTAGTATCGTCAATTGTAATGATGACAAACATCATTCTACTAATAATAGATTTATTGCCAATATTCATTTATCTCAACAAAATACAAATTTACTTATTTGCTGTGGAATTGTTTACCCTAATCCAATTGGATTTTTAATGCCATTAGCTCCATTGGGTAATCTTTCAGAATACTTCACGACATTATTAGCGTCATCGGGTAAAGAGGTGGTTGAGACTTCTTCTTCATCTTCTTCAGGGTCGTTGAATGAGGTATTTCTCAGTCATCCGCTGCATCCGCTAACAATGATGTTTATAATCAATCAGGTATGATTAGTCTTGATTTCATAATGTAGTTTATGTTCCTCTTCTTTTCTGTTTCCTGCATGTCTATTGAAGATTTTATTGATTTTAATTTAATTTTAGATTTTCCCGTCGATTGATTGGACCGAAGTACTCGGTCTCAAGTTGACGTGTCTGTCGGCTTCTTGTGCAGATGTTTCCACGATGTCTGGACATTTTGTTAGAATTCAATTGGTGGATGGTGACTAGCGGCAATGGAATCCAGGATAACGCGCATTTCGTCCTATTTGGGACTCGTTGGTGGTTGGATGTACCTGCATTCCATAGTTTATTCATACTGTACCTGGCTCTCGTGGCTAGTGGATAGCGCTTTGGCGTTTGAACCTATGGTCCCTGGGTTCGAGACTCGGTGGTAGGAGTATCATCACTCACTGAGTGGGGAATGCAGGGACATCCAGTTGACGAGTCCTAAATAGGATGAAATGTGCTTTATCCTGGATTCCACTGCTTGTCACCATCCACAAATTATGTACTTATTGATTTTAACTGATTAAAAATGCTCATTAAAATTTTTCAGAAGAATGGCCACTGAACAAAGAATATTCACAAAGAATTTTGCACATCAGGTTCTACACTTATATGCGTGCATCCATAATAGTGAATGAATTAGTGTTATGAACAATATTAATCAATAATAATATCAGTGGATTACAGTTCAATAGCATCAACATAAATAAAAATATACACTGTGAATATCAAAAAATTTCGAAAAATAGCAATAATGCAGAACTGATGAATTTATAGTCTCTACTGAAGGCCGGCCAGTGCAGTAGTAGTGGCTGGCTGACTGGACTCGCCTCTGATGCATACAACGCACTGGTTGTTTTTTGGCGAGTTGTAATAGTCTGTGCTGTTCGGGGCATGTGGTACCTCAATGTTTTTGGCAATTTATGTGGGACTCGGTAGATGATAGAGAAAGATTCTTCAACGCTGGCTGGCTTTTTGGCTGGTTAGGACGAGGGGGTCTAATATCGAACTGGTGATGGTTTTTACTACACCTTTATTTAGCCATACTGGTAGATATTTCCGAGAGAGCACAAAAAATTAGGGCGATGGCCGATATAACTCGCTCCTCCACAAATGTTAGACACATTTAGAAGTGGCTAGTTGGTCTAAGTACTTTATCTTTCAATCGAGGAATCACCACTGGTCGTGTAGAAAATGTGAAAATATGGGATGGGGTTGCTAGACCCTCATGCCCCCCAACCTCCCCTCTTTGCCGGTCCCGCTTACTGGCTTAGCAGGCAAATATGTTGAGGGCTCTTTCTCTCGTTTTGACTGAGCTCACCAAAGGGGAGGGGTTTAGAATTATTCAGATGTCTAAGTTGAGTCGATTGAACCGATTGCACAGCTAATGAGACTAGCGGATCACTTCGATCAGACTAGCGTGCACTACTGGGGTTGACGCGGTTGACATACATTTTATGCAAATACGCTTGCTCTCATGATTACGTTTACGGTATCAAACACATCACAAATTATAATACTCTTCGTTAGAATTTCACCACGTTGATTTTATTTTCGCTGCTGCACTAGGTTGCCCTAGTAACCGCTCTTTAAAGTCATTGATGTGTTCAACCCCTTGGTCGCTAATCTCTGACTTTGACAATCATTGGTATAGTTTTGTTATTGTTACACCATCTCTGGCGTAGATGTGATATCCGGCTGGTTGTCGACCAATGGCCGTGTGTACTAAACAACACCAGTTCGCTCCGTCCGTCCTCCTTTGTGTCAGTGAAACATGACCATTGAGACTGGAAGATATGGAAAGGCTAGTTGTCTTTGATTATAGGTGTCTGCGTTCCATCTCCCGTATGTGTTAAGTGGTATAATAAGGTTAGGCATCAGTTAAATGCAAGGTAGGTTGGGGAAATCAGTCAGCAAGGTTGTGAAGTTACACCGATTGAGATGTTCAGGGACATGTGTTTTTTTTATGCCAAGGTCATCACCTTCTTCGACAACAGGCACTGTTAGTTGACTGACATATAGGATCAGGCTGGAAAAGAGCTAGTGGTGGTCAGATGAAAATATAGCTTTATCAGCCAATGAAATCTATAACAGTACGTTTAATCTAACCATTCAGCGACGTAGGGGTGTGTGGACTGACTGATTGTGGTCCTTTGGGCAGTAAGAACCATTGAAGGCTAATGACACTTGGTGAGATATCTCAAAATCGTTGTCAATGGCCGGCGCAAGTGGATTAACTCTGTGTAATTTATCATGTCTAATAAAATTCTATTTTTCATACATATTGCCATTCTTTTTACCTCATACTTTTGTTTGTTATCTCTGTTTTGAATATCTCTACTCTCTTCTCTTGCTTTGTGTGCCATATGGTGGCACGCTGCTACAGAGTCCTATACTACGAAGAAACAGTTATCCAGCAGTTCATCATGGTATCTACTGGCTGTCTAACGAATGTTGGCTTGTGACAAAATCCACCTTTAAGAGTTGTCTATATCTCTACAAACTTGTATTTAAACTAAGTTTTGTGTTTGAAACGTCTGGCAAGCAAATTAACATCATTTCATTACGAGCTAACTTGAAGTTCCAGTAGCATTGGTAATTATTCTTATAGGATGCAGTTGATATCCTTATGCCCTCCAACCTTCCCTCTTTACCAGTCTGATTACTGGCTTAGCGAGGTGGCCGAGGATCAAACCCTGGACCACATGAAACGTGGTCAGCGAGCCACCAACGCACTCACAGTTGAAAAGTAGTTCTACCGAAATTCGATGAATTGATTCTACAAATGATTTCTTACAATAAATTACAATTTTTTGCAACTTTTCTCCTTGTTGTTGCTTTTCTTTCTTGTTCTGATGAAAATAGTTAGCTAAAGCACTTGCTCATCTGCATTCTTTATGCATTATTCATCGTGATGTGAAATCCGAAAATGTACTGATTTGGTTAATGCCAGCGACAATGACGGTGTCATCACCATCGTCAACGACATCACCTCTAGCAAATGACTCCAATAATCCATCAAATGTACATATTGTACTAACAGATTTTGGTGCAAGTCGATTTATGAGTTCACCGAAGAATGCTGGTGGTTGTAGAGGATATGTTGGTACAACTGGTTATATGGCACCAGAAATTTTAGAGTATTTAGGTGAGCAAACATATACTGCAAAGGTGAGTTAATCGATACGCCTTTTTTTTGTCAATTTTGTGTCGATTCATCTTTGATTGAGGTTTACGTGTGTGTTGAAGTTTCTCTAGTGGTTTGAAAGATTTACTGGTGTTGGATTGCTAGCCCCACGCCCAGTCCTCCCTCTTTACCAGGGTTTAGGACTGGCTAGAAAACTAGCGAGCTAGTTAACTAGGCTAGGCCTATTATCACCGATGATATTCTTAATTGGGGGGGACTGTATTATGCCTCAGACAGTCGGGGGGTGGGGGTGTGAGAAGTCAGGAATACGCTGGACGACCGATAAGAAGACTCCAGAGGATCTAGATTTCACAGAAGATATATGTCTAATGTCACTCAAACTCCAAGACTTGCAAGCGAAAACCAACTAACTGGCTGAAGACGCTGGCTGGTAGCGAAGACAGGACTCCAGGTGAACACAGAGAAGACCGAGGTGATGAAGATAACTAACCATTCTGTTATGTACTCGTCGCTAAATTATTGTTATGGACTGGTCGAGAATTTAATAATCCTGACGCAAGAAGGCGGAAATCAGAAGACCACTAGGTTTGCGATGATACTTCTATTTTCCAACACACAAGGAGAATGCAAAAGTGGTATCACACCAAAAATAAGTCAGTCACACAAATTGTGAATGCGAAATATATATGAATGTTCTAGACAAATTGTGTGAACAAATCATTAGACAGTCTTAACATGAATGGCTAATTATAATGAAGTATCGATCCATATATACATAGCGAAATATAGCAGACATGTCAACAACCACCCTATATGGATATATGTCACCAAGCAACGGACTGTCAACAAACACTCATATTATATATAATATAAGGGGAATATACATTGTTAAAGGAGACAGGTTCATACAAGTGAAATGATCACAGACTAAGCGAGCAAACAGAAAGAGAGACCAACATACGCACATATATATATATATATATATATATATATATATATATATAAATGTGGATACATATCATAAACTTTTTGAAACAGATCACGAAACAAAACCTTAGGTAGGTACTCTATAGAACTTACAAAGCAGCTAAACGTATTTTCATGGAGAAAATGAGGTCTCTGTTGTCCTGTAAACATTCACAGAATCCGAACGATGGTATCATATGCCAGTGTGTTTGTGAATTTATATGTATGTGCGGTCACGCATACATAGGGAGGAGAACCCATCTATATCTGCAGGTCAGAGAGGGCTACTTAGCCTATTTCAAAGTCTTAGTAATTTAACAGTCCCTTAATGCTCTTTTGTTAGTATAGTATGTGACGTATTCTTATTCTAATGTCTGTTGCTGATAGCAGCAGTCTATCACAGGGTTGATTTGAATCTTTCGAGGTCCTCATCACAGGAGGTGACCAAGTCCCCTGTTTGTACAGAGAGGTTTTCAAACTGTACACCACTGTCTCGATTTGACTAATCTCCTTACGAAAATCACTTTGATTTCAGCAATACCTTTAAACCTACATATAAAACAAATTGAAGTCACATACTTAAATTCGTTGAATTCTTGACCATAAAACGGTCTAAACCTGTTTTGTGTGTTCATTCCTCTGAACCTGCCGTATTAATGATCCAATTTTAGAACCAAGGTACAATATACTTGGTAATATTTTCACCCTAGAAGGCATTTTATGTACTTCTTGTGCTTTGAAGTTCTCTAGAAGTTTGTTAGCTTTTGTTGGTGTAGGGTCGCTAACCCTACGCCCAACCCTTCTTCTACAGGGATTAGAAACCTGACGAGTCATCATGGAACATATTGCCAACAGGTCGCAGACTTTTCTATAGTTTGGTTTGTAAGGGTTAGTTATGTTCGAATCCCAGTGGGTGCGTAGTGCCGATGATTCCCAAACTAGGATGAAACAGCTGGCTGTCCAGTACTCCCTGCTTTTCAATGGTTCTCTAACTGATATCAATCCATGATCAACTCGCAGACTTTTATCAATAACCGCCTTTGTTGTCTCCATACTCATGATGAACTGACCAGCTAGCCAAAAGAATTACCAACTAGATACCCCGCAGTGGAACAAACCAACAGGTGAGAGCCGATTGCTCAACAAATATATAGGAGAGAGTGGAGGTTGATCGGTTGGGCATTCATTGAGTAGGCCGCCGAAGGACATCGCACTGCAGGCCATTGTTCGAATGGAATCCAAATGGGAAGTGACGAGTGGGTCGTCTTAGAGTGACATGGAGGAGATCGTCTGGGGGAAGAGATGAGAGGTTATGGGCAATCGTGGACCCAGCTGAAGAGGACAATAGAAAACAGAACAAAGTGGAGATGTGATGTGTTGTTGAAGCCCTATATTCCACTCGGGAAACAGGGAATTTTAATGATATAATAATAAGGTATACGTGGTGGTAGATCGAGCTTGTATATCGCACCTGACGCATCAGAAAACAAGCTACACTGGGTAGAATTAATATTCCTGCAGGTCTTGTTATGCGAGAAACGTCGTTTAGATAGCCATTAGACTAAAAAGCACTTACAGACACATATTATAAATTGTTTGCAAAATGTTAGGAGTTTGTGAAGGGGAATGGGGGGGGGTGAAGCCGTACTGTTGTCGAATAGAGAAATGCAACAACAGAAAGATGTTTTTACTCAGATGACCAGCAAGCCCCAGTTATCTTACCTCTCCGCTCTGGAGAATGTGGAGGGAGGAGAGGTTAGAAAAAGGTTGATCCCGAAGATTGTACAACCCAACTGATATGTATCCATATAATATGTGTGTTTTGTTTAACAGCCTGTTCTTGGTGGTATGTATCCATATAATATGTGTGTTTGTTGACAGTCTGTTCTTGGTGATATGTATCCATATAATATGTGTGTTTGTTTGACAGTCTGATATATTTTGCTATGTATATATGGATCGATATTCCATTACAATTAGCGAATCATGTTAAGACTGTCTATTGATTTGTTCATTTTGACCTTGACGCGGTAGTCCGTAGATGACGGCAGCAGTTCCATAAAACCACTTTTGGCAGATCGTGTGTTTGTCCAGCTTCAAGCAGTTGTTCGCTAAGCTCTATGGTCACATAATATACTACTGCTTTTTAAGTTTCAGGTACTCTAAGAAGTAGAATATTAGAACACACAATAGCTAGCAGAAGTGGTATACTGTAGGAAGCGACAACATAAGGATACGTTGAACCGATAATGAAGACTCTAGAAGATCTGGGCCTCACCGACCGTTTATGTCTGATGTTACAGAAGTTGGAATACTTACAGGTGAAAACCAACCACAGCAACAAGCAGCAATCCTTATCAACGGGAGAAATTTGAATAAGGTCACTTCTTTCAATTTTTTGGCCACTACTGTTTCAACTACAGGCATTGCTCTACGGATGAGCATTTCTGAGCCATCCAGAATCGAAGGTGCACTATAGGCGTTCATTACTCTGAAGTCAGTTTGGGAATCTTCTGCACTGGAAATAAACAAGAGAATGCGAATTTCTAACACCAGTATTAAATCAATCAATGCTTCTGTATGGGTCAGGAACTTGGCAAATGAGCGTTTATCAACAGCTGCCGCCTTCTTTGGCTCCATACGTAAGATCAGATGGCTGGCTGACCGTCCAGAAAGAATTTTCAAGAAGAAACTGTCACTGAACCAACTGAGAAGCTCTTTTTCAACAGATATTCCAGAGGAACACACTGAGAAGTCTATTGGTTGATATTTCAGGCTAGACCCTCGAGTGGAACCTGAATACAGGAACAGTGAGTTGGGCATCACTTCGAGGACCTCCATGGGGAGCGATTGATGAGTCAGCTAAGACAGACTACTAAAGCCTCGTGTTGCATTCGGAACCCAAGGGGATAATATAATAGTAATAGAGAGCAAGATATGCATTAGTAAAATTTGTATGTTTTATGCATTCATTTTTTAAAAGTGTCTCTTTCTAATCTCCCCCACTCAACCTCGCTTTTAGGTAGATATTTATGCTCTGGGAATTTTAATCTGTGAAATGATTCAATTAGAACAACCGTATAAAAAGTCATCCTCTATGTTGTATCGGCTGACTCAAGAAGTCATATCAGGTGTACGCCCTGAAATCCCATTACATGTAAGTCATTACATATAGACAGATCGAGAGATATTTTCTATTTCGTTCAATTCTGCTTTTTAATAATCTCTTGTGTCTAAGTACAACTGTTGAAAGCCAGGGAACGCTATCCAGCTTTTTCGTCCTGCTTTGGCACTCTTCATCGACTGTACACACCCATGTCCCACCTATGAGAGGGATCGAAACCAGGATAATCAGGTTGTAAGGTTATCGTCAGAGCTGACTGCAAGCCGAAATTGTAGACAACAATTTACGTCAATGTTTACTTCCTAAATCAGGCCCATCAGAAGAACAATCACAAAGCTTAACCTTGAGAAAATCACCAGCCAATCACAGCGGAGTTAGCGTGTGTGGAAATATGATTCGCAGATATATGACTTGATTTTCTGAGAAACGGCCACAAAGAGATAGCAGAATAGCCTTCAACAAAAAAACAACCAATCAGAAGAGGTTACTTCTCTGCTAACAATAATGTACACAAAAATCTATGAATACCTCTTGATTTTGTCAATAAACCATCTGTTACCTGGCCATTGTCTTCTGTCGTTACAAGGTGAACTCATATACTATTTCATCGTCTAATTGGCTATCCCATTGGATAACATCCCCTTTGCCTGAAAGCTTGATGAGTTCGCCTTGTAACCTGTAGGTCATTGACTCGATTGCATGGGTTCATGAATGCGTAATGCTGACGTGTTACAGTGTCTAGTTATTGCCTGGTATTCAGCGGTCATCTAACTATCACTACGTAATCAAAATTGGAATTAATCAATTCTCTTATTATTTTGTTTGGTGGAACCATTGTTATTCGTATTGTAATATATATATATATATATATATATATATATATATAAAGTCGCATTTAGTGTAAATTTTAAAGGTATTTATTTTAATTTGTAGATTCTCGTCATGAACCAACATAATTGAGATCATTGGAAGCCTCCAGGGAGCATCGTACAGCTCTTCCATGCTACTTTTGGACTCTTCATCAGTAAGCATCCGTGACCCTGCCAGCGTCAAGCTGGAACTGCACCGTCTGTTTTCTGTCCCTCTCAGACCGACGTCTAAGAAGTAGTCCGTTCCTAGGTGGAAGGTTTGGAGCTTTCGTGGCATTCTTCTTATGATGTAGTCCAAAGGTATCCATCCATAAGATCCAGTGGCAAACAGCTAGTCATAGACTTAACTTTAGAGGATTCACGCTGTCCTATTGAGTTCTTGTGTCACGTCCACGGCTTCCTATCTCTCTGTCTCTCCAGCGACATTGATGTCATACATGACGTTACCATGACTGACGTTAATTCGCCCTTCGGTCCGCTTACTGTTTCCTACTCTGCAATCTCTAACAAACACAGATATTTCGATTGGTGAGGGATTTTGGAATGTCTGATAAATTAACGGCAGTTAGCGGCTCGTGGCCTCTTTCGCATCAGTGCGTGAAAAGTTGTAGTAGAAACGAGACCATGTCTGAGGACATCTTGTTGTTTAAGACAGGAGATTTTGGCGTCAACTTGTGGTACTGAAGCATATGGCACAAGTCTCTTTCGTCACACTCAGTTACTACTATTTTACTCCCCAATCCTCTTTCATGCTCATAATGTGTTGAGCTATGGTTCGTTGACGTTCAGATATCATATTAGATAGCATTATCAATACAAGAAAGTAAAGTACCTTTATGGTATAATTTTTGTGACGCAAGTATATGTTGAACAATAAATAATAATTATCATTACTTTTATAATTTATGTTAATTTTAGTTCATTAAACGTTGTCCATCTGCCCTGATCGATTTAATGACATACTGTTGGGCATCTGATCCATATAGACGACCAACAGCTGAACAAATTGTCCAATTAACTAATCCATGGTGGTTATCTTCAGATAGAACAATTTTATCAATGATGAGTAATGATAATGATAACAAGAAGAAGAAATTCGACATTGATCGTGTTTCCCCTGTGAAGAAATCTATGAATGAACAAAAATTTCGTTGTAACACTCCTCCCGGTTTGACCTTCACATCAAATACTGAATTGAATAGTTTCAGTTATATTCAATCGGTGAATTGTATTGATGCATTAGATGTTGTAACTTGTGCTTTGATTGGTAAGTGAATGTTTTTGCTCATTGTTTGAACTGAATCCCACTATGAAATTCTCTCTTTCTCTCCCTTTCTTTCCTTTGAGGTTCCTATTGGAACAATTGGTGTGAAGCTATGGACTCTGAGTAGAGGTAGTGTTGGTTTTTTTGTAAAAACTGGGGTTGCTAGCCTCAATTTCAACCTTCCGCCATTTCCATGTTGTTTATAAGGGAGGGGGTGCGTCTGCTGGGAGTTGAACCCTGGGCTACTGTGCATGGCTGATGAGAATTCTACCATTGACACCAAATTGAAATTAATCATAGAAAAGAAAAGAAAAGGTGTTCAGCAAAGAGTTACTCTTTTTGGCGATATCATTCTCAAGCTGTACAAATTGCAAATTTATAGTAATTTGTCTTGGCAACAAAAGGAATATTTCCAAAGATGTGTTAATGCAATTGTTAATTTTCGACAAACAAATTACGTAATTTAGAAGGCGTTAATCGGTTAGAAACTAAAATAAAGTTACAAAAGTAGGTTGGGTGACGTAATCTAATTGATAGGGTTCAATGAAAAAATGAATGAGAGTCAAGTTAATAATTGAATGAGAGTTAAGTTAATAAGCTGAGTAGAATTCACTTGAAAATAAACGAAAATCGAGTTAGCAACAGTCGTCATGAGCGTAGAGACTTAATAGAGGGTGGGGGTAGAAAATAATGCAATTAAGAAATAGACAAACAAAGAAGAAAGAGGTAAGACAAAATTACGTATTTGGTGTAAAGATAGATCAGGACCATTGTAGATTTAGTGACTGAACAAACTTCTTTTGTATGCAGAGTTCAGGATTCAATATGTGAATTGCCATTGCTTCTGCAGTTTGAAGAAGTTTAATTCGTACTCTTTTGGCAAGATTTCCACGTATTGTGTAGATAACTGAGAAGTTGTTTTGTGGGTTTGCTTGGTGTCCGGATTCTATCAAGTGTTCTAGGATAGAGCTGTGGCGGGGGGATCTTCTTTCTCCTTTATAAAACCATGAAGGTAAGTGTTCTGTGATTCGTTTGGATAGCAAACTCTGGGTACGGCCGACATACCTAGCTCCACATGAGCAGGTGAATTGGTAGATGCACATTGATGAGGCCCCCAGTGGAAGCTTATCCTTCACGTTCATGCGAATCATTGGTTTCGTAGAGAAAGTTAGTCTGAGTTCCGCTGCGAAGAAGGTTTTCTTCAGTGAACGGCACAGGCGGTTTCTCAGTATTTCTGCTGAAGAATCTCCGTTGAATTGTAGATTCAAATAGAGAAGTTTCTTGGCAGCAGTAAACATGGATGGTTTTTGTGTTTTGGGCTTCATAGCTTTTGTGATGAAACTTTCCGGGTAACCGTTTTCAAGGAGGATTCTTTTCAGGGTCTTCAGCTCTTCTTCTATAGTTTCCGGAAACTATAATAATTTTTGACTCACTCAAATAAAATCACAGTCGTAAAACAACACACCACACAACCTTAAAGGGAAGTATTAAAACTAGAGATTAAACAGGGAAAAATATAATTTATTAGTACTATGTCAATAGATGATATGCTAACGTGTTATGACAATTATATAGGATCTAGAAGAAAAGTGGATCATAATTACAATGTTATTCAAGTGTTGATTTGCAGAGATTTGATTGGCCAACTGGACCTCCCCACCCCCCTTTGTCTTCGTATTCATGATTACAAACTAGCCGTCAAAAGAGATAATGATATCCACTCCCTCACTCATATCGCTGCATATAGACAACCACAGATATCAGTTCGACTGGGACCACCGGCGTTCAAATATTAGACAGAGGAAACAACACCAAGAATGCTAGAGAATTTCTTGGGGCCTGGCATTTCAGTGAATTGTAAATTAATAGACACACTGACATCGACAAAATTTACCCATTGATAAGAAGGAAATCTCACACACGAAGGATCAAACTTCTGGCCAAGGAAACAATCAGTACCAATACCAATGCAAGTAGCCTAGTGTGTGTGTGTGTGTGTGTGTGTGTGAAAACACACACAAAAACAACCAGTCACGACGTTCAAAGTCACTCACCAGGAGAAATGACTAATAGTGAACTCGTGGCGAAATCTGAAAGCTCACTTCAAATTGAAGCATGTACTGAATATGTTGCCGAGTAAGTAGGTCAATCAAAGCTTCGCAAATAAACTATCCAGCTTCGAGAACATAGCTACATCAAAAAGATTTGGCAAATATATCTATCTATCTGAATAAGGCATTAAGAAGATAAATTTCGCGAGATGATATCATCATTTCGTAGTTTCTTTACAACCGCTTTACAAGTAACATGTTTAACTATAATAAAATAAAGTTCATGACAATTACTCAGTTATATAAACTAAAGCAAAAGTACATACTAATGACCAATCATATTTAGATAGGTCATGTAGTCCATGGTAGACGAAAATTGAAGTCTCTTGTTTTTTGTACACATAGTTTAGACTGTATGTGACTATTCCCCTAAAATGCTTCCATCACCTTCAATAATAACCTTGAACTAGAGTTATGTGAAATAATTGTTAATCAGGTGTTTGGCGGTCCCAGTTGTAAACACTCCTTCTTACTTTTCATATGAAGATCATTTTGGGGATATTATCAGAAAATCTAGTAAATATCCTCCTTTCCGGGTTTTTTTTAATTCATGTATTTGCAATAGCAAGTCCATATGAATTGGTGTCAATACACTCGTGGGGTGTCGACATGGGAAGCAGGCTTCTTATTTACTTTCGAATGTATTAATTAGTATTTCCTATTATAAATAAAGAATCAGTTTGATGTCAGGAAATATCTTTTTCATTAGATGGCTGGAGGTAATCGGCAAGAAGCCTAAGACTTCGGTTTTGTGCTTGTCGGCACTCATCAACCAACAAGATGTATCTGATTTGTTGAAGGACCTTTATTTTCCCCGCAGTCTGAGATTCGAACCTGTTTCACCCAGTGCTGCTGGCAGTCAGAAATGTTCTCATGACTAACTAACTGCCTTTAAGATTCTTGGTGTTCGTTAGAACTACTTGTATCACTGATCATTTGATTGAACAAACTAAAGTGAACTGATAATAACTGATCGATCTGTAGACAGTACTGGTTGAGTAATGATTGTATACACATATGGAGGCCTTCTAAATTGATACCAGAATACAGAATATATCTATTTAGCAATACACGCATTATGAATGCTCTTCTTACATAGTGAGTAAATGGACCCCTTTGATTAATACAAAATCTTAAATGCTGCTTTGTGAAGGGATTCGATTGGTTACAGGTTTGACGTCAGTTAAAGAACCAGTGAAAACAAATGAGTGAGTAGTGGACAGCTGTTTCCTCCTAATTTCGCACTTCGCTTAGACAATACCCATTCACCGAAGTTCTAACCTTAGGGCCTTACAGTTACAAGTCAAGCTTACAGACCATCCAGCCACTGAAACCCGATCCAGTGTCCAGCCCATAAATTCCAGCATCTGCTAATTGGTGATTGTGGCAGGACCACTAGCCAATGTCATTTGCGATTGTTTGTTCTCGCACTCTACCTGGTAACGCCCTTCTTCATCACAACTTCTCACCAAAACCTGTAATGGGTCACTGGCGACCATAAGATTGGTAGAAGTTAGAATTCACGCGACATTGAATCGGGTCCCAGTGGCTGAATGGTCTACAAACTTGCCTTGCAATCTTAAGGTGCAAAGTTCGAGTTCTCGTGGGTGTATACTGATGAACAGTTGCAGACTAGGCTGACAAAACAGATGTCCTGTACTCCTTTTGTGGTTCTCGGCAGCTCTCTAACTGATATTAATCCGTCATCAAACTTGACATAGAACTAGTGAATTCAGGGAGATAGGCGTCACTATGGTGATTTAAGGTTTTAAATTAAAAAATAACTGAAGACTGAACTTTTTTGTCTCTCTCTATTATTATTATTATTATTGTTTTCATCGCTTTTTGTTTTACTAGATGAATACTATAACCTTTGGCTTGGCGGTTATTCAAAATCACCACTGTCATCATCATCATCATTTAGCGGCGGTTATGATGCTACCCAATCTATTCATCAACTTGGCTTACTGTTCATCATATCTCTGGCTTCAGATGATACCACCGCTTCATTGTCATCATCATCATCATGCTGCCTTTTATCCTCTTGGCCAACAGTTTCTGTAATAAAACAATATTTTCAAGGCTTTATCAAATATGAAACAATTAGTAAGGTGATCGATTGGCCAATTCATTTATGCGCATTGAACAATAATAATAATAGAGATGGTCATTTGATGTCTTCCAATGAAGATATTGGTCATCCAGACAGAGTGACAATGTTTGTGGCGTGTTTAACGTATTTCGGTGAATTGAAAATTTATCAGTAAGTGAATAAAAAATCGGTTGATAATTTGATGTGTTTACACATTTTTTAACTTTTTTTTAATTTTGTTCCATGTTTAAGTTAATTAGTGGATAGTGACTAGCAATGGAAACCAGAACAATGCGTATTTTGGTCGTACTTGGGACTCGTCATCTGGATGTGCCTGCATTCCCCAGTGAGTGATGATATTCTCACCAAGGCTCGAACCCAGTGCCCATAGTTTCAAACGCCAAAGTGTTATCCACTAGGTCACTCGGGTCACGAGAGCTGGCCATCTCTTGTGCAATGGGTCATATTAATTATTTAATTTAATTTTGGGAAACGAGAAGACAGGAATATCCTGAACCGACGCGAAGAACCTAGAAGACTTGGATTTCGCGGATGATTTATGCTTGATGATACACAAAATCGAAGACCTACAAGCGAAAACCGACAAACGGGCAGAAGAGGCAAGCAGCAAAGACAGGACTCCAGGTGAACATAGACAAGACGGAGGTTATGAAAATAACCAGTCAACACAACAACAACAGTAGCAACACCCAGCGCCAATCACCATCAACGAGAGGGATTTGAAAGAGGCTACTTCATTCACCTATCTAGGGAGCATTGTCTCAACTACAGGAAGTCGGAACGGACGAGGATGTCAAATCGAGAATCGGGAAGGCGAGAAACACATTCATCAACCTGAAACCAATCTGGAAATCTTCGTCACTCAGCCAGCATCAAAAACAAAATTCAGTCGGATTTTCAATACAAACCATGTCAAGTCAGTCAGTTCTTCTATACGGATCAGAAACTTGGTGGGTCACAAAGAATATTTCCAAAAGGTTGCAGACCTTTATTAACAGCTATCTTCTCTCTATACTGAAGATCAGATGGCCAGAAAGAATCACCAACAAGGAACTATGGGAACAAACAAAGCAAGAATCAATCGCCCAACAAATATGCAGGAGAAAGTGGAGATGGATCGGACACTGGCTAAGGAGGCCGCTGGGTGACATCGCGCTCGCGTCAGGCCATTGCTCGAGTGGGACCAGGCCGAAAGGGAAGCAGCGAGTGGGACGTCCAAGGGCGACATGGAGGAGATCGTGTGAAGGGGATTTGAAACAGTATGGACTAACTAACATGGATGCAGGTGAAAAGTACAGCAGAAGACAGAAGCAATTGGAGACGTGCAGTTGAAGCCCTATGTTCCACTAGGAACTCAAGGGAGCAATAATAATAATAATTTTTTTAATTCCCCGTGAATCAATCGACGATAAAATCTAAAATTCAATTGTTGCTTTATGTTCCCAGTGTAACATAGGGCTTCAAGCTAGAGAGTAGGCTTGAAGTTTCGGTGGCAGTGGTGTTTAATTTTAGAAGATGGGGTTACTAGCCTCACGCCCAACCTCCCCTTTTCACCATTATTATTATTTACTGGCTTAGTGAGGTAAAGGAGTGGGTTGATGCCCGGGGATCGAACGCCGAAGCACATGAGGCGTGGTTGGCGAACATTCCACCTCTGTGCCACCGACGCACTTGTGTACACATATTTTTCATAATTTAACTTTCTTCTTCCTTAGTAAATCTCTAATGCTTTTTGAGAGAAGGATGCAAAAATAAGATTTTATGATGTATTGCGCTGAATGTTTGGCTTTCAAGGATTGATTATTGTATTGGGGGTTCGAACTTTGCTCTACTCTCACAGAAAACTTGCACAGATTGAACGATTGACTGAACAACATAGTTGACTCTGAGTTCAGTGGGTGCGAAGATTAATAGTATGCTAAGATCGTTGTAATGATGTGAATGGAGTTGGCCCTTTCACGCGTTAGTCTTCTGATGTGATACGATTGAAAAGAGATGTGATAATAATAATATTGGTTGGAGGATTTCATTATGAGCTGACATCAGTTAGAGAACCATTGGAAAACCAGTCAGGGAGTACTGGACAGCTGTTTCGTCAGTCTAGTTTGGAACTCCACTCCAGCAGTAGGCACCCACAACACGGGGTTCCAACCAAGGACCTTCTGGCTAGCGAGCTCGTAGAGTCATTAAGCCACTCACTGGGACTCGATCCAATGGCCAGTCCATAAGTTCTAACACTGCCAATTCCCGATATAATGCGATCACTTCGCAGTGTCTTCTTCTTCAATGAGTTACCGCCTCACCTTCAACTTGCTGTACCCTACTGGTCTCGGCTTCCCGCTGGAACATCAGGTCACTATCTGAGTAGGGTCAGTTGCTAGTGTGCATCAGATCAATTTTCAAGTATTGGTTTTGTAGGGGCTTTTTGTTTGATTGGTTGAAGGATTTTGTGGTTCTCTAACTGATGTCAGCTCATGATGGAATCCTCCAACCAATCAAACAACAAATCCCTACCAAATCAATACTTTCATAATGATATTATTTATTTATTTATGTATTTATTTATTTATGTATGTATGTATTTATTTATTTATTAATTACTGGCTTGAGTTTGGAGTGGAAGGCCTCACAAATTATCGCCGCTCATATTAATTCAATGACACTACTTTCTTGCTTCATTAATATACATGAGTAAAATTGATGATTAGACATTTGAATAAAGTTAATATAGGATAATTTACATTCAGAAGAATAATATGAGTGTTATCAATAAAATATAATCAGATGGGAAATAAGACGAGTGTTTTTATAGGCAAAATAAATAAATAACTTATTAGAATGTTATAATGTGAATTGAATACATTTTAACATTGTTTATAATCCTCTGAATTGACTTCCATATCTCTGGTATTTACCGTGAGACCTTATAAAGCATCTACAGCTTTACCATATTTATTTATTTCACCCTATTTTATCAACCCTTTTTCATCTTTCCATGTTTGAATGTGACAGACCAAAGTACAAAACTATGGAATGCATATGTTTATTAAAAATACAATTATCAGAAGAATTTACAAAGCCCGACATACCTATGTCAATCAATAAAGAGTCTGGAAGTCATTTCCAAAGTGTTAACTGCCTGCTTGCCTATCTGACAAGTGATTTTCATCCGCTTCACTTCACTTATCATCGTCATCTCTCGTCATTATCATCAGCATCATCAACTTCGTCGACGCCGCTACCAACGGTATCTTCCATTGGTTGTATTCGTTTTATCCTGTGTTTATCAGTCCCGAAAATTTTTATAATCAGCGTCAATATTTTATATCCTCCTCCTTTAGTATTGAAATGTATGAATACAGTTTTTATTGATGTGGATCAACCTGTTTATACCGGTGTTATTCTTCCAGAAATTTGGTAAGTTCTGGTGATCTGTCGTACACATTGAGTGTACGTAGATAAATCTTATTTTTATCATTCTTTCCTTTAATTCCTAGAGGAACATACGGCTTCAGCAGCGCGTCTCCATTGCGTTCCGTCCTCTGCCAACTTTTTCACTCCACTCCAAGTCTGCCCACATGCTTTCATCTCCTCTCCCCATGACCTCCTCCAAGTCACCCTTGCACTAACGACCAACTCGCCGCTTCCCTTTAGGGTTCCATTCGAGCAATGGCTTGTCTAGTGATGTCACTTGATGGTTTCCTCAGAGTATGGCCAATCCATCTCTATTTCTTCCTGCTTATTTGTTGCACAATCGGTTCCTGCTGGGTTGGTTCGCTCCCAGAGATCCCTGTTGCTGATCTTTTCTGGCCGGCCATCTGATCTTGAGTATTGAGCGAAGACAGTTAGCTGTTGATGATGGTCTGTAGTTTGTTTGAGGTGCTCTTTATGACGCGGCGCCAAGTCTCTGATCCGTATAGTAGCACTGACTGACTTCACATTGCAGTTGAAAATCCGGATCTTATTTTTCAGGCTGAGTGTTGAGTGTTGACTTCCACACAGACTTAAGAGTAATGAAAGCTTGTCTTGTTTTCCCGATCCTTGCTTTGATATCCTCGTCGGTTCCGCCTGTAGTTGAAACGATGCTTCCCAGTAGGTAGCCGGGTAAAGGAGGTTGTTTCTTTCAGGTTCCTCCCATTTATACTGATTGTTGTCTGCTGATATTGTTGATGTTAGTGTTGCCCAGGAATCTTCATCACTTCTGTTTTCTCTATGTTCACTTGAATTCCTATCTTCTTGGATGTCTCTTCTGCCAACTTGTTGCTTTTCATCACTTGCATATCTTCCAGTTTGCGGGAAATCAGACATATATCATCGGCGGAGTCCAGATCCTCCAGGTTTTTCGTTAGGGTCCATTTTATGCCTGTTTTCTCATTGCCCATTGTCTGTCGCATTATCCAATCTACTGGAATCAGTAAAATCATTGGAGATAGTGGGCAACCAGCCAGCCTTTTCTTACTCCCGTCCTCACTTTGAAGGATTCCGTAAGTTAATCGTTGTGGATTACTTGGCATGCAGCATTGTCATACAACTGTTGGATGAGATATATAATTGTCGGCGGCACTTCGTAGTAGCAAAATAATTTCCAAATCACCCCTCAATCAACGCTGTCGAAGGCCATTCCAAGCTTTGTTCAATGGTGATCCATAGTGTGGTGATTTGATCAATACATGACTTGTTTCTCCGGAATCCAGGCTGTTCCGGTCGAAGTTTTACATCCAGGGCTTGTTTGATTCTCTCCAGGATGATGCGGCTTAGTATTTTGCTTGGGATGGACAGGAGCATAATTCCGCTCCAGTTCTTGAATAAACTTAAGTATCCTTTCTTCCAATCCTCGGGTACCTTGCCCTCTTTCCACACCTCCAGTAGTGGTGTCATCAAGTCCTCTGTTGTCTCTGGGTCCATTTTCAATGCTTCTGCTGGGATTCCATCTGGTCCTGCCGCTTTTCCAGCTTTTAGCATCTTGATTACCTTCAGGACTTCTGTTCTCGTCAAGGGGTTGATGTTCACTGATAGTTCTGCTTCCGTTGTCGGTATTGTTGGGTGCGTTGTAGGTGGCGGTCGATTTTGAAGTCTTTTGAAGTGTTCAGCCCAGTGTTTTCTTTGCTCCACCTCTTTGGTGATTGACTTTCCATTGTCATCCTTTACTGGCTTAATTTATGCTTATTATTATAAAACATGTAAAAAAACATCGATTTATCCTCTTGATTAGAGAAAAGAAACTGTTGTGTGATGCGTGTAAATTGTAAAACAAGATTTCTCTAAGATTCCCTTCTGTATTAATAATCAATAATGTTGCTATGAACGACCTGGTGTGCGGCCGACAGTCGGTAGACTTTGGAAATCCTCTCGTGAAGTGGCCATTTGCCTTCATACCCTCTGCTAGATAAGTTCTGTTCACTTCCTTCACTCGGCGGTGGCTGAGGGCTGGGGGTTCTTCACAAATGTGAAAGGGCGAATGCCAACGTCTCTCTGGAGCTTACAGACGAACTGGGGGACCTACTATAGCTCTACCTATGAGGTACATGGACTCATTAATCCATATCTGGATCGAATATTGCCTATGAACCTGTTTTGTTCACCAGGAACGATGGGAAAGTAGCTCCTGACGCTGTTCGACTACCTTGTGGATTAGCCTTCATGTCAAGGGTTCGAGTAGTGGAGTGTGATGGTTCCTTAAGACACTCACCTGCTTCAGTCTAAGCAACTGGGCAGTGTTTCAGCCCTCTTACAAACTGTGATTTTGTATGACTCATCGCTAGGTGTCCATAAGGTACCCAGTGTGTTTTTTAGTGAAGTGTAACCTAAGAATTGTAACACATTTAAGAATAAATGCTGTCAGAAACGATGTCCTATCAATAGCAGTCAGTTAGCTCCAACACAATAGATTAAATAGCTGACATTAGTGTTTATCTCAATGCATTCATTACAGTTCCACTGGAGGTTAATCTTGATTCGAAATAGCTCAATGGTAACTGAACGATGCAGATATTAGTCTGTCGCAGTGTGGCGGGTAGGGCGCTATCAGATTCTTTCTGATGGCTGCCAACTAGCATTATAGAAATAATTGATCATGTCTTTCTACCGGTTGTATGTATTTGACCACATAACACATATAGTGAGCGAGAATGTGACTCAGAGAACTTATTGTTTCAAAGTTAAAAGTACTAGATCTTGGGGTTAGCACTGTACAGTTATTTCACCCAAATATCATGAATTGGTAGAAGTTGGGATTTATGGACCATTGAACCCTGGATCGCAATGTCTGAATGGTTTATGAGCTTTCCCTCTTGTATAGAAGGTCCTAGGTTCACACCCTGGTGGGCACGTACTGATGAAGAGTCCCAAACTAGACTGACAAAACAGTTCTCCAGTATTCCCTTAGGACTTCAGGAATAATAAAGGCAAGACCGTTGCTTAACATGTAATTTATTGATCTACTACAAATGACCATCTGTCAGCCTTTCGTCCTCCTATGAGTCTCTTCATCAGTACTACTCAGTTTAGTGTGAGTTGCTTATTTCTCTACATATGTTCGTTTAACATGGATTGAAAATGATTAACCATTGAATCGTTATTCTGATTGATCATCTGATCTTTAGTATAGAGCCATCGAAGGCAACTGTTAATAAAAGAGTGCAATAGTGACCTGTTGGAAACCTTCTTCATAACTTACCAAGTTACCGACCCCTTTACAGAAGAATTGACTAACTTGATTTTGGGGTTAGAAATCTGAATTTGTTGTTTGAACTGAGTTCAGAAGATTTTCGAACTGATTTCAGATGGATGAAGGCCTGGTCTTGCCTTCTTTATCCTGGTTTTCACTTTGTAATCTGCCCTCTGTGTAGTTGTAACGTTTGGTGGCTAGATATAAGTACAGGAAGTGACCTCTAAGGAATTTCTCCTGCTGACAGTAATTAGTGCTTCTCTTTGGTGTCGTTGGTTAGGGTTATCTTTATCACCTCCGCCTTCTCTGTATACAGTTGAAATCCTGTCTTCTCTGACTGTTTCTTCTGCTATTTTCCTGCTTTTCCTCGGTAAGGCCTCGAATTTAGGTGATATTGGGTAGAAATCCTTCGCGAAATCTAGATCTAAAGTCCCCTTTTCGATCCGATCAATTATTGTAATCTCGGTCCCCACGAACTGTCTACTGCATAACCCATCAGTTCGTCACAATTAGGAATATCATCAGTGACAGTAGGCAGACAGCCTTGTCTTACTACTGTTTTCACTTCAAAGGCTTCGCTGAGATTTCCGTTGTGGATCATTTGAAATGCGCCATTGTCGTATAGCTGTTCAATGAAGATGATGAAAATTTAGGTTACTTCATGACGTTCAAGTAGTTTTCAAATTACTTCGCGATTAACACTGAACTGCTGAAGGCCTTTACAAAGTCGATGAAGTTGACGTACGTAGAGGTTTGATTGCATTCTGATGTGTGGAGATGCGACTTGATCAGCACATGATTTGCTTCTCCCGTGTCCAGCTTGCTCTGGGCTGAGTTCTGTATCCAGTGCATCTTTCATCATCACCCCCCTCAGGATGATATAACTTAATATTTTGCTTGGTATTGATAAGAGCATTATTCCATACCAGTTTTTCCAAAAACCTAAGTCACTCCGCTTTGGAAGTTTAATAAAAAATAGCCCTTCTTTCAATAGTTAGATACCTTTCCCTTCTTCCAAGCTTTTTGGAATTAATCGGATGAACATATCCTCTGTGGTCTCTGGATCCGTGTTCAGTGCCTTAGGGAGGAATTCCGTCTGGTCCTACTGCCTTCCTGGATGACTTTCAGTAGTTTGATTGCATTCAAAGTTTCTGCTTTTGTTGGACCGATTGGTGTTCACTGACAGGCAGTTCTGTGCACGCTGAATACTAATGTGCTTCCCTCTTAGCCTTTACACTTTTTGCTTTAGGAAGTAGTCGATTGGTTACTGCTGATTTTATGTCGAAATAACAAGTTTTATAGTTTATAAGTTCATTTATTTGACTTTTATTTATTTATTTATTATTGCCATTCATAGTGGTTATGATGTATGGTTTAGTCAAAATGGTGGCAAGCTAGTGCGTTATACATGGGACAATGCTCTACATGAGACTGGCTATTCCCCCTGCTCGTCCTCTCTTCACCCCAATCGAGTTGTCTCAAATATTGTTCCTCGTGGTCTGTACCATCCTCAAGTGATTCCAGATCATCCTGTCTATTAGTGACTCATTTTCTACTTGAGAACTCGTTGGCAGTTGTTGTTGTTAGCAACAAAAATCGTTTAGCTCAAGACAACCGAAGACAGAATAATGAAGAGGAAGGCGTTTATGTTTGGACATATTTAAGACCAGGTTAGTTAATTAGTCAGTTAATTAGTGTAAATGACACTTTTAATTCTCAACTTTTTTTTGTTATTTGATAACATGTACTTATTATTTTATTTTATTCCTTTGCGTTCTGGGTGGAACATAAGTCCTCAAGCTTGAGGTTTGAAGTTTCAATAGCAGTGGTGTTTATTTTTACAGGGAGAGGTTTACTAGCTTTGCGTCCAACCTTTCCTCTTTACTGAGCTTTTTGCCAGTTTAGAGCGGTTTGGAATTGTGGCGTCGGCCAGGGATTGAACTTTAGGTTACATGTATGGTTGACGAGCATACACAAACCCTGAACTACCGACTCAGAGAATCTATGATACCATTTACATAAATTCTTTGCTGTAGATGCTTTGATATTGACTCTGGAAGTGAAACTAGTTATGTAGTTTGCTTGGACCCTAGTAACTAGTGTGACGTGTCTAGTCCTCCTTTGATTTGGTGCAAGCTGAATTCTATCAGTCAGTCAGGTTTTGCAATGTAGCCATTATTCTAGGTAGCTCGCCATCGCGGTGCACATTGATTTGATGGTATTAGATAG
Organism: Trichobilharzia regenti; assembly: GCA_944472135.2. Classification (NCBI taxonomy): domain Eukaryota; kingdom Metazoa; phylum Platyhelminthes; class Trematoda; order Strigeidida; family Schistosomatidae; genus Trichobilharzia; species Trichobilharzia regenti. Next base: position 6,615,109 of record OX235266.1, read on the forward strand.
TTGGAGGCAATCGGCCACAGGAAGCCTTGGACCTAGGACTAGACACACGTCACACTAGTTACTAGTGTCCAATCAAACTACCCACCACAGTCCTACAGGAGGTCAATCGCGAGCCCGAATAACTCAGTAATAACGTCTCTGACTGCAGCACTGGGTGGTGACACAGCGGGTTCGAATTTCAGAAGGGACATGAGTTCTTCCAATGTGGTTGCAAATACGCCTTGCTGAATGGTGAGTGACAACTAGCACGAAACCTAGGTGGTGTTCAAGGCTTCCTCCTGCGCGATTGCCTCCAACTATCTAATACCATCAAAACTAGTTATGTATTTGGTATTGATTAGCAGTAGAGTACAGGAGGGAATCGGATCACCCGTTTCCTTATGAAAATTGGATTATGTATTCCTTTATGTGTGATGGATATTAAACGTGAAACGATTCTCTTTGGATTTTTGTTATCTCCTTGAGTTCCAATTGGGACAGTAAATAGACATTACAATTTGTTCTCTGCATTACTTTATGCCTCGTACCACAACTGCTCAGTCAGTTCTTCTATATCGTTCAGAGACTTGACGCGTCGCTAAAAAGTATATCCAACTGCTTGCTGAAGAATTTTATCGACAGCCGCCCCCTTGACTGGTTTCATACTGAAGATGAGATGCTCGGCAGTCCAGAAAGAATTAGTAACAAGAAACTGTAGCTGGGAACGAACCAATCCTGAATCTATCGCTCAAGAAATATCCCGAAGGAACTGGGGATGGATCGAACACACCCTGAGGAGACCATTAGGTCACATCGCGCGCCAGAGAAACCCTCGAGTGGAAGGTGATTGAGGAAAGACGAGCTGGGCGTCACTGCATCGGTGACATGTGTTAGAAGGAGTTGAAAACGTATAGGTAGTCGTCAAGCTAGCTAAAGAGGACTGTATAGAACATGCTGCAATGAATATGTGCTGTTGTGAAACCCTTGTTCTACTTGGAACTTGAAACAAATCGTTAGTGAAAGTACACATTCTGTGTAGACATATACAGAAATACACAAAAACTTGATATTTCAACTTGTATACGAAGTTGTATACTATTTCAAAATTATTCTGTTCGATTTGTTGTCCTTTGTGTGGCTTTTATTATAACTGAATTGAGCCGAACTAATCCGTTCTACTTTGTTATGTCTGCGCCTGTTAATTAGTATAACGGTAATGAACTCAACTGGTACGCTCTAATACGTCTATTTGTTCGCTGTACCTTCCGATTCACTGAGCCATGCAAATATTAAAAGACAAAGGCTGGCGTGTGACTGTAAGATATTGTATTATACATTTATTAGGAAACAAAATATATTGATATATTTATAATTTATCACAATACAGTTGGCTCACAACCGTGAGAATGAACTGTTCTTATTGGCTGGAAATGTCTATGCTGATTGGTTGGTGATCCGACACAGATCAAGGTGCTATAAAAGACAATGAATTGATCACACATTAAATCCCAATAGTCGTGAGAAATTATGATACATTAACATAGTACCTCCATCAAAAGGCAAATCACAAGATTCGTGGGGAAGTGTGATATACTATTTTATGTTGGGTCCTATTGTAGTGAGAGCTGACTGTTAGTCACAATTGGTGGACATTAATTTACGTCAATTTTTATGTCCCCAATATTGGTTGTGAGAAAAATGAGAACAAAGGCTTTGCGTAGGCGGATACAGTTAACATATAGATGATCTGACATTCAAGAAACAGCCACAAAGAGATGAAAGATTAACTTTCTGTGAGAAATGACTAATCAAAAGACTGTGTTTTTCTGCTAACAATAATCTATAATATGTACATGAAAATCTATCAATATGTGTTGATTTCATTAATAAACGATCTGTTGACTGGCCCTTGTCTTCTGTTGTTAGACTTATTATTATTATTTATTATTATATCCTTTAATTCAGCCGCGCGTCTCCATTGCGTTCGGTTTTCTGCCACCTTTTTCACCCCGCTCCAAGTCTGCCCACATGGCTTCATCTCCCCTTCACATGATCTCCTCAAAGTCACCCTTGGACGACCAAATCGCTGCTTCCCCTTAGGGTTCCACTCGAGGGATGGCTTGTCTAGTGATGTCACTTGATGGTTTCCTCAGAGTATGGCCAATTCATCTCCATTTCCTCCTGCCTGTTTGTTTCACAATTGGTTCCTGCTGGGTTGGTTCGCTCATTGCCAGAGATCCCTGTTGGTGATTTTTGCTGGCCATCTGATCTTGAGTATTGAGCGAAGACAACTGTTGATGAAGGTGTGAAGTTTGTTTGAGATGCTCTTCATGACGCGCTGGCCAAGACTCTGATCCGTATAGTAGCACTGACTGACTTCACATTGCAGTTGAAAATTCGGATCTTATTTTTGATGCTGAGTGCTGTTGACCTCCACACAGACTTGAGAGTAATGAAAGCTTGTCTTGCTTTTCCGATTCTGGCTTTGGTATCCTCGTCAGTTCCGCCTGTAGTTGAAACGATGTTGTTACACTGTCACTTTTTAATTTTGGTTTTTCTAACGTTTCTTTTTAATTTTAGACAGCAGATTAGACTGTTGGTCAGCTGCTACACAGAATCTACTCAAAAGTATCAATTTAGCTGGTTACATAAACCAACCTGGTACACAGGAGGTGTCAATGTCAGGTAATATTCACTAATAATAATAATAGTAATAATAATATACTTTTCAATTTTGACTACGAATTGATATCAGCCAGAGAATCATTGGAAACCAGTGGGGGAGTAATTCTTGGCTGTTTCGTCCTAGCTTAGGACTCATCAGCTTACCTATGACACTAGCTTACGGTCGCGCTCAAATCACTAACTGGCAGAATTTGGAATCCATGAGCTGGCTATTGGACTGTGTCTCAGTGCTGAAATGGACTACGAACTTGACTTTTACCCGGGAGATCCCGGACCCCGGTGGGTGCTAACTGCTGAGGCAAAGTCCCAAACTAAGAGTAGACAGCTGTCCAGTACTCCGTCACTGGCTTTCATTGGTTCTCTAAGTGATATCAATAAAGTGTTTGTGTGAAGAGATTTGATTGGTTTCAGGATTTCATCATGAACTGACGTCGGTTAGAGGACCATTAGAAAACCTGAGAGTACTGGGCAGTTGTTTCGTCCATGATAAAATCCTGAAACCAATAATATCTCTGCAAACGAAGACTTGAATATCAATCTGCCTTATTCATTTAGGTGGTTACCTGGGTTCTTGTGGAAATTTGTGGCCAGTGAGCCTTAGCAGGTTGGGTGTGAGGACAAATACTCGCCAGTCGCGCTATATCGTGAATAGGCAGAAGTCGGAATTCATGGGCTGGCCATTGGGCCAACAAGCCATTCCCGTTTACTACCTAAACACACCTCCAGGATGTTCATAACAAAATTGGAGGGGCGAGTGTGAACCTCTGGTACTTACAGCCGGACTGGTAGACGAAGCTATTGAGACGCAATTGCTGACAGTGCTGCATTCCCTCGTTGATCAGACTTCAAGTTTGAGGCTTGAATGATGGGTGGTCGATAAGATCAACTGCCTGTTTCTGTCCGAGCTAGCGTTTGAACAGTATCCCAGCCGTCATACAAATTATGCAATTTTGTGTGGTACATCAAGTGTGAGATATGGCCACCATTCTTGGTGGCTCGCATCATCACAGATATCTTTGAATTGTTATTTCTATATATGGTTGGAGGCAATCGGTGTGGAACTCTGCCTAAACCTAATTTTCCTGCTCTTTCGGGACTGACCAGTTAGACAACAAGGCGTATCTGAAATCCTGAAGGAATATCTGACAGTCGAACCAGTGTCACCCAGCTCTGTAGTCAGAGCCATCTAGAATTGTGGCCATATTGCAAACTTGACTGATAGAATTCAATATGCACCAAACAAAGGACCAAACAGATGCATGATACTAGACTCTTCATCAGTACGCACCCACTGGGGTTTTAACCCAAGACCTTCTGGTTACAAAGCGGGTGTGAGGACAAATACTCACTAAAGACGGTGGCTAGCGCTCGCGCTATGTCGGTAGTTGGCAGAAGCTAGAATTCATGGACTGGCCATCGGATCGAGTCTCAGTGGCTTGATAGTCTACGAGCTCGCTGGCCTTGTAACCAGAAGGCACTGGATCCAAACCCTGTGCCGTGGGTGCTTACTGGTGAAGAGTCCCAAACCAGGCTGACGAAACAGCTGTCCAGTACTCCCCGACTGGTTTCCAATGGTTCTGTAACTGATTTCAGGTCATGATGAAATCCTGTAACCAAAGCTATTATTATTATTAACCACTTTTTAGTTCGTTTTGAATTCTACCTTTTTATACTTTATATATGTTCATATTTGTTGCCCCCAATTTCGTCTTTTCTCTCTAAGAATTGTTTGGTTCAGTTCGTGCAATGGAATGGCTTAATTCTCCAACAAATATTCTACTGATCACAACCAATGGCTACTTATTGCATATCAATGTAACACATATCAATACTGTCAATAATAATAATAATAATAATAAGTCATCGTTAGCTGTGGCTGGTGACACTGAGAATAGTTCATCAAGTCATGCAAATCATCCACCCTCACCATCACCAAAGTCATCGTCATTAACGTCATCGTCAACACTCTTCGATATTCATTCACTACACTATCATGGATTAATGTCAGATAATGATTTTGTTTTAATTGCTCCATTGACCTTGAAATCACAAGAGCGGTTAAATCAAACAATGACAGAAGCGGGAAAATCATCATCTATGCCTTATATGCCAAAGCGTTTATTAACTATAGCCAAAGGTTATTTAAATCCCTTATCGTCTTCTGTTGTGTCGTCGACTTCTTTCAATGTTAAAAATACTAATCATACAGGTAACAAACACACTGATGATAAGTTTATAAGTAGTCAGACAGAGAAGACAATAGAGAGTTTAAATCAAGAAAAGTATTATTTAGTCAAATTATTCAATGATAAATTTTTATTCTCATAAAACAAACAGGTTTTACTGTTTCTGGTATGTTGCGTTCAAAGATTTGTGTAAATAATAATCAGGTTTTTGCAGTCATCATTTATTGTATTCGTTTTTCAAGTCTTCCCCTTTGCCTTGTCTTAACCATGAATTTTTATCTACATTTTATACTTGGACATCTCTGTTTTAGATAACTTGAAGAGATTTATTATTATTATTATTTTTATGTTAAATATCCTTCATCGAAATTTTAAACTCCAAAGGTGTTGGATTTTTTTACGAAAAGAATTATAATACTAATAGTAGTATGTTGTTAACTTCCTAGTCGAATTTTTTTGTTTTAAAAATCTGTGATACAAGAGTTATATTATCATATAAATATGCAGAAATGTTGTTTGTTTTTGAGATTTAGCGGTGAATATCTACACCTCATTTACACTCATGTTGGATACAGTATGTATGATAACGGAATCTTAAACGAGAGTGAGGATATCTGGTGAGATAATTTCTAGCCAAACATCCCATTTAGAGGGAGCCATTGGAAACCAGCAGGGAGTACTGGGCGGTTGTTTCATTTCTGTCTGGGACTCTTCGTTAGTACACACTTGTGACACCACTTAAAGGGTCCAAATTCAGGACGTTTAGCTTACGAGGGGAGCTTGTTGACTATTTAAGCCACTGAGACGAAATCCAATGGTCTGCGAGTTCTGCCTCTTGTTAGTTAACTGTTCGGAGCACAATCGCCGGTGCTACGACATACAACATGGTAAGCACTAGGTGATTATGTAGAACAAGAATAGGCTGAGTCAGAATAAATCACATTGAGCTCACCAGTTAGTTACGCTACTTAAACGACTTCAAACGCGTTTCCTGTTGGCTTCAGCTAGAAATAACGCTCATGATTGTTGTGTGGCCGTCTATCCTGTTAGACCTGCTGTTTGACCACACTATCTGCTAACTGTTTAGCCTGGCCCACCTGGCGGTAAGGCTGCTCTTAAGGCCACCACGACTGGTGAAGCGAGTACACTACACTTATGTCTGTTCAAAGATGTCTTTAGAAGAGGTGCTGTGAGCGGTGCACAGGGTACAGGATCACACTACAGTGCAATAGATGTACTTTTGTTCCCTGGGAATTGACTCGTCCTCAACGTGACCCATTCAGCACAGACAAACAAATTTACAGCTCAAAATGAAATGTCTGAGAGTTATTTGAATTGACAAACCCCTTTGGTTTGCCACTTGACAAGGAGTGGATGAGTGTTAAAAGCTAAACTTTAAGTAGTCCTTGAGGTAAATAAGCGAGATAAGTAGCTCTTAGTAAACCAAAAGATTTGACAACATTCTTGACAGGGGAAAATAGGTTATGTTTAAATTCAGTAACAAGATGTTGCGATGTAGCAGCCATTAACAGAGAATATTTCTTGAGTCTCACACACACAAGTGTAAACAAGATAGCATCTCAATCGTAGCAAGATGCACATCTGCCAGGAAGGCTAAACAATGATAGTGAGGATATTCGGTGCATAGAGAGATCATTGCAGTTGGTCCTTCTTGTGTCAGTCAGAAATATTTATGCAAACGAAGATATCAGTACCACTTGTCTGTCTGTCTGTTTTCGGCATAGAACTTTGCACCGATGTGCAACAGTTCAAGTTGTCACATTCCCTCCATATAGCACACAAAGCAAGAGAAGAAAGTAGAAGAAATGCATAATACGGACAGTGAACAGAGATACGAGACAAAGGAATAGTAATAACGAAGAACGAAACGGTTTCATTGGAAATTACAGGCCACAAGGAGTGCATGCATCTGCACCAGCCATTGAGAACGATTTTGAGCCATGTCACCAATTGTTTCCAACCTTTGGTCTTTATCGTCTGGAGGACCCCAACAAGGAAGTCTACACCTTCCTACATGGCTTAAACTAAGTGTTGTAGATTTCATTGACTGGTGAATCCATGTTTTGGTTTGACCGTAGCTAGCTCTTCTCTAGCTTGACCCTATGTTCACAGCTAACATTGCCTGTTATCGAGGCAGGCGCTGACTAGGCATACGTAACACATGTCCTAACCATCTAAGTCAATGTAATTTCACAGCCTCGTCAATTGATTTCCCCTCTTCACCTAGAATTCGATGCCTAACCTCAATATTGCTCACATTATTATACCAATTCACACGGGAAATAGAACGCAGGAACCTATGAACAAACACAGACAGTCAGCATTTTCATTTCTTCCACTCTCAATGGCCAGATCTCACAGCCATAAAGGAGGACGGAGCGGACTGGTGAGCAGTACACCCACACTTTGGTCGATAGTCGGATATCTCGTCTGCGCCAGAGACATCGTAAACTGGCATACGCGAAACTAGCCCTGTGTATCCGTGCTGAGATTTCGTCAGAGATCAACCCGTTGGCACTGGCTGATGGTACTTCCCAAATAAGTGAAGCGGTCACCGTGCTTTACCACTTCACTCCCTATTTCTAGTCTAGGAGTCAGTGTAGTCCAGTCCTGTAACATCATCTTGCATTTGACAACAGGAGCGAATCGCATGCCAAACATTCGTAGATTGCAGCTGAAGGTGTTCAGATGACTCTGCATTTGTTCAGCGTACTCGCCTAGTAGGACTATATCGTCTGCATATTCTAAGTCAACGAAATTATTCCCTGTTGGTAGCAAGTCAATCCCTGAGTCGCCGAAGTGAGTTAGGGTTAAGTCCATAAGTACATCTATGGTGAAGTTGAATTTGAACGGGGATAATGGGAATCTCTGACGCACACCTCTAGTTGTCACCACTTTAGATGAAAACATGCAGTAAGCCCTCACCTGGCTGCTTGAGTTCGAGTAGAGTGCTTTAATCAGTACAATGTATTTCCTCGACATTCCCTTTACAGACAAGCATCGCCAGAGTACCTCTCGGTTGACAGAATCGAATGACGCCCTTAGGCCAAGAAATATAATGACTGTTGGACGCCGGTAGGAATACCTACACTCTAGAATCTGTCGGAGGGTGAAGATATGATCAATAAACCCTCTTCCTGGTCTAAAGCCTGCCTGGCTCTCTCGTGTTTGTGCCTCCCGAGCACCACTTAGCCTACACATGATTATTGAGCCTAGGACTTTTGATACTATATTAGTCAAGCTAATCCCCCTGTGATTATCACAGGAAGACTTGTCTCCCTTCTTGTATACGGGATAGTCAGTGACTTACACCAACCTGATGGGACTTCCTCTGATTCCCAGATGCTGCTTAGAACCTCAGTTAATGCAGACAGTAAACTGTCCCCACCGTACTTAAATACCTCTGGCGTCATTCCTTCAGGTCCCGCTGCTTTGCGTAGTTTCAGATTGGAGACAGCTTTAGTAACCTCAGTTAGGGATGGAGGACCTGTGTCTATTTCCCAGTAGCTTTTGATGCTGCTCGACTGCTTTGTGGATTAGCCTTCAAGTCAAGGGTTCGAGGAGTGGAGAGTTATGGCCCTTAAGACACTCACCTGCTCCAGTCTGAGCAACTGGGCAGCATTTCATCCCTCGTAGAAACTGTGTGATTTTGTATGACTCATTGCTAAGTGTCTATAAGGTACTGAGTGCGTGTTTTAGTGAATCATAACCTCATAATTGCAAAATCTTTAAGAATAAATGTCGTTAGGAACGATGTTCTACCAATAGTAGTCAGTATGCGCCAACACAATGGATTCAATACTTAAAATTAGTGTTTACCACATAGAAATTCATCAATTCATTCATTACGGTTCTACTGGAGATCAATCCTGAGTCCAAATAGCTCAATGATGAATGATGAAAGTTTGAGTCCGTCTCAGTTTGGCGGGTAAGGCGCCATCAGATACTTAATGGGGAGTGCCAGCAAGCATGAAAGAAATAGTTTATCATGGCTTTCTACCGATTTTATGTATTTGACCACAGAACACATAGTCAGCGAGAACACGACACAAAGAAAGTGAAAAGTACTAGATCTTGGGGGAAGCACTGCAAAGTTATTTCATCCTAACATCACGAATGTGTTCAACTTGAGATTTATGGGCCATTTAATCCCGGATCTCAGAGGCTGAATGGTTTATGATCTTGCCTTGTAACATAGAAGGTCCTGCGTTCACACCGTAATGGGCACGTACTGATGAACAGTCCCAAACTAGGCTGACGAAACAGCTGTCCAGTATTCCCTTTGGACTTCAGGAATAATAAAGACAAGAATGTTCCTTAACATGTAATCTATTGATCTGTCTGTTTCTGTCTGGATTCAACATAGAACTTGGCACCGAAGTTCAGAAGTTCGAGTTGCCACGTTCCAAATAGCACACAAAGATAATTTTTTGATCTTAATTTTGACTACAGCTTGATTTCACACTGTATTTTTGGTACAAGTATGGAATTTTCAGCATGGACATCGGTAGCCCACATTTTTCAGGCCAACCACAAATATCAGGTGTGCGTCGGCAGGGGATCGAACCTCGTACCATGTGAATGGTCGGCGAAAGTCCTAACCACTGTGCCACCGACGCTCACGTAAGAAGATGAGTGAAGAGAATCAATAGAGTTTGGCAGGTATAAAAGCGAAACAGAATGGGTAATGGTAGAAAGAAATATGAAAGATTACAGAGACTGAATACATCTGCGCCATTGACAACGATTTTGAGCCATGTCACCTATTGTCTCCAGCCATTGATTCCTAGAGTCCCGAGGGCCCCAACCCGGAAGTCTGCATCTCCCTACCTGACTCAGTTTAACTGTCAAGGATTTCATGGATTGATGCCATGTTTTTGTTTGGCCACCACTGGCTCTTTTCCAACCTGCACCTATATCAGCTAGTAATGCCCGTCGGGGGAGGCGGTGGTTAGGCATGCGCAGCACGTGACCTAGCCATCTTAGTCTATGTAACTTTATAGCCTCGTCGATTGATTTTCCCTCTTTGCCCAACACTCTACGCCTAACGTCAACATTACTTACCTTATTGAAACCACCTAACGTGAGACAGAGATCGCAGACATCTATGATCGAAAGCAGTCAACCTTTTCATGTCTCGTATTGGCCATGTTTCAGAGCCATAGAGAAGGACGGAGCGAACTGATGAGCAGTACACACGTCCCTTGGTTGATAACCGGATGTCACGCCTACGCCAGAGATGGTGTAAGTCAGCGAAAGCAGCTCGAGCTTTTCGGATCCGTGCTGAGATTTCATCGCCAATCAGTCCGTTGGTGCTAATACAACTTCCCAAATAGGTGAAGTGTTCTATCACTTCACTCCCTATCACTAAGTTAGGAGTTGACGTGGTCCAGTCCTGTAGCAGCATCTTACATTTTGCAGGGGCGAATCGCATGCCAAACATACGAAGATTGCTGCTCAAGGTGTTCAGAAGACTCTGCATTTTGTCAGCATCCTCCCCTAACAGGACTATGTCATCTGCATATTCTAAGTCCATAAGACTATTCCCTGGTAACAAGTCGATTCCTAAGTCATTACGTTCAGTTAAGGATACTTCCATCAGCATATCTATGATGAAGTTAAACAGAAATGGGGAAAGTGGACATCCCTGTCGGACACCACTGGTTGTTACCAATTCAGATGACAATTCCCCATAAGCCCTTACACGACTACGTGAGTTTGAATAGAGTGCCTTGATTAGTGCAATGTACTTTCTTGGCACTCCCTTCACAGTCAGACATTGCCATAGTACCTTTCGATCCACGGAGTCGAAGGCCGCCTTCAAGTCAAGAAATATGACAATTGTTGGACGCCGAAAAGTGTGTCTATGTTCTAGAATCTGTCGAAGAGTGAAGATATGATCTATGCACCCTCTACCTGGTCTAAAGCCTGCTTGATTTTCCCTTGTCTGTTCCTCCCGAGTTCTGCTTAGTCTATGCATGATTACTGAGCCTAGGATTTTAGAGACTATGTTCGTTAGGCTGATCCCCCTATGATTATCACACGAGGACTTGTTTCCCTTCTTGAATATCGGTATAATAAGTGACTTACCCCAGTCTGATGGTACTGTCTCTGATTCCCAGACTTTGCCTAGTACCTCAGTTAATCTACAAACTAGTATGTCACCCCCATATTTAAACACCTCCGGAATAATTCCGTCGGGTCCTGCCGCTTTGCCTCGTTTCAAATTACTGATAGCTTTTGTGACCTCACTTACAGACGGCGGACCAGTGTCTATATCCCATTCGGGTGTGCTGGATGTCGGGGAGGTTCAGTGTGGCTGTAGGCAAGTTAAATTGTCCTCAAAGTGTTCTTTCCAGCGTTCAAGGCGTCTATCCTGAGAGCTAATTAAGGAGCCATTTTTCTCAGAAATAGTCTCACTTATGATTTGCCTTCTCCCACCCGTTTCCCTGATGAGTCTAAAGAGTTGCCTAGTGTTGCCTATCGCCGATGCTTTTTCCATCTCTTTTGCCTTTGTCAGCCACCACTGTTCACGGTCCTTGCGGAGACTTTTAGTAAGTTTCCTTTTGTGCAGCTTTCGCTCCTCATTGAATTCGGAGCTCGCCGGAATAAGTCTTCTAGCATCTATCAGTTCGGATGAGGCAGTCGAAATCCAGTGGTTTTTACTCACCTTTGGATTTCTTATTCACAGCTTTTACAGCTGTATCTATAGCTGACTGAATATTCTTCCAGGCTTCTTCAGGGTGAGCACAGCTGTCGAACACAGATATGCGTTTAGCTAGTTCTTCCTCAAATAGGGATTTAGTTTCCTGATCGAGCTGGGGACGTGATGGTTTTACCGCCAGCTGTTTCCTACGTCCGTTCAGTCGTAAGCACACACGAGCCCGGACCAGTGCGTGATCGGTATCTACACACGTGTTCCAGAAGGAGCGACAATCTCCTACCGACCCACGCCAACGATAGCTTATTGCTATGTGGTCTATTTGTGTCCAGCGTTGGTTTGATTAAGGGGGTCGCCAAGTCAAACAGTGTCTCTCCTTGTGTTTGAAGTTAGTGCTTACAAGAAACAAATGATTATCAGAACAGAACTGTAGGAGACGGTCACCGTTGTCGGTTCGCTGGCACGGAACTCCATAGGTGCCACCGACATCCTTCTCAGATTGACACAATTTCCCTACTTGAGCATTATTGTTAATCCGGGCCCCGTCCTATCCGGCGTGATATTTTGTGAATTTGTTTGAATCAGTTTCACTTACTCAAAAGCAATTTAATGTGGATTTGTGCAAACACTTTTGAAAATGCCGACACAGTGGTATTACTGTAATCAGGGCCTTGGGCTAGACGTAGAAGATAGATAAGTGGAAACAATCTATCCTGACAATTGTGATAACTAGGATAAGCATATAGTAACGAAGATAATACACCAGAATAAATAAGAAAACAAAGAAAGCAGTCATACCGCAAAATTTTAATCCATCCGCTCCCATCTGGCTTCAGAAGTTACCACTTCTACAGAGGCTTAGGTGTGATCAAGCGTAGGAGGAGGTCAAGTTTAGGTATCATGGGTGAAATCCTAAAGGAGAAAGATATCACAGTCGGTTTGTATTCAAGCAGTCAGCTCAGATCACATCTAATCGAAAATGTGGTTGTAAGCCAACTATCATAAACTGTCAATGTCCATCTTCTACTACGCTGAACCTCACGCTGTCCCTCGAAGACCTTTAAAAACGCTTTGTATTAACCAACGCGAAAACCAGAACACTGATTGGCGACTCGAGAATCCCTTATTCTTACGCCAACATGTGACCAACAATAAGGTTATTACACAAGGTCTAAGAATAAATGATATGATAATCAATCACGAAAATACCTCTGTCAGCCAAGTCTCGCAAACCGTCAATGCCCAGCTCTTGCTACGCTGGGACTCACGCTGTTCCTTGAAGTTTCTCAGAAACGCTTAGTAATAACGGACGCAAAAACCAAAACACCGATTGGCCACTCGAGAATTCTTTATTGTAACACCAACATATAAAAATGTTGTCATTATGGTCTGTGAACAAATATTACAATAATAAATCACAATATTACTTCTGACAGTTTTGGACTGACTTCTTTCTGAACAGCGACCGATGAGACGATGACTGTCGTATTGATGCCTCCGCGAAAATTGGGGAAGTTGGTTTTGAGCAAACAACCATGAATTGATCGTTCAATCTTCAACTACATTGACACTCCCCGGCGAAAAAGGGATCCAACCCCTTTTTTCCATCACGAACAACACACGTTGACTTGGATGCCATTGCGAGAACCTGGGTCACTCGGACAGAGCTGAAATGGAAAACAAACAAAAAGCCAACACACTACAAGCATACCCACGGCACAATCTCGCACATCAATGACGACCTGCGCCTTCCAGTTAAAGGCATCCTCTTGCAACACAATCGCCACTTGCTAGAATGACGCTTGCAGAGTGCAACGTGACCATAGAACCACCTCACGATACTCTACGCACATCCTCGTATCTACTCACTACTAATTACCACTGAAATCGCTTGTCACTCATTCTGCCTCAGTTCTAGTAACGGTGACATATGCGAGCGTCAGTCGTCCACACTCTCGCTCCCCGACGTGTGGGACCGCAGCTAATAATTGTCTCCGTGTGCATTTCATTCTCAGCAATAGCCTCTCAAGCGTATACGACCATTCTGATGTCTCTAACATCAATCAATTCATTCACGGATGTGGAAGAGTGGACACTACTTCAGAAGTAATCACGACGAAAATTTTGACAAAATTATGCAATAAAAACAAGGTACGAAAACAACGAGTAAACACAATGAGTCCAAAAAACACCAATTCATATGACACACCACACATATATACAAACAGTACACACAAACTCGCAGATCGTGTCTCGATGGAATTCCTCTGAAGAATCGCAGGACTTACATCAGTACGCCTACATTCCTTCTCAGGTTGATGATCCAAGTGAAAGTCGTCCGGAAACAATCAGAATTGCTAACAGCTAGATGACAGATGATACCAATTCAGTATATACAATATGAACATATGTACAAAATCACACACCAAGCACATTGGACTGCTCACTGATGCGCTACCCTTTGAAGAATTGTAGGACTTACAGCAGTACGCCTACAACCCTTCTCAGGTTGACGCTCTAGGTTGGAAAATCGTTGCAGAGTTCATTTGCTGATTTCCTTCTATCAGCTATATCCTCAAATCTGAACGGCAACACGCCCATGTCATTGTATCGTAGAATATAGATGACGAACAAACACACGACGTATCTGGTCAACCAAGCGTAGGCACAGAGTAATTTACACCAGAGATAATAACATTCAATTAGTAACTTGAAACTAGAAATGCCTTTATTCATGCAAGTCAATTTAACAATTACTCTCTCGGTTACACTTGGCTTATCCTCACTAAACTGACCATTGATATTCGTCCTTTCAAACGAACTGATACTAGCATAGTCATTGCACAAGATACTTGAGTTGATGGGCGTCCTTCTAATTGTGGATAACATCACCAACAACGACTGATTGATATCAGTTGATGAAGTTAGCGGTGGATCAAAAGCTGCTGTTGCTCGAATTTCAGAAATTTGTCCACCTGCAAGACCGCCACCACTGCTGTCTTTTACTAACAGCTCAGGTTTAGCACTAGCAACTGATGATAGGTGGGCTACATGCTGATCACTCACACTGACGGTCTGACAAGTATGCATGCCTTCTGCAACTGCATCTGCATTCAATTCTACTTCACGTTCAAGTTGTACAGAACTTTTGTTCAACTTAGCAGTAGTAGGCATATCCCTCATCTCATCATGATCAACCAAAGACAACTGTGAAGTATCATGATCATTATCACGAATATTCGCTTTACCGTCAACTTCATCATTTTCAAACTCTTTAATAACAGAAGTAGACAATTTTGGTTCCCCTCACAAATCCTTGAAGGTTTTATAAATTCAATCTGACTAGTTATACTTTGTAAACTTTTGGAGTCAGAACTGCACTCTGAAGCAGCAACTCTATTCTGGGACACTCTATTCAACAATGGCTTACCAGTTGCAACTACAGACTTCTTCACCGCACAGTTATCGTCACACAATTCGGAGTCAGGCCTGGATTTCACATTTAGCTTATCACTGAAATTGCTCACTGGTTCACAGTTCACTTCTGTTTGCACTTCTTGCAAACGTGTAAAACACAACCGTGTGTTAATGTAGTTGAAGATTGAACGATCAATTCATGGTTGTTTGCTCAAAACCAACTTCCCCAATTTTCGCGGAGGCATCAATACGACAGTCATCGTCTCATCGGTCGCTGTTCAGAAAGAAGTCAGTCCAAAACTGTCAGAAGTAATATTGTGATTTATTATTGTAATATTTGTTCACAGACCATAATGACAACATTTTTATATGTTGGTGTTACAATAAAGAATTCTCGAGTGGCCAATCGGTGTTTTGGTTTTTGCGTCCGTTATTACTAAGCGTTTCTGAGAAACTTCAAGGAACAGCGTGAGTCCCAGCGTAGCAAGAGCTGGGCATTGACGGTTTACGTGACGTGACTGACACCGTGTTTGTCTTGCATCTTGTAACTTATCTGTTGAGGATGTACTACGAAACCTGTTACACTCACTAGGTCTATATGCATTACTAGACATCATGAAGTCCTCTCGATATCCACCTCTCTGAGGCCTACTCCTCATCAATGATTGCATTTTACCCTCGGACTGCTCTATTCTAGGGGTGAGATGCAATATACTGGCAAACCTGCTCATAGATTGATTGACACTATTGTTTACCAGTTTCAGAATATCGTCGAACTTTGGCTCGATACCCTCATCCTCCATACGGGAGCTTATCTTCACCCACTTCCTTTGCAGTCGAGTAGGTAGGCGTCTTGCCATTACTTCTGGTGTAAAACTCCAGTTGAGATCACTCATGCAATTCATAGAAATCAAGGTATTCTTATAAGTCATAGGATTATCTAAAAACTCAGTAAGTGCCTTGGAGTCATCTTGAAGTTGACTGCCGTTACCTTTGACAGCTTCGTATACGTTACTTACAATCATTGAAGGTCTTCCAAACCTTTGACATAAGATGTTCATAGCCTCAGCGTATCTTTCATTAGGGGAATGAGCTTACAGCACTGTATAGCTCTTGAAGCATCTCCAGTGCAATACCTCATCAAATACATCAATTTCAATTCATCACTTAATAGAAAACTACTCAACATGATCTCAAACTCCTTTACAAATTGTAAATAATCAGCCGGGTTTCCATCGAAACACTGTGCTTCAAATTTAGGGAGTTTGATGTTCCTATTATCCCTGAACGGCGAAACAATAACATCAACCATGTCATGCTTAACATCAGACACATCGTTACAATTAACAGACAAGTCAACATGACTTACTTTCCTGTTTGCATCCAAGACACTCTGTCCCTTCTTTGACCCAGGCATTGTTGAACTTGAACCAATTCCAAAATGTTCCAGATATTGCTTGTTCAAAGAGGACTTGACCGGCACCAGGAAAGATGAACGGTGACTATCCAAAGTCGTGCCAATTGTCCAAAACCGTTTAAAAACTGACGTTGTACTCTCAGAAACTGTCAGCCACGTCTCGCAAACCGTCAATGCCCAGCTCTTGCTACGCTGGGACTCACGCTGTTCCTTGAAGTTTCTCAGAAACGCTTAGTAATAACGGACGCAAAAACCAAAACACCGATTGGCCACTCGAGAATTCTTTATTGTAACACCAACATATAGGCAACTTTAAAATTAAGGTTTAACTATGGTCTATGAACAAATATTACAATAATAAATCACAATATTACTTCTGACAGTTTTGGACTGACTTCTTTCTGAACAGCGACCGATGAGACGATGACTGTCGTATCGATGTCTTCGCGATAATATAGGGAGGTTTGTTTTGAGCAAACAACCATGAATTGATCGTTCAATCTTCAACTACATTGACAACCAGTTTTTTAATATTGTTGAATATTTGATGAACAGTGTGAATTTTTCTCTTGTCCAAATAAAAAGGGTTCAAAGGCATAAGTGCGCTAGATTATCAGTTGTAGCGCTATAGGTGGGTCGATAGTAATCTAGCATAACCCGAAACATCCAAATTTAGGCGTACTGCTGAACGAATATCACAGCTATACCCATCGAGACTCATCGACAACTTCTAATCAGGTGACGGCATTATGAATATGACTGGGTTTGTGTACAATTAGTTAATGTCCATCACGGGGCTCTGCGCCGATATTTGTGACTACTGGTTCACAAGACAAAAACCACAAATGCGGTCAGTCTAATGGGATGTACATGTAGACACACAGTTATCAGTAGTAGGGGCAGTAGTACTGTTATTTTCATGCTGTTCCGTGTTTTTCTTCTGCCACCTTATTACTGACACGCTCACTTGACTCGTCTGAAACAAAGCCAGCTGATGAAAGGTATATGATACGCTCAAACAACAATATTTTCGCCGTTTGGACGTCAGTGGGGTAATTCCACTTGCCTTTAAATTATACTGTAGTTGCTTCTGTTGCACACATGGTACTACCTTCCTCAAAACAACACTTAATAAGACATTAGTGCTTGTTACAGGAATATTTTAGAGAAATGCAGAT
The DNA here is from genome assembly GCA_944472135.2 of Trichobilharzia regenti. Classification (NCBI taxonomy): domain Eukaryota; kingdom Metazoa; phylum Platyhelminthes; class Trematoda; order Strigeidida; family Schistosomatidae; genus Trichobilharzia; species Trichobilharzia regenti. The sequence continues at coordinate 6,632,653 of OX235266.1, forward strand.
GGACAGGCGAATTTAAAGTCGAAAAAATTAACGTTAGCGTTATACTTTTTCTTTATTATTCCTTAATTCTTGTGTACCTTCAAGGATTCATCTGTGGCTGAGTAATAAACCAGTTCCATAGTAGCATCTCAATCTACGCTCTTGTCTCAGCGCGCCGGATGTCAGGAAACGTCTTCTAGAAAAAACTTATCGAGTGAATAAAGAAACAGAGAGGTCTTAAATACCAGTTTTGGTTAGGTTTAGCAGCTAACGCAACACTGATTTAGCTCCTGAAGTCAGCGTGATACTGCATGGGTGTAAACAACGTCAGGCCAATAACTGTGTGTGTTTGTCAGTCTGCGTCGTGCGAGGAGTATCACAAATGAAAGACGACTAAGCCAATCTTTATGGTCTCGACCATGGGATATAACCGAGAATTCGTTGCAGACAAACTTAGTGCGCTATCACTAAACATCGGTTAGGAGCGTATCCAAACAGGAGCCTTCCATAGCGAGCCGCTCGATGGTATCTCAAATATTCGACTGCTTGCCATCGTATAGGACGACACACTTGTGGCTAGGCGTCAAACTATCCCTATTAGATTACAGTCTCATAGCTTAACACCTGCTTGTAGGAAATACGCAGTGAGATGGCGAAGATAGTACAGCTGTATTAACTGATTTACTTGTTAAAAACCTATTCACAAACGATAAGTCTCACCCGTGACAGTGTTATAATGAAGCCAGCTTTGCGTTCATCAGAATCACACAGAATATTGCGATTGGCACGGATGGGAGTTTTAAGAGAAAGAGTCTGCAATAACAGTATGCCTTGTCCTAGGAAATCGGTGTAATACTTTTTTCTAGTGGATAGAAAAGCATTCCAGACAAGATGCTGACCAGCCCTACGAATTTTAAGTGATACATTGCCCGGAGAAAAGATATTGCCTAGTTAGTGTGTGGCTAAAGACCGAAAACGAGAGCTTCAAATTCATCTAGGGTCATCTGAATTCTTAAGGGACTCGCTTTATTGGCAGGCAAGCAGCGATTATGCTAGAGGGAAGCTAACACCCTAAAATTTCACGGTTCAGCCTGAGAACACCAAGGACTTGGCGATCCAAATAACTTCTAGCATGCTTCTGGGGAAGCCAACACTGTTTCCTCCGGGATCATTTTAAGGACACTAAGACATAAACTAAGTTGTTTACAGCCAATTTTTCACGAAGTAAGCAGTATAAGCACTTGAATGAACATATGTAAGTTCCCGAAACATTAAGAGCAGATTGCTCCGTCACTTAACTCCAGACGAGGAGATAGCAGAAAAGCCTTTGTAGACCAAAGACATCAAAGTTGGTGAAAAGCCTGCTTCAAGGTCACACCAGGTACCTTCTGAACGAGAGAAACATTCTGCATGGGGATTCGTACTGGCTTCAGGAAGGAATCATACGTTAATAATTTACTAAGAGCCTGGAACGATTGGGTGACTTGAATTTTTATGCGACTGTACGGAACATATGCGTGTCACTTACTACACTACCGCCCACATGAGGAAACGCCAATCTCCCAACAAGAGTACAAGTGAGTGCTATCAAACCTATCACAAGAGTGAAATGTTTAGCGTTTGACAGCCGATCACTAAAGCTTTATCTTCATACCTTCAGTTACCGCAGAACCAAGGCTGACTTCATCATGAATACAAAATTTTACTTGATGAAGTGCAGTGGATCCAATACCTATTGCCAGAAGGGATCTATGGTATCCGTCAGGGTGGGATTATAGGATTTGACATATTTTACTGTTCTGTTTGAATCGGTTGTAAAATGGACAAAACTCACAGTAAAACATAAATGTTTACCAACCAATCTTTCATAATAGCAGGAGAGACAAAAATGGATTGTTTTTAATGGGCCATGTGTTTCTCTTATTGAAGCTACCACCTTTCCACTGGCATTTGTTTTACTGCACTAATTCAATTTACTTTGTAAATTGTAGTTTTACAAGTTCGTTGTTTTTTTGGCGGATAACAAAAGTCTACAATTTTGACATATGTTCGGCCGAAAAATGTTAGCAAAAGTTAGAATTGAAACCATAGCATTATATCTTTAAGTGGTGAGTTTGCATTTACACATCAGAATTCTCGAAGTACGGTTTGAATGGCTTTTAAAGAGTTTAAGATTTTATGTTAGGCTTAAGTCCGGTTTTTCCTATTTCCCAACTACGTCGGCACCAGGAATGAAATCTCTGTAAGAAGTATAGGTACATACGGACTGTAAAAGGCTACAGGATGAATCTATATATGTTAGAAAAATTCTTATAAGTTGAGGCTCTTTAAGATACTGCTATTCTTAGGCTTTGCTGTGACTACTGGACATCTGACTCTTTTTATAAAGCTTAAATGTAACATCTCTCACTTATTTGGCTGCATTACTTAGCTGTGAATTAACTCAAGTATTCCTCATCTAATCTCCGGAGCACTTGTTCTGATTAGACCAACGACAAGTCAAAACAACATATTCATAGTACATAATAGAATACATATTCCCGGTTGAGAAACGTGAAACTGTGATGGTAGCCTAACTACTTAAGGTCAGTGCACTATTAAACGAGTGCAACACGACAGGGTGTCAAATAGAATCAGTGCTTCATCGAATACCTTTGGCTTAACCAGTCGACTTAAAAAGTGATGATAGGCACCTAATTTTGAGTAATAAATTCCGCAGAACAGTAATTTTTGGTAATTATTTGCGGCTAAACTTTCGTACGGCTTCCAAAGCGATCTAATGGGAAAGTTTTGATCTCCTGGACCAGAAAGTAAGTCGATTGAGTTTAAAGCTGGAGGTAGAAATATATACGGTAATTATACTTTAAAAACCTTACAAGTCTTACTGTTATAATAATACGTGGATATTTTACGGAAAAGAGACTCAAGAACCTTCTAAAATCCCACTAAAATTTATTCAAATGGTACTATATGCGTGATACTGGATGTTACGATGCGATTCTACGATAAGCGGACATTATCTGCTAGTTTTGCTGCCGAATGTTTTTATACAGGCCACTACTGCTGATTTAGTTCAATAGATATACGTCAAATCTTCTTACAGTTAATCCTCAGGTTACCATTTAGCTTTAGCCTGTGAGCCATAAAATGGCCTTAAGAAAATAAACATCTTAAAATTACACACTGTCCTAATATTCTGTGACCACATTTTACTGTTTAGTAAGAGACAAGGCATGAGGTTATGTAGTATACAAGTGGATGACTTTACTGTTATATCTTAAAGAATAGTTGTTTAAAATCTGAATACACGTGGTGTTAAATGATTGAACTTGAAGTTTAACGAGACTTTCTACCATTCTAACCTGTTTTCAACGCAGTTTACCTGAATTGGTCAGTATTCGACACCGCGAAATCTTGGTGTGATTAGATGAAAGACGAACTAAAGTCTTTGGTCATTTCGTGCGTAATATATTTAGTTAGACTCAATAGTGATATAAGACAAAGTCATCCACTTTAACAGGTAGTGGTGAATAATGACAGAGTACCTGCTGAAGATCTGTCAGCTCAGATAAGTTATACAGATTTAGCATCTTCTTGTTCATTATCGCCGAAAAATAAGTTAATATGTGAATTAGAGAATACTTCCCTCTTTTTTATCACATTTGATTCCGAAATGGCAACTATTTATTAAAGGATATATTTAGAAATCATGGACTTGCTCCCCTCAGACTATAATAAATCATAGGAAGTGACCGACAGAATGAAGAAATCAAAAGATTGTTTTTTATAATTCGTGGAAAATTCGCCAGTGCTTATTTGCGATTTCAAGAGAAAACTATGATCAGAACTGTTGATTTTTTCTCTTGATTTGAGAAGATTTTAATGCGTGCTGACTTTGTTACTTTTATTAGTCATTATCCTCCAATCTCCCCTTCACCATTAGGTTGTTTTTAGGGAGTAACTGTTCCATAGCTCTCTTTGACTCATATGAGTCCACCAGATTACGACTTCCAAATGGAATATTAGGATGTCCATTAAGTACTTATTCTGTTTAAAAGGTGAGATTGAATTGAAGGTAAATCCTAATAGAAAGATACGTAGGCTAGTTGAAAATTCGCTCAATATCTGTTCACTACATCCTCAATTGTCTGACTACTTTGAATTTCATGAGGCTTTTAACTTTAAATTATTAATACTATTATTATTATTCCTTTGGGTTCCGAGTGGAACGTAGAGTTCCAACAGCATATCTCCACGTTGTTCTCTTCTTTCCAGCTCACTCTACCTATTTCCACATTTACTCATAAGGTCACATCTCCTCCTTACAAGATCTCCTCCATATCACCTTCAAAAGGACATCCAACTCATCGTTTTCCATTCAATTTAAACTATAGCGATGGACTGCCAGCCGATGTCACCCAGTGGTCCGATACATCTTCATTTTCTTTGGAACATTTGTTGGGCAATAGGTCTTTGATTGGTTAGTTTCTAGAGTTTCTTGTAGCTAATTCTTTCTAACTGGCCTGCCATCTGATCTTCAGTAAGGATTTAGAGGAGGCAGCTGTAGATAAAAGTCTGAGGTAAGATGTTGGAAATGATTTTCGTGACGCAAGCACGAAGTTTCTGATCCATATAGAAGGAGTGGTTGACTTAAAGGTGGTGTTAGAAATCCGAATTTCGTTGTTTATGCTGGTTAAACATAGAATACTTCCAGACTACCTTGTGAGTGGTGAAACTGTGTATTGCTTTTCCTACCTGGCTGGTTTTGGAAACCTCATTCGTTCCAACTGCCTGCAGTTGAAACTACTTTGCCTAGATAAGCGAAGGAAGTGACCTCGTTCAAGTTTATTCTGTTGGTAGTGATTGATGGCTGTAGTTGTTGTGGTTGGTCAGCGGTTATCTTCATCATTTCTCTCTTCTCTATGGTCAATTGAAGTTCGGTCTTCACTGTCTGTCTCTTCTGCCAGCATGCTGTAAGTCTTCGTCCGTGAATTTCAAATCTCCTAGTGTCTCATTATCAGTCCAATGTAGTCCTGTCTTCTCCCTCCCCGTGCACTGTCGGTGATATTGAAAAGTCTTATCTTACTCCAGTCTTCACTTCAAAGGCTTTACTGAGTTCTCCGTTGTAAATCACTTGACATTTTGCATTGTCGAATAGCTACTGAATGAGTTTCATAAAGATTTGGGGTACTGCATACTGTTGAAGCAATTACTGAATGACTTGGCACAGAGTTTAACATTAAGTAATCATAATATAAGTGGCAGAATAGTAAAAAAATACAAAATTGATGACAAAAGGACTAATTTTACTATCTGAACTTGAAACTGCCTAAGTCCTTACAAAATCATTTTTGAAAAGAAATTAGATGCTCACTACAGAGAGACTGCAAGGAGGAGTTGCCTAGTGGTTCGACAGGAAGTCACAACCAGTGTGGGGTCACAGGCTCAGGCTTACCGAAAAATACACACCGATGGCTATGGCTGGCGGTGGTGCTGTATGCATCACAAACTGATGGATGTCGTTATTCATGGGCTGGCCAATGGATCCAATCCCAGTGGCTGAATGATTAACAATCTCACCTTAAAACTTAAAGATCCTGGGAGCGTACTGTTCAAGAGTCCCAGACTAGGCAAAACTACTGATAAGTACTCAATAGTTTTTAAGTGCTATCAATCCATGGGCAAAATTGAAACCAATCAAATCTATGCAATCTGATTAAAAACCAAATTTATCTGAAAACTCTAATGTATTTGTTTCAAACATTTGAAAAATAAAACCATTTATGTGATGAGATTTGGATAAATTCCAGTTGATAGATTCTCGTCATCAGAAATATGAGTTGGAGAGGTCACTGAAAATGGAGGGAGTACTGGGAAGTTGTTTCTTCCTAGTTCGGGACTTTCCGTCAGTTCCCACTCATGACCCCTTCAGGGATCAATCCTGGGATCTTCAGCTTATGAGGCCAAGTCGGTTGACTCATCTTCAGCTACTTGGGTTGGAATTTAATAAGTTGCCAGAGTTAGAATTCCCATCAAGATAATTTTAGAACACAGTTTAAACAAGCAAATGTTTATTTTCCGTAAACTATCACCAGGCTGTAAATAAAAGAAACTATAAGCCATATTAATCGTTTTACTTTACTGTTTTGAATATTCCGCACTTTAACTTAATTCGGTAATTAAAACATTTATGTTGTACATGTTTGAATTTTGACGCGCACATGTCTGTTTAAGCTATGCCAACAAGTATGCTTCATTGTTTATTATTCTTATTCTATAGTAAATTAAATTTTGTTTGTATAGCTTCTTTTTTACCCCTGTAAATTCGATGTCCATCAACTCTCAGCAGTAAACTGAACTGTGAAAGAGCAGTTAGAAAAAAATGAATGATGAAGAAGTTGAAGATTTTTTCATGGATCCAATGGTTACAGCTTATATTGAATCATTTATGGAGGCCCACTGTTCAAGTAAATATTATCTTGTATATAAATTTTGTACATATTTATTGTTTAGTATTTACATGTGATGAAGAAATCCACCCAAATCATTTAGCTAGGCATAAAGAATACTCGGAAATGGTGAGTGAATAAATGTCATTTGTGTGTATCTTATACTAATGGGAATTGTAATCTTATTGTGACTCTTCTACTTTGTTTTTTACAGGTTTTGTTACAATCCGAGTCAGATTTATAGGGTTCTAAGATTTTTTTGGGGGGGGGGGTTTGGTTAATTTCAGTTGTTAGACTTCGTTAAGAGCCAACATCAGTTGAAGAGATCATTCAGGAACCAGGGGGTACTGGGCAGCTGTTTCATCCTATTTTTCGGCACTCTTCAAATGCGTGCCCTAATGACTCCTACAGGGATCGGACGCCTCTCTTCAGAATACGAGACTAATCTCGTTGGCCGCTTAGCTACTTGGAATGGAACTCAATGACGGGTGAATTCTAGCTTCTATTGATGCATGATGTAGCTCTGCTCACAAGAATGACATCGATGAGCAGATACATATATATGTAATTAGGAAAGACAAAGACTAGTCGACTGATCGTTTATTGACAAAGTCAAGAGATGTTTATAGATTTTATGTATATTATTGTCAGAGAAGGAGTAGCATCTTCTGATTGTTCGTTTTCTTGCTGAAGGTAATTCTGTATTGCCTGTGAACGTTTCTCAGAAAGTTAAGCCATTTATCTGTGAATCGTATTGGTACACGTTAAGTCTTCTGTGATTGGTTGATAAGTTCCTCATCGTTAAGCCCTGTCATTGTTTTTCTCATGACTGATTTGGGACATGACATTGACGTAAATAATATATATATATATATATACCATGAACTGACGAAATTATAATTCGAGGGTCTTTGAATTCCAGCGTAAGGAACTAAATATGGAGTCTAAAGATTATCAGGCTTCATGTATGCTCAAATATCGTCACTCCGAATCGGTCAAAAGACATTCTCTGCTGCGAAATTACGAATGACCTTCAGCCGTAATTTTCTTCCGTCTGTGTAAAGGATAAACTGTCTCTTTTGGCTGCCTGTGTGTGCATCTATCAGTTCGTCTACCCTTGCGAAGCAAGGTGTATTCACCCTGAACACAGAATACTTTCCACATGGTTAAGAGGATCTATTCCATCATGGTTTTACAAGGTAGAAAAGAAGGGTGTGAGATCAATTGATTGACTTCTGTAATTCTGCCAACCCTGACCATAATTTTAAGATCATCTATAGAATTCATGATAACTTCCTACGCTTTTTCCGTTAGAGACTTCTAAAGACAGTGGAGGTTTTAGCCATTCATGAATTCAAGCCAGACATTTGTGTACAAAAGAAGTATGTGCAATCTGTACTTTTACTTTGCCGCAGAGGGATAAGTATTCATACAGTTTTAATCTACGAACCTTTCAATCATTCCTATGACTGTTTTTATTATTCTTACTTTTTGCCTACTAACCATATGATAATACAATTCCTTCCAGCATCTATACATTCTATGAACTATTCTATGTATGACATTGATTGTTTCGCTACTTGACATTTAACAATGATCACAATCACAAACATTTTAATTGCATTTTCATGTTTAATTTTGATTTCTTAATGAGATTTCTAAAAATCCACATATATA